>QOCX01000018.1:55332-340632 GCA_005959815.1 Sarcophaga bullata | reverse complement strand
ATTGCTCTGCCTAGTGATAAAAAGCGGTGAGTTTATAAGGCGCCGTGGCTTAGTTGGTTAAAGCGCCTGTCTAGTAAACAGGAGATCGTGAGTTCGAATCTCGCCGGGGCCTTGTTTGTGGATATCTATCTTTTTAGAATTTTATTACTTTTTATATAATAAAAATTAACTCAGTTACAGATAGTAAAACACATAACAAGCTCATGTAAACATTTAATAGAAGGAAGCGGCAGCTTTGTTAAATCAAATCTCACTAGAGTACCCATAGCGACCATATGAAACGTTGCCAAAGAACTAACAAATTCAGATTAAACAATCCTGACAATCGCATTTGGGCGTGTCTGGCACTACAAAAAGACAGCGTAACAAAGGTGAAAGGTATGTAAATCAGGAGCCCATATGAGATTGAGACCATATATAAAGTCACTGATAAAGACTTATACTTATGGAAATGATTTTATTTTGGACTCATCATCTACCTGTGTGGCTGGCGATTTAACAAAATCGTCTTTTAATATTTTAACACTTCATTTCCTTTAGCAAAAAATGGCCATTAATACTCCAGACTTATATGGCAATCGGATATCGTCTTTCAAATGTCTTTGAATTTTATTTTTTCCTTATTTTTCACAATTTTTTGCTTCTTTATAATCTTCTCATGGCATGTTTAAGTGCGTTTAGATATTTAAATTGCGAGTGATCGATCTCTAACTGACAATTTGATCGACATTAACTGCTGCTGCCGTTTTGGTAAATTACAAAACAAGCAACAACTGTTGCCGTTGCTGCTGCAGTTGCTGTTGCACGTACACTTATACACATGCATTCTATCAAAATGGCTAAAACCAATTTGTCTCTTACAATTTATTATCCAACCAACCAACAACGATCGATCGATCGATCGATCTAAACATCTAACAAAACTATCTACAGACTGCAATAAAAGAAAAAAATACAAGTTTAATGTAAAAACAAAAAGACAAGACAACGTCAGCAACAAATTGATTGAATAGAGCAAAAAACAAAAACAAAAAAGAAAAAACTCTGAAACTATCGTAACAACCAATTACATGTGACACTTTAATTGATGTTAATAAAATGCCATGAACTGAATAATTTCAAAGTAATTTTATGTTAATTAAACAGCTTTGAAAATATAAAAAAAATCGAAAAAAATATAATTCACCAAAAAATATAAAATAAAATTAAAAAAGCATGACAACACAAGTCTAAGGCCCCGGCGAGATTCGAACTCACGATCTCCTGTTTACTAGACAGGCGCTTTAACCAACTAAGCCACGGCGCCGTTGAGTTCTCAGTGTTCAATAAAGTCTATGAACAGCACAGCATGTGTTCAGTGTTGTTTTGTTTTTTTGTCATCAGTATAAACAACAACACCAACAAGATAGTGATAGCGGTGTTACTGGGAGATAAAAGTTTATTTTTATATTTTATATGTCAATAATTTAACGTAGAATAAATAGTTAATAGTTTAATTGTTTTTATTATTCAAAGATATTATTGAAAAGATTTATTTGTGAACACCATTGTTATGGACATAACTATGTACAATGTTGTTAAAAGAAAGTATTGTCATTAACAGTGAAGAAAAAAACTCGAGATACACTGTGTTATTTTGATATTTTTTGAATATCTGAAAGAATATTAAAAAGAATATTTTTTTTTTAAATTTTTTACAATTTTACGGATAAAAAAATAAGACCACTTATAAACAAAGTAAGTGTGAGATATCGAAATTTTTGCTACGTTTGAAACACCTATTGACGCCATATATAACGTCGTTCTATTGGCCTGGTGGTGTGCACCCAAAATTGTCCCAGTCTCTGGTCGTTGACATGGGTGACGTTGGTCACAAATAATTATAAACACTGTAAGAAATTATTGATTATCATTGTAAATACATTTGACAGAACAAAAATAAGTAAAAAAAAGTCATTCGTCTAATTATTTACCCACAACTGTTTAAACTGATAGTCTTACAGTGTTGCCACATTAATAAAACCAATATTTAATAACGCCTACGCTATTTTAAATTTTGAATATGTAGGCGAAATATACACAAATTTAATTATTTTTATTATTAAATTTATAAATAAATGCAAAGGAAATAATTATTTATGATCACATTTATTTTTATTTCACCTAGGGCCCATTAATGATTTATAAATCAAAAAAAAAAACTATTGGAAAGATAAAACTATATTTTACCACAAGAAATTAACACCAATAAAATTTTTTGTCTAACGGTAAATATATGGCGCCGTGGCTTAGTTGGTTAAAGCGCCTGTCTAGTAAACAGGAGATCGTGAGTTCGAATCTCGCCGGGGCCTATGGAGAAGTAGACACATGAGTTCCAATTTTTTAAAAATCTCTAAGGGACAACAGCCTACAAGAAATGTATGTGCAATTTCAAATGGGCGTGACATTTGCTATGCCAAGCGAATATACCAGGTAGTACGTACCTCTGCAATTGACTACAAGTTTACAGAACAAGAAAAGTTGGCATGTAGCAATTAGAGATAGGAATTTAAAATTTTATTTAGCACTCAGTTACACAGCTGAACCAAATATATATAGTAAGCATGGCAACTTTATCATAATGTGAACGTTAATTATAGTGCAATTAGAGCTATGTTCTCAAAAACTTCTTCACTTTGGTAAAGTTATAAGCCTCAACATGAGACGACTTCGGAAATTTTGATTTAATTTTTTATAAAAGTTCGTATAAAAATATGAATTACTTGGAAAGACTCGACGGCGCCGTGGCTTAGTTGGTTAAAGCGCCTGTCTAGTAAACAGGAGATCGTGAGTTCGAATCTCGCCGGGGCCTATTGAAAAGTAGAGGGTTGGAGAAATCCAACTTTTTAAAAATTCCTTTGCCGATTTAGAAAAAATTAAATATTGTGCCCTGGAATTTAACAATACAATTATTCCGTCGTCGGCGAAGAAGTCATTAATATACTTCAGAGTTTCTGATATTGTCCGCCCCTTGCCGCGAATTCGTAAACGGAATTAAAAGTGGGCAAAACGAAGATATTGTATGTTGTCGAAAAGTAGGGACATGCGGGTTTTGAATCTCTTGTTACAACCCACAATTTATACCTTCGACTTTTTCAAGATCATCACTTTATTATGGTCGATTGGGTAGCAGAAACCTCTCTAGTGCTACGAACCTAATGGACTACAAGTTACTCATCCAGCCAGCTGCCTTGGAACTGTTTGAGAGAAAAGTTATGCGAATTGTCCTTCGAATAGGAAAGGAGGTTCCTGCTAGCGGAAAAAGATAAAATTCTCAGACTCTATCAAACATCTAGACTTAATGATTAATTAGGACTTGCTTGAAGGAACTTGGTGAAGGAAAACCAGATTTAATTTTTTTTTAAATCTTTAGTATAAAAAATATTTTATGTGTGAGGCCCCAACGGCGCCGTGGCTTAGTTGGTTAAAGCGCCTGTCTAGTAAACAGGAGATCGTGAGTTCGAATCTCGCCGGGGCCTATGGAAAGTAAAAGAGATATAAATTCGAACTTTTTGAATATGATCTTTTATGTGCCGCATCCAGCATTTAAAAATAGATGATGCGCAGTGAAAACTGATGGCATATAGCTGTGAACTGACGGCTATGACAATTGTAATAAAGTGGATAAATCTGAGAAGGAGAAGGAAGGAAGGATATATATCTCACGAAAATTTATAATTTTATGCTTCAATTTTATACTGGCTGCTGCTGAGAAACGTGGTAATATCGCCTAATAACTGGCGCCGTGGCTTAGTTGGTTAAAGCGCCTGTCTAGTAAACAGGAGATCGTGAGTTTCGAATCTCGCCGGGGCCTATGGAAAGTAAAAGAGATATAAATTCGAACTTTTTGAATATGATCTTTTATGTGCCGCATCCAGCATTTAAAAATAGATGATGCGCAGTGAAAACTGATGGCATATAGCTGTGAACTGACGGCTATGACAATTGTAATAAAGTGGATAAATCTGAGAAGGAGGAAGGAAGGATATATCTCACGAAAATTTATAATTTTATGTTTCAATTTTATACTGGCTGCTGCTGAGAAACGTGGTAATGTCGCCTAATAACTGGCGCCGTGGCTTAGTTGGTTAAAGCGCCTGTCTAGTAAACAGGAGATCGTGAGTTCGAATCTCGCCGGGGCCTTTTTGGGAACAAACCTTCTTCCGAAACGAAAAGGGTTAAGTAATACATTTTTTTTATTAATTATGACTGAAACTAAATTATGAATATGCTTTTCTCGAAGAAATTCCTTTAAGTAACCTTGAAAAAGTTAATAGCATTGACATGTTGTTTACGTTACGACACATTGTTTGCTATTATTGTTGCCAACCCCTAATGTAACTGAAAAAAAAGTACGATGATCTGATCAATAATACCCCTGTGTCTGTCTCAATCAAGAGTTTCGATAAATTTTAAAGAAAATTTCCATTTTAATTAAAATATGGGGTAGAGTGAGTGATAAAATAAAAATTATGGACTAAACAGTCTAAACTCTCTCTCATGCTATTGTATTTATGAGAGCGGAAACAAAGAGGATCACGTACAATTTTAACCTGTATTGTCTCTGCAATTATTATTCTGAAACTAATTTTCTTTGAGCTGCAATTACAAGAGAATAAATTTTTTTTTGTGGTAATAAGAGTACGTCACTGCAATTTCTGTTGGATGTTACAGAAAATTTTCCTTCGTTAATAAATTGCATATCGCAATATGGATTACACTATTAAACGAATGTAAATGCACCCTACATTTATATATAAATTTAAGATCGGAAAGATAGCAGAGATGGTTTTTATATAAAAGAAACAGAAAACTGTGTTTTATTCCCTTACACTTTCACTTAAGACTATTCACTGATCAGTAGATATGACAACACTGTTATCAGATAAAATTGTTCAGAAGTTATGAGTAGAGTTCATTACTTCATTAAGATTGCTGCCAAAAAAAATAAAAAATAAAACTTTCAGAATTATTAGAGAGCTCTCAAGGAACAATTTCATAACATTTGAGAGAAGGAGAAACTACTTTTAAATCGAATCATTCAAAGAGCAAGAAATTGACAGCTTCGCCCGGCTGTCATTTGTAAGAGGGTCCAGTGGGTATGATTCATTGAACAAGTTTTTTCCAACGAAACAGGTTATTGCAGTACTGTAGCAGGTTCTAGAATGCTAGGGTTGCCAACTATTTTTACTAAAATGAGAAAAAATGATTTGTAGTTGTTGTGTTGAATGTAGAGGTCACTTGTTCCCAATAAGTGGGTTGAACTTTCTGCGATCGTTAATGTTATCGTCTAAGGTAATAGTATGGAAGAGGATGGATGACATCCCGAATAGATTTATTTATTTATTTATTTGTTTATTGGTTAAATTCAGTACAATTAGCATTTATTATTATTTAATAGCACTGCTTAAATAATGTTATAATGATTATGTTAATTATATATACATGTATGTATAATAAGATTATTTGAAATTTATTATTGAAATTTATTATTAATTATTATTACAATTATTGTAGTGCAGAGATGCTAAAGTACTGCAACCACACGCTAAACTATACTGCTCTTAATCTCTATTGAGTGTTCTTATACTGTCTCCCACAATCTGCTTGACCTGACAAGCTACATGTTGTTGATTGATATCAGTAAAGACAACTATCTGCCCTAAAACTTGATAAGCACCCAAATGTTTACTTCTTCAAAGCATTAACAGTTTTTCAGAATGCAAGTCTGTGTGCTGACGATTCATGCTCCTCAACAGGGAATCTACATATTGGGTTTGAAACAATCCCTACAAGTGTTAATTGAGGCGGCAAAATATCAAATATCTTCTCATTGTAATTTCCCATCATTTGATTGCTTCCTTCTAAGCATCTCTTTCTTCCCACTCTACAGGAAGATTCTGGCAAGACGGCGTTGACTTTATTTCATCTGCTCATTTTGCCCAGACAGTCGTCAACTTTATACGATCTTAGTGTTCGAATGTGCTCAATAATTTAAAAATATTTTTAAATTGGACAACCCAGTTTCCTGGTCTACAGGTACAACTAATTTTTCTTATGCAGCGACAACACTGGTAGCATAATCTAAAACAGAAATAAGGACTACAATCGGTTCTGCTATCAGAAAACTTCAACAACTGTCATACTGTGTATTAAAGTCAGTATGAGAACCATATTATTATAGGGGCACGTTTTATTTTAGTTGCATAAAGAATAAGTAAACAAAGATACTGCAATAAAAGTAACACGAGTCCTTAACATCATCAGGTTGGTTTTCACAATATTACAGCAGAAGTAGAGGAGACAGCACAAGTATTATGGAAAATATGATAAAAATTTAAGAGTTTTTTAATATTGGGAGAAGGGTTAATTCGATCATTTGACTGCAGCTTGCATTCTTGCAACATGTCAAAACAATATTTCAGTAGCCTCATGTCAGAGAGAAGAAGCCGACATTCCAACACTATTTTTGTGTATTGGCTGCATGCTTTTCTTTCTCCCCTTCTACAGCAACCATTGTATAGCGGTAGTTAATAATGTGATGTGACCCCCTGTTAAAGCAATAATTCGGAGGGAACCCGTGAGTATATGTATTTGTTTTTCTGTTTCGCAAGATTTTCCGCCTTATAAAATAAATGAAATTGAGCTGCTGCTACTATTGCTGATGTTTATTCATTAAAAAATTATTTAATTTTTGTTGAATTAATACAGAAAATAAAAAAAAAGAAGGAAAAAATAAGAACAAGAAGAAGTGATAACCAGTTCAGGACAAGAGACGGACGTACGTACGTATGTACGTGACAGTTAAAGTATGAAAAACGAAAATTATGCACAGAAATGGAATGAAATAATTGAAGCATGACAAGCTGTGGCTATGGCTCGCTCAGGCAGGCAGGTGTGGTGGTACTCGCAAGTCCTTAGAAAGGATATTTTCAATTTGCTAAACAAGCCTTATAATATGCGAAAATATCCTTTTTTTTTTGTTTCTTTTGTTGTTGTTTTATATAAATGAAGAGAGTAAAAGTTTTTTGATTATTACCTTGGCACACTTATCACTACTCGCATCACTTTTAAGGGCCATTAATGAGGAACAGGTTCTACGTTCAGATGTTTTGTGTAAGACTGTAATTATGAAATTATAAAATGATCCCTTTTTGCTTTTAAATTCCTTATTTTTTTCGTTTATTCCATACGTTAAATTAAATTCTATTGCAAATCCTTCCAAGTCCATTGTTAACAAAGTTAACTTAGAAAATATATAAGAGATCCATTCAGGCTAAATGCACGTCTTAAGGCCTTAGGGTTAAGTTAGATTTAGACGATCAATCAGGCAAGGGACTGGAAAATCGCAAAAAAAAAATCGTTCCATTTTTCAAATAAAATTTTCTTTAGTTTTGCAATCTGTTGCTCACTCGGTGATTATGTCCACAATCAAACTTGCTGCTTATGAGGCTGGAAGAGCTCAGAAGTGATTGTGGAAAAGTATATTATGGTCAGTAGATGTTATTCTATATAATGATCCTGGAAAAAGCATCAACGTCAGTTTAGAATATTATCGTATGGAGTACTGCGACTATATGATCCTTTGTACTCGCTTCCAACTTTATAGGTTACCTGCATAATGTCTCTTCCAAACCTATTACGCCAACAAACTTCAGGAAGCTGCTCGGTATCAAGAATGACAATTCTCTTCCCAGCACCTGATATGGTCCCATGTCTTTCCTTCTGGGTTGCATTAATGCCTCACAGTGTCCATGAATGTGTTCTACAGCTTCATTCTCATCATCGCAAAATCTACTTGTTGGACTTGAAATTATCCCCATTCTGAATAAGTATACCTGAGTTTACAGTGTTTTGTCAAAGGAACGGCTACCAACCCCAAGTTACTCCTGGATTGGCTGATGAACAACTCAAATCAAATTGATAGCCTGTAATTGAAAACTATAAATTGAACAGTATGCGGTTGGAATTTGGCTTTATTTCATGATAAGTTTCCAGAAGAGTTAATTTCATGCTTTAACAATGACAATTGGTCACCAAGTTCAGGCGAATTGATGGCATTATACCTTCCTTTGTGGTGCTACAAGAAAGACCGTGTCAACGCGATTAATACCCTAATGTTTAAGCATTTGAACATTTGAGGACCAAATTGTTGCCGGTATATGCTGCCTGAAATATGCACAGAGGCACTCATTTAAATGACATTGTGGTTCCTACATAACGACAAGGTACCGGCAATATAATAGAAATAAATGTTTCACCGACCTCACCGCTTTGTGTGTCTATGTGGTAGCATATGCCCACTTGGCATAGGTCTTCTACTCTAGAGCAATCATTTTAACATTTAGGGGTCTTCTCCTTCTAATTAACTGTTTAAACCTGGGATAGAAATTGAATGTGCTATCCACTACAAAAGGGATTTAATTTATTTTCTTATGCTGTTTTTATTTTTATTTAATTTAATACGTTAAAACTATAATAAACCAAATAATTTATGAATAAAATTAAATGTTAAAAACAAACTACAACAGCAACAAATGGCATAACAAAAGATTTGTGGCTTGTGACTCACGATTAAAAAGCTGCAAACGGCAATTGAGGCAAGTAAAGCTATGCTTATAGCACTTGTTTTTGGATTAAAACAACAATAACAACAACAAAAAGGAATGCAAAAAACAAAAATAGAAATAAAATAAAATAAATAAACTTAAACGAATGCAAAGAAACTACTGAATAGCATCAAAAGCAATGAAAGCAACAGAAGTACCAGAAGCTTAAAAAGAGGAATCTTAGCCAGCTCATCAGATTTCTTAATTTAATTGGCTTTTTGACTTTAAAGGAAGTTTAACAAATAAACCTAAGATGCAAAACAAGAAAAAAAAACAAACAAACAACAAAATTTGGTTAAACAAAAAATATACGAGGGGCAAGTACCTACCCCCTTGTATTCGATTTTTTTTTTTAACTTAAAAGCTTAAAAGTTAAGGTTATACCCAGCAAAAGTATACACAGACTGACAAACTATGCAAGTATTTATGCAACACACAGAGCCTGGCCAATAGAAGGAACAGACGAGACCAGACCATACCAGATCATAGCACAGCATTGCATAGCTTTGGTTTTATCTCAAAGGTTGCTACAGACAAACTGTCTGCCGTTTGTAAAATATTTTGCTGCCTGTTGCAACAAGACGACGACAATTTCGTTTTTAGACACAATTCCAACACCTTGTTTAACTTATTGTTGATAGTTTTAACGTGTTCTTTCTCTTTTTTTGTTTTCTTCTCTACTTCATGTTGTCGATTTTCCAAAGCCAGAATTTTGCCATTAACACCTCGATTCGATTCGATTTTTTTCCTTTTTTTATTTTTTTTTTTTGGTTTTCTTGTTTTTGTCTCTTGATCAATGGATCAAATGTTGTTTTACGATGTTTTTTTTCTTGAGTTTTTTTTTTATAAACAAAAGAGCAGCAAAAAATAAAGCAAATAAAGTTTAACCAAATCCATATGGTTACTTCTCTGAATACGTAAGCATGTATGTATGTATGTATGTAGGTATGTATGTATGTATATACGAGGTACGTGTATTCAATTGTATTTACTCGTATATGGTGTCATTTCAAATTAAAATACACTGGCTTGTTTACCCCATAATACGATACAGCACTACTCATCCCACAAAATGTTAAACGATAAACGATCTGTTTTTTCACTTTTTTTCTACTTCTTCTTCTCGACCTCATCTCTTGCTCCAAAGCTGAGACTCTTGTATGGCTCCGCGTTAACACCTCGTAGTCTTTGCAAGCAAGGCATATTTTTTTAGGATTCTTTTTTTTTAAATTTTTAACAGCTACTGGTCTTTAAATAAATGCAAGAACAACAAAACAAAAAAAAGAAAGAAAAAAACCAGTAGACTCTTACGGTTGACGTTGTTACATTCATAGCACTTGTAAATTAAGGAAAACGTGGGAATTTCTTCAAGTCATTTAAATGTACATACAAAGTATGCATTGAGGCCCTGTGCTGTTGACAGAAGCACATAAGATACCCCACTCCTTTCCAATAAGTATCATACATAGGTTCTCAACAAACATAATTTATTTGGAGAGTAACATAGGCAAGAATTTCTAGCGCCAATGCACCGCTTCAGCTTAAACATATGTGCAGGCATTTTTCCTCTAGTCTTTAGCATATTTGGTAATATCGTCCCTTCTGGCATTCCTTTAAATTTCGTGCATTCTGCTATATGACTAGAGGAGGGCAACCAGTATAAAATCCTGAAGATTTAACAAATGCAGGTTAAAACTTGTGTTCAATACGGCCAGAGTCCGTCTTAGGAACCTTATATCAGTTGAAACCGTAATATAACCCTGAATACAGACGTCCCAGATACTGGACTTACCTCTGTTTCAGCATTAGCTGTAACGACGTAAATGAAGAGGAGATAACCGAATATATTCTCTGACATTGCCCAGCAATTGAGAACCTAAGCTGTACAGAATATGTCCAGCCAAAATCCCAATAGTATTTAGAATGGATAAGGGATAAAAACCAATATTCTTCGTTATAAAACCCAAGTGAGTTATGCCAATTGAGGCGGCTATTTAACCTAACATAACCTAACATAACCTACACTAAAGATAAAATCGCGTGTTTTCTCCATTCTGTTCACCATTAGCCTCAAAGAATGTGAAAGTCGGTGTATTTTATTGAGTTACGTTCCTTATCACAGAATCTACATGTTGGGCTTGAAACAATCCCTCCTCTGATCAAGAGTTCCTTTGAAACAATCCCTCTTCTGATCAAGAGTTCCTTGATGATGACTTGCATTTTCTATAAAAAAATGTTCAATGACTTGTAAAAGCTTCAGTAAGTAAATCTGTTACAAAAACTTCGATATTCGTTCAATATCTACTTTAAAAATGAACCGATTTCTACACATTCATTATTGCATGGGATGTGCTTTTGCTTGATTTTAAAAACTTGAAAACTGATTGTCAGCAGAATTCAATTCATTTGCGTTGCTATTATGGGTTGCAGTATTTGCTGATCATTTTTTTCCAATTTATTATAAAAAAAAAAAAGAAAATCCTCATCGTCACTTCACTTGTTTTTTTTTTTTTTTTGGAAATACTGAATCAATTCTCTCTGGTGTAATTACAACACACCTATTTTATGGTTTGTCAAATGCACTACTGCTGCTGCTGCTGCTTCAAAAATGAAATGCCAACGTTTTATTGAATTTTTCTTTTCATTCATATTGTCATATTGTTGTTGTTGTATGTTATATCATATTATTTTATAACATTTTAATGTTAATGTCAGTCATAGTTTTTAATAATAATTTCATTTTATTTCATTATTAAATAAATGCTCGTATAAATTTCATTTAATTACTGTTTTCACGTTCACCAACAGCAACAGCAACAGCAACGGTCGGTCACTCATACAATATGAAGTTGCCATATTTTATTAGTTATAATGCATACAAACACATGTACAAGTGGATATGAATATGCATATGTGATTATGAGTGATGGCAGAGAGTGTGTGTGCATGTATTTTAAATGTCACCTGTCTCCTGCATTAAAATGCTTTAATAAAATACGTTTAACGTTAACCAACACTAACAGTATGTGAAAAAAGTACAAAAGAACTCTTAAATAATTACAGAAAAAAAAAATCAAACAGACCTTTGTCAGTTGATTTTTTTTTCAAAACAAGCCTGTGTCGTATGGGCGCACTGTTCGGTATTATGATCTGACTATTTAATTAATTTAGATAAAATCAGGAACTTCTATAATTTTGGGAAATGCTTTGCAACAAGACTTAGTAACTGGAGGCTATATAGGCTTCTAAGAGAGAACCATTCTGTGGTATACGAATGGATCAAGGAGAGATATTGGGTCAGGAGAGGGGATTTTTTGTGAAATATTCAGAGCCGATGGGGAAGCACGCAACCTTGATAAGGAGTATAAAAGACAAGGCATCGTAATCTGTCAACAGTAATCTGCCGCCCTTGTACTCCAATTCTATGAGGACAACTTGAAAATAGTATGTGAGTGTTTGGCAGAGGAAATAGGTTCACCTTCCGCTGAATTATACAACGAGTTAGAATTCTCAGCAATGAATAGCCATATGATCTTGCGAGTAGTGAAGCTTCAACGCCACTGAAAGGTGCTTGTGGAGTGGAAAAAGAAGTGTATTCTCAACGAAAGGGGAAGAAGATCAACGGAAAACAGTGTGTTTGAGCCAATTAAACTTTTGTGGCATAATTACAATGAGAAGATATTTGAGACTTTGCAAATACCACTTGTGCAGTATGTAAGTTCTAGAATGAGGAGAACGAATAACCAGAACTGCGTTAATAGATTACAGATGGATGCTTACATCCTACTTACGTCTTATGTTACTAATTCGCTAGATTTGTATTGAATATTCGAAACTTGATTCCAGAGTAGAATTACCACGAACCATCGATGGCATTAACTATTAGAAATGATAACAACAAACTCTCTCTGAGATTCTTATTTAGAGTATCCATGTCATCAACTATCATCGAAGCAAACACTCTTTAGAAGATTTGTTGTTTTCTCTGAAGTATGATAGATAGCCTTCTTAAAATCTAAGGACAAAGGGTCATAAGCAATGGTTTTAACTACTTGTACATTTTTGATGCACACTGTACTTGTAATATGAATACAAAACCGTAGACATGTAAGTAGAGTAGTTGGCTGCGCGCCACAATAAATATTTATTCATAGGCATAAATTATTATTATTTTTTTCTCCTTTTTTTTTGTTTTTATTTAATAAAACTGCAATAATAACAACAAGAACAACAACAACTGAAATAAAATAGTCATAAATTAATGCAAAAAAGGAGTAATAGGAACACTAAAAACAAAAAACGGAGAAAAAATTGAGGGAAAAAAAATGAGAAATGAAATGAAACATGATTAATTACCATGGCCAAGCGAACACTTTAACTGCACTTTATACTGCGAATTTAATTGCAAATTGCAATAATAAAACTTATCATAAAAATTGTTTGACCAATAACAACAATAATAACTATGTAATTACAACAGCAATAAAAAGAGTCACAATATTAATTTTATTTAATTTTTTTTTTCGGTTGAATTTTTTCCTTTTTTTTTTGTTTGAATGTCGCCGTACCAATAAAACAAATACACAGTGATGGCAAAAAATAATGGGAACCACAATTTGTTGTTTTTGTACAGAAAATGTATCTGCATTGGATCGTTAAATATGTAGAATACTTCCTGATTCTTGACCTCTCTTTTTCCAGAAAGAGTAACCTAAACATGGAATACCGTAGAAAGAAACATTTGGACCGAGAGCAAAGTTCTTCACTATTATGCCCAATACATTGAGGATGAATTAGCCGATTGTGGTATAATCATCGAACCTTCGAGTGAGTTGTCTGGATTGGGAGCTCCATTAAGATTCTGCATGATTAGAATTGCCAGACGAATTGGTCTGTTCTTTACCGCTTTGCTACATGAATAGCGTAAAGCGTAACAGAAGAAAGCACCTGGGTTTCTACCTTTTACTTGACAATGACAGATGGTAACCCTAACATTTTAGAACTTGGTACCGTAGATGAAAAATCGTGTTTAATGCAACTGAAATTATTAGAGGATGAAGAAGATGTTTTGTGACAGACCTATGCAGCCTATAAAACAAATATACCGATAAACGTATTCATAATTTTTTCCCACACCGTATGTGTTTATAAATATTAAAATTTAATAAGGTGCCACCAGACCTATAAAAATACCAACGTTTTGTTATCAAAGCAACGGAACAAAGCCAACATGACTATTGCATTAAAGCGACCATTAAAACAAAAAAAAAACGAATTCTATCATGTTTTTTAAAACTCTGCTGTTGTTTTTGTTTACCATTATAATGAAATATTTAACAAATATTTATTCGTTTTTATAACAATATACCGTTAAACGAAATTTTCATCATATTCAAGCGAATATTATTGCACTCGGAAAATGTCACTTCAGTTTAACATATTATTTCTCGGGTATGCGCTGCAGTGGTATACGAAGAATATGGTCGGTGGTCACAATTATTATTTTCTATTTGACACAGACCCGGTATGTGTCACAAAAAGGGGGACATGTTGTCACTTATTTTACTTATTTATATTCTTCTCTTTTTTTTTTTTTTGTTCTCCTTCCTCTCTTTTACTCACTTGTTTTCTCATTGTGTTGTGATGTTTTTTTTTGTTTTTGTTGTTTTAAAACGTTAAATGACTGTTTGTTGTCCACCCTAAACATGTTAATTTTTTTGATATTAAAATATTGATAAAGAAAGAAAAAATTTACAAGAAAAAAAAAGGAAATAATTTTTGCGCATTTATTTTATGCATTTAAAGTGTTTTAATGAATAATAGAGGTTGTTGTTTTTTTATTAAATGAATATTCATGAAAAGTAAACGACATATTTTCCTCAAACAACAATATGCCATAAGTTGGCAACAACTTTTTTAAATATCAATTTCATATGCCCTTGTAATATGTACGTATGGTTTAGCTTTGGTACCACAATCAAAAGTTGTATCCAAATTTTCCTGAATATGAATTTATCTCCTCTTTAAGACTGGACAGGTAGTCCAGTGAGTAGTGTGTTGGCTTAATAGAAGAGAACTCAGAATTCAGACCTCAGCTACGAAATATTATAAAAAAAAATATTTCTTTCATCAGCAGTCTTCTGGCACAAGCTATGAGAAGTAACTAATTGCCATGAAAATATTTCTCTTTTGGAGTAGTCTTCCTTCCTCTCCTCTTGTAACGGATTAAAAAGAAATGATTTTAGGCTGGAAGACAGTTCAGAGATTTCGGAATCTGTATGAGGCACTGGTATCACATCACTTCCTGTTTCGGCGATTCGAGTAGTTGGTATATATTTCCAGAGAATTCAGAGGAGAACCTGGCTTCACAGTAATTCCTATATTTGGTGACGGTGCCAAATCACCTGTTCAGACAGTTGTACAATCGGCCGTTGTCTACGAACAAGTTCTCTAGTGTGTCTATGAAACTGCTAGGGGCTACAGTTTACCACGTTCAACCTGACCCCGCAAGGCTATCTATGCGACAAGAAAATCGGTAGGTAGCCAATTTAGCCTTTACCTTTTTGCTGTCGTCTTCAGAACCTTTATAAAATTGCTATCGGTTCTGCTATCGCCCTGAATAGTCAAAATATGCATTTAGATAAACAGAAGATATATTCTGCTTCCATAAGATTGTTTCAAACCGAGTCTGACCATGCCTGTTTTCGTCCGTGGGACAAAAGCTGAGTTCAATTCTCAACAGTCTTGGTTGATAGACTCTTGGGATTCGTGGGTAAATAGTTTTCGACTGTATAGATCAGTCGTGCCATATGTTTTCAAAAGTTTAAAAAATATCAGTACAGAGCAGTAGCACATATAATTACAAACATTTCGTATTGACACAGTCAATAAACAATTGAATCAGAACTTTTCCTGTTTTAAACGTATTAAAAAGAAAACAAATCTTTGATTCTGAAAACTAATAACAAGAAAGGATCATTCTTTAGAAAATTACGAAAGAAAAGGTGACCAATTAAAGAAAAAAAATTCATTCTTAAACGTGTTACCACCACAGGAATTCTTGAATTCATTCACAAACTAATGATATGAAATTTATTTTCCCTTTTTAAGCTTTTCATTCTGTTTTTATTTTATTTGTTGCTTCTTCTGTTGAATTCAAATAAAAATAAAGTAAAAGCAACAATAGCAACAATAAGAATTCAAAAAAATTAAAATTAAAAGAAAAAAAACTTTAAATAATGAAATCTTTTCGCACAATCTCAAATTGCTCATTAACATTTTGTGTTGGGCCTATCACTTTGTGAAAATCATTAAGAAACCAACCAACAACCAACAACCACAACAAAAAAAAAACAAAATATCAGATGAAGAAGAAGACAAATGAATAAACCGAATATACAGGCATACAGGCATATATGTATATATGCATATATACATCCATACATACATGCATATGTATGTGCATATGCTATGGTTTCTATGGTTTCTTTTTCTTCCGCAAGATGTATGTAGGGCTTACAATACCATTATATTGGCTGTGCTACTGTTACTGCTAAAGCTCTTGCAATTTACTACTGTTCCTCCACTATCATTCACCATTCAAAAGGATGTAGTAGCCAAAACAGTGGCTGTTCTGATTTCCATTTTTTTATTACAAAACATTTCGAATACAATCCAATGAATGCTGGCTGTAGTTTAGACGATTTTTACTTCAGTTTTCCTTTTTTAAGTATTGGGGTTTTATTTTCTTTTTTCAATTTTTATTCAGTAGCTGTTGTTGTTTCAGTTCAAAATATTATGGAAGGTAATGGTTTATGGTGGCATTATACATTTTCCATTAACAAGTGGATTTTTTGTTTTATAAAAACCTTTTGTCAAGTTAAGGAGAATAATTTAAAGTAGAATTGAATTATTCCTTTAGAATATATTCAAATAGTAAATCTCGGAGGGATTCAGCGATTTCGTTTCAGTCTCTTTAATCGGAATTTCAACTATTTTGGGTACATTTATCCACAAACTAAGGATCTGATGAGAATATTAAAACCATTTGGTGGTACTCGTCCTTACTATCTTTTACATATTGGCCGTTACAATACTTTAGTCAGGATAAAAATCTAGTTTCTTACGCCACCTATGTTTATTGATTCCATCTCTACGTACAATAATAGCATAGCAATTTCATTCTATGCTACAATCTTTTAATTGCAGTTAGAACCTGATTCCTACCATCAACCTGTTACGCTAGAGTAAATGAAATTGCTCAATATGCAAGTGAATCTGGGTTATAACGTTGTTTTTAGTCACCTTTTAAAGGAATGGAAGGGTATGGAACCTCACAAGTTAATGTTCTTCATGCATAATCAGCAATACAACGATTGACTGGGTCGGACATAATGTTCGTAGGCACTCTAAGAAAATTTTTTTCACGCGCCCTTATTTCCAACTAAGTGGGAACTAAATGTTCTTTCTCATGACTGCTTCAGGAACTGTAGACGCGAGAAGGCACTTTTTTAAGGGGCTGGTTCTTGTTTAAAAATCCTGTTCTAACCCTAAGCCGCGGGATTATTGGCGACTGGAATCGAGTTTTTTTTTTTTTTTTGGAAGCCAATATAAAATGGTACATATTTGATATATGACTACACTAAATAAAGCCTTTAATGCCTTGACATAATTACACTAGTACGGAAACTAAGTTCTAGTTTATTTTCATAACCCATATCAAGTACTGTGATAAGAAAAGCCAAAAAGAATAAAGAGTCTGATGAGTTTAAGGCTCATAAAGTATGAAAATACAATGTAAATAAGAGAGCAACAACCACACATCGTTACGATGAATTCCTTGATGAGAATTTCTCGCTTTAATTTAAATGGCCGATCATAATTCATTTATAAAATATTTACTTTTCATAATTTAAGGTGATCATGTCTCGGGAATATAAGCAATTGTGAAATAAGCTTATAAGCTCAAGATATTATCGGGGTGATATTATATTATGCATATAATAATTAAATTTGGCACAAAAGAAAGGGTTAAACACTCTAAAAATAGAAAGGGGGTCATTACTTATCAAGAACAGAAACAGAAGAGAAAAAAAATTAAACTTCAAAACCTACAAGGAAAAGGGAAACGAAAAGATGTTTTACTCCCTAAACTTTTTGAAAAACAAATTGAAATTGTCTGACTGGCTGTAAAGAGGGCATAAATATTCGTTAAATTTCAACTTAAATTATGGCCCGAACAATTTTGAGCAGCAACAACAATTAATGCGATTATGCTAATTGTTGGCTTTTGTGAGTTACTCAACAATAACAACAACAACAACAACAACAACAGTAAGAAGAAAATGACTTTGCTGGCCATCTTCTTATGGAAAATGACATGCGCTGTAACCCAATAATTCTTACAAAAAAAATTATCTTTTGTTTCCTTGGTTTTGTTTCTTTGTTTTTTCGTCTTTTTTAATTAAATATGTTAACAATTATATTTAGGAGCAATAGCAGACTCTCGTACACCATTAGTAAATGTCAATTTGAATAGAAAAACCATAAAATTATTGTTCAAAAACTATAGGAAAACTCAATGCAACTCAAGTCCACAGAACATAAGATAAATGCAAGACAAGACAAGGCAAGGCAAGGCAAGGCAAGGTGCAATATTTGAATCGAATATCCAGCCACTCATACATACATGTTTTCCTTTCCATTCGTCTTCTTCTTCTGGTTTTGTATCCCATATATATGCATTTAAAAGCAAAATAAGCTGCCAATTTATAACATGCAATACTAACTACAATTATGTATGTATGTGGCGGAGAAGATTTAAATAAAAATGTAAAAATTACAGAAAAACATCATTTAAATTCGGTATTTTTTCTTTTTCTTTTGTTTTTTGTTTTTATGTGTTTTTCTTTAATTTTATTTTGTAAAATACTGGAGTAAGTATGTATTATTAATTTAAATTTTAGGTTAATATTGCCATAAGATTTGCATAGAAAATTGCCGTGACTTACATACAATAAAACAACAACAACAACAACACTTTTCTTAAAAAAAAATTAAATTCAAACGTAGAAAAGAAAAACGAAGAGCATTTAAAATGCTTTGTTGCACTACAAAAAAAGAAGAAAAAAAAACAAACGAAATTAAAGATAAAAGCCAGAAGAGGTAAATTAAAACAACATTAACAACACAGACTACCTCATAATTATTAGAAAATCTTTTAACACTGAAGAAGAACAGAAGTCTAGAGGTCTTAAATTATACCGACTCTGGCACACAGGCATGCGCACCTACAGGGAAAGCGGGTTGTTAAATCGTTTTCCCCACATATGGGTCCCTATATAAGCCAAACCAATAAACAGGAAAACCTATGTCATAGGAATTGATACATTTCTACTCTCAGGGTAATTTCTGCCTTCACTACAGCCTCTACAAACGCATCATTTGGTGATTGCAGTGATAATGCCGTTGAGATAGAAGTAAATTTAACGAGGACAAATCATTTAGCTAGAAGAAGAAATCGGCTAACTTAACTCAGTCAAGATGGCACCATGATAGATATATAAAGCGAATGTAAACCTTCTGACTCATACCAAGACTAGTATATTGGAATCATAGGCAGATGAACTTACATCTAACATAATTTTTTAAACAGCCACGGATGTTATAAAGCACCTCTCTATAGGTAGGAACACAAAATGGATAAAAGATGCTCAGAGTACAAAAAGAAAAAACTGGGGAATCAATGGAACATGTGAGATTTATTTGTCTGCGGTACCAAAACTAGCAATGTTTCTTGGTAAGAACAATAGAATCTCTGGCAACCCCCAATATCATTGTTAACCTAAAGAGGTTTGATGCAACAGAACATGTAAAAGAGTACAAGATCGGCAGAATTAATCCATTGCATCCGGAAGAATTGCGCATATGGTTTAGAGACCCCATTCCTACGTATTATTTCTAAAATAAGCCTGGAAGAACCGTATCTGAAAATTCAAAGCGTTATGGCCGGCCTAATAATTGACTTTTATGGCCTCTAATTGAAGTTTATAAACTGGTGGTGACATGCGACATTACCGATTTGACGCTTTAACTAGACTACGTCCCTAACGTTGGAGCATTTGAAAACGAAAATTTACCTTGTTATCACCGAAATACGAAAATTGATCGACTTCTGCAAACAAGCTACAGCCTGTCAATTAAAACGCATTATGGATACTAAGCACGAATATTCCCACCGAAAGAAATTGTTTTTGCTTATACTACTTTAAAATAAGTTTCTGTCCAGAGACTCTCCAGTCCCTTGTGTAGACTGTCACTGTCAGGGTTTACAGCTTTATTCATATTGAACTATACCCATATACCTCCTATATATATATACGTCCTATATATATATATATATAGAACATTTGCTGCAACACTACCACCTACGACAACTCTACAGCAACAAAGTGTGCAAGGTCATTCCCATCGACACTTTCCTGTTGTTCATCAGATGCTACGAGATTCACCTCACAAATTTTAGAAGAATTATCCTGATGTTCTACTCGTTTCTTTCTCCACAATTTTCGCTACTCCAAAGACATTCTATTGAAAACCCCTGGCATAATTCGGGGATGCTCATAAGCGTAACTTTGCAGTGTTCATTCAGCCTTTAACAGAAAACACCTGAGGAAAACCAATACCAATACAAACCATCTAACAACTCCTACCGCACTATCTTAAAAAATCACCATATTTTCTGTTTTACTTCTTATTTTGTTGTTTAAAATATAATAGCAACAGCAACAGTAAAACAAAAAAAAAAAACAATAGAAAAGAAAAAAACTAAATTTATGCCAGACATATTTTGTAATGGCTGATGGTTTTCAAAACACAACTTTGTTGTAAAACAAATCATAAAAAATGGTAAAAATTTACAATTTATGGCTTAATTATAGAGCTACAACAGCAGCGGAGAAAATAAAACAAGAACAAAACAACTACAAAAACCATAAAAACATACCCCTTCTAGCTACGAGAGAAAAAAATTTCTCTTCTACAAAGGTAGTAAGGTAGTAAGGTGTAAGTTAGATTTGCTTACAAACAAAATCACCACTAACATGCCTTGTCTGTGTTGTTATGGACGGTCAGCAACGATATAAAAATTGTTGTTGTTGTTGTTGTTGTTTATATCTACCCATTATAAGAGCTTGTCTACTAAATTCACCTTTCTTCATTGTAATGCGATGAATTAATTTAAGGTTAACAAGAACAAAAATAGAAGAGAGAGAAAAAAGTGTTCTCATCTCAAATATTTAAAAATATTTTTTAACTTTGAATGTCTGCTTATTAATGACATCGTTATGGTTGTTATTGTTTTCTTTTTTTTTTTTTTTTTTTTTTTTGATAAACGTTACTGTACACTTGACGCGATGTTGCCTAGTAATATTTCACCACAGCAGTTGCAGCAGTGGCCGCAGTCTTCGTTATTGTTGTTGTTGTTTGTATAACAGTTTTTGGCACCAACAGCAAACAAACTATTGAAATAACAGTTTTGCACTAAACATTCACTGAAACTTTTTTAATACTTTTAATACAACATTTTCTTTTATTACACACACGCACACACACACACACACATGGATATTCTAATATTTTCAATTTAAATGAGACGTTTTTCTTATATTTAATGCGCAAAAATTATGATTTTTAACTTTATTTAAACACTAACAAACAAATCATTTTTCACTTTGAAAAGCTTTTTATTCTGTTGGAATGAAAAATGGCCAGAAACATCTTCAGAGCGGCAGAATAACAAAGACTTGAAGGATGCCAGACAGTGTTTGATTGTAAAGTAAGGGAAAAAAATTTTTAAGATTAAATGGTAAGAGAATTAAGAGATTTTTTAACAAATTTATTGTCACGAATTTTAACTACTCATAATGCAAATGAACTAAAGGTAGACAAATTTATTGCATTTTTATGAACGATAAGACTGATACTAGCAGCGATGTCGCATGATGCATCAAACTATTGTTATGCAGACAAAATCAAACGAAACGAAAATAAACAAACAAGACAAACAGAGAACAACAAAATACACACGTCGTACGGTATACAAAAATGAGATTACCTATAGGTCGGACATGAATGAGTTATTCATATTAAAAACTAACAGCTCCATCTCTAAAGGGTTCGGTCTACTGTTATTGGGATATGAATTACAAATATTACTGTCATCTGTAAAATAGTAGTACGTGTTGAAATTTATGTAGAGAAAATCATTAAAATGATAAAAATAGGGCTTAAAACAGAACTGAACTTTGTGGTTAGGTTATGTGATGGGATCCCATCTGGCGCGAGAAGTGACTGCTGACACCAAAAACAATTAGTTTTGATAAAAGTGAGTGTCACACTCTGGAAAAGCCATATCGTTGGATTGTCGGGTTCTATCTGTTGGAATGAACTAAAATATGTATTTGGTAAGCTTCCTTTGAGACAATTCGATCATTTTCAGATTGATTACAGAAACGCAAGGTTATTTTGACAAATAAGAATGCAAATAATTCACTTCATAATTTTTTAAATTCAATATGAAATTATAAGTAATAAAATGGGTAATGATTTTCCCAGGATGCATATTATATATATATTGCTTTTGGAGTGTATATGTACTCTTGCCATATAATTTCCTTTCCTAAGTGCATTTTTTTTTCTTTTTTGATGGCAATAACATGCATTTGGAAAATTTATTTCGTATGTAAATTTTTTTAGGCTACATTCATTGTTCACTGCACTGTGGTGGTTTTTATTTTATTTCTTTTCTTTTTTGCTTTCTTAAAACTTGGCATTCGTTGCAATTTATTATGCAAATTTTTATGGGGTTAGAAAAACAAAAACGACTGTCAAGAATTTTGATTTGTGGAAATTTACTGCAAAATATTACACAGTTTTTATGTAAATTGTAAAGATTTTCAGTTTATAATAGAAATAATTTATTAAAAAATATAAAAATTCCATACATTTATTTAAACACAAGAAGAGTTTTAAACCCTACTAGTGAAAGGGAAGGACTTCTTATTTATAAAATATTACTTCGAGAACCACGGAGCAACAATTTTTAAGAATTTTTTTCGTTAATATGAAAGTCGTCTAAGGCAAACTGCATTAAAACAACATGTACAAATTTTCTAGGAATTCAGAAAAAGAGAAAAACCAAGTGGCAGCACTAATACAAAAGTAAACAGAAATACCGTTAGTTTTAATTGATTAAACCTTTAACGTTGCGACATTATACTGGAAGTGGTGTAGATCACTGCGTTCTCTTCCACGGATCTTAAGTTTTGCGGCGTTAAAACAATACAACTGCCATGAGGTGTACCATGGTCACAATCCTTATCACAGACAGGTTTTCTTGATAACCATAGCACAATAAGAAATATGCCAAAACATATTAAGCAATAAATAAATATGGTGGCGAATACCTGTAGCAAAATAATGGAAAGAATCTTTGATTAGCAAATTATGAAAGTAACGTTACAATTAGTATTCCATCTCTAACTTACTATTGTAAAGCCGACGAGTAAACCTTTAAGCCAATCGGGAATTTTATATTTCTTCCACCATTTGAGGTTGATACCAAATATATCATTATCAGTGTTGCCCTGAAAGAAAAAATATTGTAACCAACATTTGTGAAAAAAAATCACCAAATAGTATAAGTTTATATAGTTTTTTTTTATTTTTTATTTTTTTTTTTTTTAATACAATACAACAGAGTAAAAAAAAATCAAAAATAACAAAATACAATTTTAGTCTATTATACAATATCCCATTTTAGATTACATAATGCCCATCCCTGTTCCACACCCCAATTTGTTTATAGTGAACTTATTGGAACCAATGGCTCCACTAATGGAGGTGAAAATTACTTCTAGACATACACCTGTTAATTAACCACTAATAGTACAGTGGTTTATAGTAATACAGCACCTATTTCGAATAACGGTACTCTGGTGAATTTCAATTTTATTCACCATAACGGTAAAATTCACCACACTTTGTAAAACTTTACACACTATGAACTCACCCCACACCGTATAAATTCACCACATTTCCCAAAAATTCACTAAAAGTATGTTCTTTCTTCTTCTTTCTGGGACGAGGCGGCGGGGTCTAACAACATCAATTCAAGCAACCCCCTCCCACCAACAAATACACGCAAACAACCACCAAACCACCCCCACGATGCACAACACAAACAAACTTCCGTCCCGACAACACACTCACTCCCACACACATCACAACATATAACAAAGCATACACGAGCGACATAGACGTTCGAACCCGCAGACACAACATCACCAGATTGGTACACCCTAACGATAAAAGAGCCTAAATTAGAAATGTTGTGCCTTAATTTTCTTTATATAAAAATCGTCAGGGGAAAAAAGATATGAGAATTATTACGTTTGTTTTTCGAACGAACAAAAACGATTTACAAGTGCTGCCAGAAAGAAAAAATTTTGTACACATCTTGAACAAAAAAATAAAATAAGAACGGTGATACAGATTTTTATTTCTCTCTCTTCTTTCTTCCTCAGCTCTACATACACAAGGTACAGCAGAGGTTAAACGGAAAAATTGAAAAAAAAGTAAATCACAACGATTTAAAGGCCCCGGCGAGATTCGAACTCACGATCTCCTGTTTACTAGACAGGCGCTTTAACCAACTAAGCCACGGCGCCTCGCTGCGCAAGATGTGTTTTAAATGTATCTTGAATGTTTGCTTGTCTTATTAAGCATTGATAAAAAGCTTTTAATTATGTAGTCGAAAAAAAGCTTTTGTTCTTACAACTAAGTTGTCTATTAATTTGCCGTCCTAAAAACTGCAATAATTTGGAAAAAAAACGCGATTTTTGTTTGTTTGCTTGTTTGTTTGTTTGTTTAATGTAAAAATTTTAATTTAAAAAAATACTTTTTTTTTCTTAATATGAAAATTATTTATTTAGAAGCAAATATCACTTACTATTGCATATTTTTCATGTTCCCACACATCGAATTCACCAGGCTTTGAGTAACCAACATCTTCATCGGATAAATTGACTATGACATCGCGACATTCATTAGTAAAGGTATCGTAGACCTGATATATAATTTAAAAAAGCATAATAATTAATAATAATATTTATTGTCTGCCGTTAATTATATTATTACTCCTGAGAAACTCTAAAATATAGACTAAAGGGGGAGGGACATTAAACTTACTTGATAGGATTCATCACATTTGGGCACCTCTTCACACATTTGAGTCTTTTTATTATAAAAATTACGCTGGCCAAAGTACCGTTCCTCACAGTCAACTGGTGTACAGTTCTTAAAATAGTCTTGATCCCAACTTTGGCACTCCTTTAAATTTTCTACAAAATAAAAGTAAGACTTACGAGAATATCTTCGCTTATTGTTTGTTAATTTAACTTACTTTTACGGATTGTACGTTTATCAGGATCTAAAATTTCAACTCTTGTGTCGAATTTAATTATTTCTTTAATAATACGCTCCTCACTATCTAATGTTCTTGTGATGAGCGTAACAGGACACAAACCCACGCGATTGTACAAAGACTGAAACATATTAAAAATTCGACAATAACAACAAAACTAACAAAGCAAAACAAAAATGAGTACCGCTGTTGGCCATATAACTGAAACTGTTTCTGTAATGCCCGGTTCAATAACACCAAAATTACCGCCCATCACTTGACCCATCTAAGTAAAGTATTGCAATTGAAAAAATTGTATTATTTTAAAAATCCCTTTTATTCTTGGAGCATACCTTATCCATGACAATTTCCGGCGTTACATTAACTCTACAATACCCTCCCGGTTCAATGATTAACGCCAATGGTTCTTTATCGTCTTTGCATTTATTTTGAACGGTAACATCTGAAAGTTTGTTTTCACATAAGTAAAATAAAATCATAAGTAATAATACATAGTCTCAACTTAGTCTCGAACTTACCAAATATTAAGCCAAGATCCTTTGGTTTCGGCATCCGTGTTGTTATTTTAACAATATTTAGATGACAGCTTATATTGTCAAATAAAATAAAAGTGATTAGAATTAGAAATCTGGAATTAGACAATAAAATTCTAGAAGTGAAATGATTTGTTTTTATTCTTCTGTAACTGTAAACTCAGAAGAGTGCCTGAAGACAAAGAGAGTGAGAGCTCAACAGAGAATACCATGCCAAACCTCATTCTACTATGGGCTTGACAATTACAAAGGAGGTGTTCACTAGTCACCAACTCCTTTCCATTGCAATATACCAGAACCTATCTCAAATCCTTGTCAACGGTCTATCTAATCACGTAATGTCCCGTAAAAAATTCACTAAACAGTCTTACACTGAATTTATCTTAATTCAGCAGCAAGCCTGTTTCAATATCGTCTATAGAAGCCTTTAGAATCCTTAATATACCGGAACATCATCTATTCTACTTACGATTCTGCTATTTTTCTTTGACCAACCTTCCAACAAGTCCATAGGGGTAGCAGATTGGGGGAATAGGAGCAATTCTTAAGAAATTAACCAGCCAACGTAGCGCCATTACGTTTCCAGGATATATAACTATGTCTTGGAATTAAGCAGAGATAAATCTGATCTAATCCTGTGGATTCCTTAAAATTACTAACCAATATTGATTTATACCAGAACAATCCAATATCCGAATATGTCGACGAAAATCACATAAGATTCTACATTTGAAGAGAATTCAGTTTCAGTTATATGGCCGGATTCAAAAACCTCAAAATAATAAAAATTTCTTCGTGAAAGGCATCCATGAGCCTTACAGAGTCCCTGTGCCTTCATTCAGCCCCTAATCAACCTTCATGATGGACATATCACTCCGTGGAAGCATTTCATCGTCTTGTAGTGCCATATCCGGAATGAAAACTTAAACCCTAGCGAAACGTCGCCTCAGGCACACTTTATAATCAGTGATTCTGTCAAGAAGTCCATTCTCTACTCCTGGGAGATAGCAATAACCAGTTATTATTTAAAGATGATTTAATTAATTATTGATCGACATAATTTGTGTTTTCGATTTATTTAAGCGGCTTTTTATGAAACGCCTAAGTTTCCGGTATCGTAGTTTGATATTATAGTCTGGCTACTCTATTCATTACTCATTCATTTAATTACGCGAGAGAGTTTTCTCAATTTTGACATTTCACACAGAATGGCAAAGGCATTATTTTGGTTAAATTTTCCTTCTTATTGTTAAATTTCTTTTAAGTTGAAACAAAACTTTTATAATTTTTAAGATTATTTTTGTTTTTAATTTAAAATCCTACACAATAAACACAAACAAATAAAATCGCAACCAACAAAATGGAAGATAGCTTAGAATTTCGTGATTTTAATTTCCTAAAAATCTTTAAATTTGATGACGAAAAGGTCTCGACTATAACTTCAAGGGAACAGGTGAGTAGTAACGTTCATGGTTTATTAGTTTATCTTGTTGTTTTTTAGTTACTACATTATCTTTTATTTTTGAAAACATGTTTTAGCAAAAAACTGAAAACTCTGTGGAAAAGTATTTTGATCGCTTTCAACAAGCCAGACTATTGGACAGGCATTTAACGCGCTACTATAGGCAGGAGCATCAACGATTTCTAGAAAGTATGTTGCATCGTTTGCCCAGCAATTACGATTGCTTAGACAGCAGCAGACCCTGGTGTATTTATTGGATTCTACAGGCAGCCCATGTTTTAAATTTTACCTTTTCTCCAGAGACATTAGAGCAAGTAGTACAATTCTTAGAAAAGTAAGTCGTTTACATACAAACGAAAAGGGGCAATTGTCTGTAGACATGTGTGTTATAAACGAATTTTTTTTTATGAAAGATGTCGTCACCCTGAGGGTGGTTTTGCTGGTGGTCCTGGTCAATATGCCCAATTGGCACCCACATATGCAGCTGTTAATAGTTTAGCTATGATCGGTACGCCCAGTGCTTTTAAAACCATAGATAGAGACTCTTTGGAACGTTTTCTTTTTGCTGTTAGAGAACCAGACGGTTCGTTCAGACTTCATGTAGATGGTGAATGCGATGTTAGAGGTGCTTATTGTGCAGTTTCAGTAGCTAAACTAACGAATATGCCGGAAACAACATTAAGTAAATTATTTAATAAGACTGGAGATTGGATTGCTAGCTGTCAAACATATGAAGGAGGTTTTGGCGGTGCACCCGATTTGGAGGCCCATGGTGGCTATACGTTTTGTGGCATAGCCGCCTTAGCTCTGTTAAATGAAGGCCACAAGTGTGATCAGGAACAGTTGTTGGTAAGAAAATGCAACTCTATATCTCTATATAAGGTGTAGTAAATGGAAATCCATTATTTTTATGGTTTAAAGTACGCGTTTGACAGTACTGTACAAGTGCGATTAGTTTTTATCGATTACGCTAACTAAAGCCTTCAATTTAATGCCTTAATAAAGGATTTCTTTTTACTACCCCTTTGGTTTAGATGTAAAAAAAAAAACTATATTTTGTTAAACTTTTTTCTGTTGGACACAACAGAAATGGACGTTACAGCGTCAAATGGCTTATGAAGGCGGTTTTCAGGGACGTACTAATAAATTGGTCGATGGTTGTTACTCATTTTGGGTGGGTGCCACTATACCAATTACCCAAGCCATAATGGCCAATGTTGGCAAACCAATTTCGAAAGCTTTATTTGATGTCGGTGCTCTGCAAGAATACATACTATTGTGCTGTCAAAAACCCAACGGTGGTCTTATTGATAAACCCGGAAAGTAAGTATCTTTACTGTTTATATATTATCTTTAGTTTTGTTTAACAATTATTTTAACTTTTTCTAGGCCTCAAGATCTCTATCATACCTGCTATACTTTAAGCGGTGTAGCTATAGCTCAACACTCAGAATCTGCTTTAAATCCTGCCATTTTGGGAGATCCTATTAATGAACTAATGCCCACCCATCCTTTATTTAATGTTTCACCCCAGGCCGTGGCTCATAGTACACATTTTTATGAGCAACTAAATAAATTACGTTCCTTTACACATTTAAATAACAATTCAGTTCCACTAGATGCTGAAATTAACGAAGATCCCATCGAGGAGACTTCTTAATACAATTTTCGTGTTTAACAGCATTAATTCGAAATTATAAAATAAAACATTTTAGAAACTACTTTTTCTATTTTAAATGAATGGAACCAGAAACAAAGGAAAAAAGATATATTAAAAAATTATATATTTTTACCTGCATTTTATATACTGCATACTTTTGGCCAGTTTTTCAACTCGTCTAACTCAAGCAAAATGTGTATATAAAACGATTTTCTAAATGTTAAAACAATTACTTAAGGAATATAAATGAATGGAATGAATGAAGCTTTTTTTTATTTATTTAATAATAAAATAAACGAAAAATAAAAAGATTATAAAATAATTGATATTCTTGTAAATGTTGAATTGATTGATATAAATGTTATTTAATTTTCTTTTAAAAATCAAATTGACTTAAAATTATAAAAACAAAAACAAACAAAAATAAAATAATGAAATAAAAAATACAAGTTTTTATCGCAAAAATTATTTGAATAAAATTTGGCATCATCAGAATAACAACTTTCTTCTGTTAAAACAAAAGTTGTTTTAACAATTACTTGTGTCATTCACAATGATTTTAGGGAAAATGGACCGAATTAAGTAAATGCAGCCAATTTACATGTCATCACATCTTAGAGGTTATCAAGACAGCATATTTAACGTTTGCTTAAGACAAGCAGAATACCGATCACTAAATGTCTATAATGTGAAAAGTCTTGCCTTCTCCAGCTTGCATTTCTCATTTTTGGTTCGATTATGAATGGCTTCAGGATTTCTGTGGTATTGCCAGTTGCCGAAAGTGGTATTACAGATAGCTATTTACAAAAAAAAATTACCTTTGGGCAACTACAAACCTTTGGCTGCTAACTAGGACGGCGACTGAAGTTCGTTTGCTACTCACAATAAATCCCATTTACATTCCGTTTTAAACCGTATTAATCCCCAACCGATTTAATGCAAATTTTAAATTCAGCTTGAAAAATTATTTCACCTTATTGAATATAAAATTTCTTAAAAATTAAATTTATTTCCTTTGCTTATTTTAATGAATATAAAATTATTAATTTTTTAATGCCAAAGAAAATATAAAGGACAAGGAATTTCATGTATTTTAATTTTTTATGAGATATGCATAAAGAATATGCCATTAATTAATACTAAAAATGAACAGAAAATATGATCAATTTTAAATGTTCTGCCCCTGCTATGTTGTAGCCTAGCACTAAACTAACGTCTCTTAACTTTACCACTCTTAACTGTACGCAAAGGACTATCCTTTTCTTTGTTGCTAGCCGATAATTTCTTTTGGGATTTCTTTTTGGATTTATTTGTCTTTTCGTAGACAGAAAAGTCAATAACATCATCTTCATCATCGTCGTTACCATACTTTTCCATTAATTTATCCATTAAAGTGTTGAAACCATTCTCCCTTGATTGTTGTCTCGCCATAATAGCCTGTTCTAAACTACCGCCACTATTCATTGCTGCCGTCGAACCGGAAGCAGCAAATTTCTTTTTATTCATTGCAACTATTTTGGCTTTGATTTCCTCAGCTTCTTTAGATTCTCGAGCATATTTCTTATGTCTCCTTTTGCGTTTTTGCTCTGGTTCCTGTGTAAATATTTTAAATTCCGGTACCTCACCCGCAGCAATCATTTCTCTTACAACCTCTTGCATTCGGGGTTCATCGCTTACCTTCATAAAAGGCACCGAATTAATCATGTGATTAATACAGCCTTTACCATTTAAATAAGCCTTTTTAATATCTGTCCTTTCCAGCTCTGAACCCACATAAGACTTTTCATAATTGTTTATGTCCTCTTCAGTCAGGGGCTTGAATAGTTTACGCCACAGCTCCAACCAGTTGTTAAGTTTTCCTTCTAAATTTTCATCGTCATCATCAATTATGCCCTGCTCATCATACAGAGCCCGTTTATCTTTGTCCGTTAAGATTTGATAAAGTTTCGAAAGCAGCTTGAATTTTTCCGTGGACGTTTCTTTTTGAGATTCGGGTACACGATCCGGATGCACCAGCAAGGAGATTTTGTAATAAGCCTTCTTAATCTCTTTTTCGTCGGCAGTTTTTTCCACACTAAATAATTTATAAACATCGCGTGTGTCAAAATATTTCTCACATAATTCCAAAGCAGACATTTTTTTTCGTTTATTTTCGATTCTATCCCAGAACTACACAAATTCAATAGTAAACAAATGTTCTACTGCAATGGCGCCAATGTGAACAGATGTATTGTTGCTGTTATTATTTTTGCGAAATGGCGAAATTACAAACGAGGCGACATAGTTGTATTTTCAGAAATTGATATTGCCAGACGTTTAATACTAACATACATAATTGGTCACATAACAACCCCTCAGTCAAGATTACAGACGCCACTTATGTTGTGTGTGTAAAATCGACTAAGAACGACAGATTTTTTGAGAAATTTTATCCTGGCAGTTTTATTTACTCTCGAAATTTTTGCCACAAAACTGCTGAGAGGCGAAGAAATATTTGTTCATATTTATTTAGAGATGTTTGACCTAGGGTTTGAACAGTGGCCTCACATCTAAGAAGCCAACAGTCTAGCTACTAGACTACGGCGACTTTCAGCAACATACAAATTTAAAAGTAAATAAAAATGCTACATTTTTTTTTGTAAAATATCATAGAAAACGTTATTAATACAACTTAATAAATAGTAAATATAAAATAAAATGTAAATAAAACCGTTTAATATTTCAATATGATTTCAATTGAAATCTGACCGCCAATTTTGGCGTCAGCATCACTATGGATTGCCAACTCTTTCGTAGCTGAGATCTAATAGGTAGTGCTACCAAATTGAGTGCAATAATATGGCACCGCTGCCGACAGATAATTCTTGACATTTTTATGTAAACAAATGCAAAACTAAAAAAACACTGCGCTAAAAGAATTACGGATTCTAATTTATAACAAAATTAATGTTTTAAATACTAATAAAATGAGTGTAAAAACTATGGTCAAGTGTCGGTTATGTTTGGTGGAAACGGAAATAAATAAAACCTATGAACTGTTCAAGAATAATGACGAAGTCATGTTTAAAATAGAGGACGAACAGAATGATGAATTTAGCAATCTGAAACTGTATGAGAAGGTGGAATACTGCTGTGGTGTTAGAGTAAGTAAACCAAACTAAAAATAAGAATTAATTGCAAATTTTTTTTTTCAATTTTAAAGCTGCACAACAAAAAACAAATGCCAACACGTATTTGCGGCAAATGTTTCAACACCGTACACATGTGGTTCAACTTCCGCCAAATGTGCTACAATTCCCAAGTGTTTTTAACCACACAGTACCAGGAAGTGGCGGACATTGACCATGAACTAGAAGATCTAAAAACTATACGTTCCAAACTTCAATCTAACAAAGCAGAAGATGAATTAATCGAATGTAGCAACCCAACCGTTATAGATTTTGAGGCCGATGATTACATTGAATCACATTTTAATGATGAGGATGATGATTTTGTCGAAGAGGAGATTGATAAGAAGGAAAACCAGTCAATAGATAAAAACATTGAAATAGAAACTGATAATATTAAAACGGAATATGTGGACGAAATTTATGTAGATCATGGCGATCTTTTGGAATCTCTAACGGCCGATGATTTCAATGAGGCTATGGCTTATCTGAATGCAGAGGATGATCAACTGTTAGAGGAGTTTATTGAACACTGTGCCACTAAAAATTTATCTATAAAACAACTAAATGCCAAGGCAATGACCAGATACAAACCAAAAGTAGCCCGACGTTCCTTCTCTGCAAAAGCTGAAAAAGATCAGAAAAAAGCCGTCAAATTACCAAAACCTTCAACATTTATGTGTAACATCTGCGGCAACGTTTATGGCAAGAAGCCTTTGTTCCAACATCACATGCGTATGCATTCCGACGTTAAACCCTACCAATGCGAGTAAGTTAAATAGAAAGACAAATTTAATTAGTTTATATTGGAAGCTTAATTATGCTTTACTTTATAGAATTTGTAATAAATCGTATCGCATTATGAGCGATTTAAGAAATCATATGTATCGTCACACCGGTGAAAAACCTTTTAAATGTAAATATTGTGATCGCCATTTTATGGATCGCAGCTCCAGACATAGACACGAAAGGTATATCATTTGTATTTGTGAATAATGTAATTGATGTAAATAATTTTTTCTCCGCCCCATAGAATTCACACAAACTCGCGTCCTTACAGTTGTAACATATGCAATAAGAGTTTTTCTTATTCAGCTATACTAAAAAATCACTTAAAATTACATTCAGGAGAAAAAGACTACGTGTAAGTAAACATAAAAGCCAAATTGAATGCAATTGAAATAATTCTTTTTCTTTATTTTTTAGCTGCACGATTTGTAATAAATCATTTACTTTGGCTCATCAGTTGAAAGCTCACATGCTAACAATATCACACAAACAGAAAGAAGCTGCATATGAGGCTTCTGGTTATAAAATTCTCTACGAGACCACCGCACCTGATGTTTAAACATTGGACACCCAATTTTAAAATGTAAAATATTTCCCTTGAAATAAAGTGTTTTCTTTTTTAGACTGTATATAAACCATTACACACTTACAATTAAAATAGCAAAATAGCAATATTTTTTAATTAAAAAATATATATATATGTCTATTTTAAATACGAAATGAGCTAATAATACTGTTTACTTTATATCAAAATTTAAATGTCAAGTTGAGCTAATTGGGCCTTATGTAGGGAAGTGGCTTTGTGGGCCTTAAGTTGATGGGATAATTTAAATGACTTCCCACAAGGATCACATCTGTTGACAACATAATGGAATGTTAATTTTTTAGAATTTAGTCAAATATGAAAAAGTAATTACCTATATAATCTTTCACCAGTATGGATTTTCATATGTTTCTTAAGGGTAGTAGCCAAAGAAAATGCTTTTCCACAATCGTTACACTGATAAGGCTTTTCATTAGTATGAATTCTGGTAAAAAAAAATGAAACTAATTAAGAAAATATATATATATTAATGCAAACTTCGAATACCTTTCATGTCTCAAATTAGAGCTGCGATCACTAAAACGTCGACCACAGTATTGACATTCAAATGGTTTCTCACCCGTATGTATGCGCATATGGGCCTGGAGATTACACGCAGTTATAAAACGTTTTAAACATAATCTAAAAAGTAATGAAAAAAACGAATTAAAGAATAAGGGAAAACTTAGTGTTTAAAAACCTACTCGCATTCATGATTCTTTTCCTGGCGATGAACTTTCATATGGGCATTCATGAGTTGGCGATTACCAAAATGATTACCACATATATCACACACAAATATTTGAGGCACTGTTACTCTACTATTACTCGCCGTTGAACTGGAGGCTGTATTTTGTCGAGCTCTACGATTTGGCAATATAACCGGTGCACGTCTTTTATCTGATTGGGTTACGACATTTGGCAATTTTTTATTAATTACTATTGAATTCGAATTTCTTACAGTTATATTGCTATCCGAATCTTCTATTAGGTATTCATCTACGATATACTCAGTGGCAAGTTCATTTGTTTCATTCGAAATATTAGAGTTTTGTTCCTGAATTTCTATAAAGTCTTCTTTAGTTTCAACTGTCGAACTAACTTGAGCTTGACTATCGTCTGTTTCGGATTCCAAATGTAGCAATTGATCTTCTTCCTCTTCTTCCTCGGGCAAAAATTCCACATTATCATCCGGTCCTTGCGTTTCTTCATGGATTTCATTAACTATATCCTGTTGTTTATTTTTTGTTGGAGTTTCGCTTTCATCTTTTATGCCTTTAAGTAGATAATATAGTTCTTCGCTGTCGTGTTTAAAATTTTGTTCATCGTTTGCTTCTTCACTTTCATCAGAATCTTCGATCTCATTAGCAGATAACTTGTTGTAACCAATATGTACTTCCAAATCTTGTAATTCTTTTAATTCTTTTTGCTCTCGCTGAGATAGTTTATTACTGTCAATGTGTTCTGTGTTGTCCAAAATTTCTTCAATTTCCACAATTTGGCTTATGTCAGTTTCTAGTGTTTCTTCGCTATCATCTATTTGAGTTATTAAATCTTCAGAATTTTTCACAATAGTTTCTGTTGTAGCGCTTCGTTCTATTTGTAACTTTTTAACTGTTTGTTTTTCCTGCGAAAGGGATGTCTTACGCTTACGCAGAGGCAAATGTTCTTGTATTTCATCAGGTTTAAAGATTGTAACATTGTTTTCCTTTCGATTCGTTTCCTCTTGTCGTTCTTCATTGTCATGTTTAGTTTCATCATTCATTATGGTTTCATCTAAAAACTCTAATGAATTGTGTCTCTCAGGTTTGAATAAACTGCTGGCTGATTTGGTTCGTTGTAATATCGACTGTAAGTAGGTGTCCGAGCTTCTACAAGTTTTACGAAAGTTTGCTGCATTTTTAACCATAACAAAACATTTTCTACAAATTTTTTCAGGCAAACTATCATTGGGCTTCATCTGAAAAATAAATATGGTAATTTAATTCGAAGAAAAATCATATGAAGAAAATGTTTTCACAATAGGGACGAATTAGTTCAAAGCAATTCAAAGCAATTAGTTCAAAGGAAGTCATATTCCCAAGAACTCGGAATATGACTGAGTGTGAACTCATTAGATCTTTAAATAAAGGCATGCTAGTCAACATCGATCCGTCCTTATTGAAATATACCATATTGTACAAACAGACCATAATGCCGGAACATTCATAAATTTGTTTGGCCAACAACTTGTCTTCGTTGAAAATGTGTCGCATTTGTTGCTCGTTGCCTGATGTCGGTGACTGCTTTTTTGGTTCCTCTAATAAACACACTCTGCATATATTCCACGTAATATTTATTTCCATTTTAATAAATATTTTATTATAAAATCTGCTGCTTTTTATATTTTTTTAAGAATTTAATACTCTTGTAGTAAATATTTTCACTAAATGAAGTGACGAATGAAAGGTGAAAGATAAATTTGAAAAATGAAAACAATGTTAATGATAACACGTTTCTGTTAACTTACAACTAAAACAGGGATGTTAAAATGTTCTGCAGCATTTATTAAGGAGGAATTTATTTCTTTCATTTTGTTTTACGCATAATATGCTCAACTTGATAAATTTCCTAGTCGCTGAACAGCTTTGTGTTGCGTTGACGACTGATGGCTTTTTAAGTGATGCGGCAATTTAAATGATTTTCCACAAGGTTCACATCTAGAAAAGGATATAAACAAAAATTGTTAAGTTAACAGGCATTAAATAATGAGGAGTTGAATCTGGGCAGCGAATTGTGGGGAATTGTGCTTTAACAATGAGAAGGTGGTGACTGAAACCACCCACGCAGATAATTTTTATTAAAAAATTATATGTAGTCACCTATAGGAACGCTCTCCTGTATGAATCTTCATATGATTTTCTAAGGTTGTACCCAAAGCAAATGACTTATCACAACTGACACATTGGAACGGTTTCTCATTAGTATGGATTCTAAAATTGTAAGTATTTAAATAGTTTGTTAAATATAAAATGATAATACAACTTCTTCAACCTTTACGTACCTTTCATGTCTTAAATTAGAGCTACGATCATTAAAACGTCTACCACAATATTGACACTCGAATGGTTTTTCACCCGTATGTATACGCATATGAGCTCGAAGATTACTGGCTGTAATGAAACGTTTTAAGCACAACCTAAACTCGCCAAAGTAACATTTTTAAAAATTATTAAATAAAAGTGAAAAAGGAAAAATGCTAAAATACGTACTCGCATTGATGATTCTTTTCCCGACTGTGCACTTTCATGTGTAAATGCAAATTGCTACGATTTTTATATTGATTACTGCATATTTTACAAATATATACTTGTTGTATATACCCTCTATCAACACTATTTGAATTATAATTGAAATGTTTAATATTACTACGGCTTAACGCGACTTTTGTGGATCTAACAGTTATATTTCTTAAACCTCTCATTTTTCTACTTTCAGTTTGAATTTTACTACAAGTAGCTACATTATTGTCTTCTGAGGATAATTCATTTTCACTTATGATTTCATCTTCATTTATGAATTCATCCTCTACATAGTCTTTCTCCTCAGCGAAGTCATTGCAGGCATTTGATAAGTTTGAATTTTGTTCATGTCGTTCTATGTATATTGAACTGTCTTGCTCCTCTAAGCGTAACACTTTAAAATCATTTATATCATAGTTATCTTCTTCAATGGTCATGTATTCAAAATTATCTTCTGATATTATGCTAAAATTTTCGTCTTCAATGACTTTTTTGTCTTCAGGAATATGACTGCTACACGATGAAGCATTACCTTCATTTAACTTTATAGTATCGATTGTTTTTGCACTTAAAGTACCAATTCTTTCATTGTTTTGTTGTAAGGTAAATGGTAAGTTATTTAAGCTAGACTTCTTGAGGTATTTTGGCAGCGAAATTTTCGTTTTAAGGATCTTACCGTTCGTAGCATCATCAATTTTATTAATTTCAACAATTCGGTTTTCCAATTCTGCAGAAGAGTCCTCAAAATCATATGTATTTGAGTTTATAATGTGGTGTAATTGATTTAATTCTTCTGAAGCTGAAAGACTTTTATGTTTAAACTCTGCTTCGGATGTACTTTCACTTTGTGTTAAAAATTCCACTTCCTCAAATTCTTCTTCATCGGATTTATTTTGAATTTTTTCGTGTTTAAATAAATAAGAGGCTGAATTAGTACGTTGCAGTATGGATTGCAAATAAGCATTTGAAGTACGACAGGTTTTGCGAAAATTAATTGCATTATTTACCAATGTTAGACATTTCTGGCAAATTTTATCGGGTAAATTATCATTTGCTGTCATCTAAAAAATTAAAGTGAATAAGCTTTACGTTAGGTGATGGCTTTAAAAATCTATGGAAAGTTGAATCATTCATAGTTGGTCGAAGATATATAAGATTTTACAATGAAAAATTTCTTTAATTCAGAATTGTTTGAAAGCATGCCAAAAAAAGGCTTCTTACAAATGTAATTTCGTCTTAAAAGTTAGTCAACGGATTGGTAATATCAAGGATACACCATGTCACGGAAGACCAATTATTGAAAACTTAATAAAAAAAATTAATATCATAGTCTGAATGTAGGGATTGTGATTCGACTTAATTTCTAAATACTCATAATTAGTAAATATATGTCTTAGGGCTGCAATAGTTTAATATAATGTATTGGCTTATTAGACTTAAGCTTACAGTTCAAACATCACCTCTCCTTTCAGAAGGTTAATCCATTCATGGATGAAATAAGCACACACAACGTGGGTGGTGTAAGGATCTACTTCGTAATCTTGACTAATGAGTTATAATGGCGAGTACTATTAAATTCGGAGCACATAAGACTCACTGTAATCGTTCCATAAAATAATATTTCTAACTCACCTTTATGCCGGAACAATCGTAAATATGTTTAACCAATTTTGAGTCTTCCTTGAATATGTTTAGCATATGTTCTGTTCCATCGGTTCGTTTTGTTTCTACGTGTAAACATATTCGGCAGATATTCCAGTTTATGTTTATATCCATGCTTTTTATTGTATTTATTTCAAATTAATTTTATTATTTGAATTCACCTATAAAAGCAAATACGAAATATTTTTATACATTACGTTTAACTGTAAATAAAAATAAAAAATGAAGTCAAAATAGAATACAAAAAAATGTTAAAACGGCATTGCTTTCTTTATTAGTGCAAAGAATGTCTAGTAAGTAATTGCTCTGTTAAGTAAGAATAATCGGTATTCATTATTCATTATTAAATATTTGTAGTGTATTATTTTTTTTACTAAATTAAATTAAGTTTATTAATGTATTTACTGTGGAAATAAAACTATAACTTTAAACAACATTTTGATAATGTTAAGTGCAACATGTTTATAGAATATAATACAATAGGACATAAATGACATAATATGATATAAAGTGATGTAACATATCTTACCACAACATAACATAGCATGATTTAATGCTTTATTGAGCATAGTTAGAACGAAACTGTTGTGGCCAAACGTACACATTTCCGTTTGATAACACGTTGAGATTTTCAAGGTAACTTTGTTACGCTATTGTCATAGAAATCCTTGTATATTGACAAAAATCGGGATACTCATTTTGTACAAACTTTATTGATAAGTCGAATTTTCGGCATAGAGTGGCACAATGGCAAATAGGTTTGGATTATTTGGTAGATGTATAAGAACGTCTCAACCAAGTTCCTGGCATTATCTTAATGGGACAAACACCAAGAGTTTGACAACAAAGTTATTTCTTTTTAAAGCTTTTAGCAATTAAAAGAACTTATAGAACTTTTATAAATCCTTCCTTCAAACGGTCCAAATGTTTACTGTATAAAGACGAATTTATAATGAAATTATCAGAAAACTCGTGTTAATTTGGTAGATCAAATTTGATGAAAGAAGTTAATAGCCTCAACAGATTAGTCAATTCATTTTACTGTAAAACTGTCAAACGCAGGGACAAGTTCTTAAGAAAACTGAATGAGAGTACTTAATACGAGATACATTTTGCGAAAGTTCAGTTAACGCTATTGAAAAAATGTTTCATTTTCTTTAATTCAGATTTTTAATTTATTATACAACGATGTGATACATTTTACTTTTTAATTCCTACCCTACCATCGTATCAAGTAGTCACTTTATTAAGGTTTGTAAAATGTATACAAAAAATTATATTTATCAGTAAGACGCGATTTTTTAAAGTTACAATAAAATTTGTAAATCTCTCTTTACGAAATTTTTAACATCAATCACTGTATTACATCGAACACTCTCTTTCTCTTACCTTAAATAAATGTTGCTCCGACACACACTGTTACGATAACTTTAAATATAATGTGCTATGACTTACACCATCTTGATGGGTTTAAGCCAGGTTAAGAATGTTTTACCATCAACTACACCATAGCTGGAAATCAGAAAAAACACAAAAATAAAAAGTAAGCAAAAAACAATATACGATAACTAAGGAAAGAGAGAACACCTGTGGCACAAGTCAGTCTTGGGAAAAACGTAATAAAGTAAACAACGTCTAAACCGGTGAAGCGCTTGAATTAAAATTTCTAGTTAACGTAAAGAAGGGTATGGGTACATAAAAAAAAACAGAAAAGAAAAAGAAGAATTATAGGAGAAAAAAAATAATCCTAAAGCGCAGTTAAAACTTAAAAAGTTGAAACAAATATTTAATACGATTACTTTAGAAAATAATATAACGAAACAAATTTGCACAGTTTAAAAAGGAAATAAGAAATGTAAGAAAGAAAATTATTTTCAACATTTGAAAAAAAAAATTAAAGTAAATCTGCTTAAGTTTTAAAAGACAAAGACTTTCACTAAGGCGGTTCAAAGCGCAATAAACTCAAATAATATAATTAAAAAAACGCAGACACTGGCTTTAAGCTAAAACTCCAAGGGCTATACACTTAACCAAGTGATGTGAATAGTGTGTATAAAATACATAAAAGAAATATAAAAAAATTAAAAACTGAAAATATTCTCACATTAAACTAAAATTATCAACATCTTTTCAAGCATACAATAATGTACGACTGGTGCATCAAAAGCTTTACGAAGTCAGTTTTGCATATGGTATAACAATAAATAATTATAGTTTTAAGTGTTTCGAAAGAAAATCTGTTGTGATCATTTATTAAATAAATAAGGGGAAAAAATAAATTAAGCACTGCTAAAGAAATTAAAATAATATACTTTATATATGTAATATACAACATATATGTATATACACATACATATTTTTATTTTTTAAATTAAATGGTAGAGACAAAAAAATATTAAAAAGATTAGCCGTCTTTACAACATCACATAAAATACTCATTAAAAACAAAAGGAAGACAATTACAACAAAAAGGTAATATTAGCATCATTGGATTTATTTTATTTAATATTGTATTTTGCCGTTTTTTTTTTTCTTAAACACGTCTCTCATCTGTACAAATAAGCTTAAGCATGGGTATGTAAGAGTAGATGTGTATGAATCGCTCAATAAAAAAGTTATTGTACCGTTAGAAGTGCCCATTTATGTATGTGGTATATAAGATTTGAAATATTAGAAATTTATTCATAATTGCCTTCAAGTAGGAGCTCTCTCCATGTAAGTGTATTAGTAAACATCTTAGCAAACAATAAGAGCAATCGTAGAAACTGTGCAACAAAGCAGATAATAGAGACTAATACACTACACTACAAGAGAAAAACAATAACGACAACTGAACAAGAACAAAACAAAAAACAAAAAAAACAGATCACTGCAGCTGTTTTAAGCTACAATAACATTGATTTTGTACATACAAATTATACCCATACCACAAGAACAAAGAGTAGAGTAGTGCAAACAATCCAACAACAATCATTTAGCAATTGTTTCGAGTACTCACTCGTATGTAATACAACAACCATTATTGTTCAAACTTGGGAGAGGTTACCAGCAATAGATGTGGTAGGAAATAAAAATAAAAGAAAGAAAAAAGACAAAAAACTTGGTGGAAAAGTAGTTAATGGAATACCACTTGCATGCATGCATGCCATACATCCATACGACATAGATTCATACATACATTCATATCTACATGAATGCAGGTAAAATAATGCAAAAAGAAATCAACATGGGAAATCGCTTAAATAACAAAATTTTTGTTGTTATGCCATCACTAAATTAAATATTCTAAAATATTGTTTAACGACTTGTAATCTTAACCGCGGCATAGTTGCATTTTCTTTCTTAAATCACATTGGAATATACATGCACACAGCGGAGCATACATGCACATGTGTATGAAATCAATTTAACGAAACATTTGTCATTAGAATAACGTGGTAATGTAATGATTATAATTAAACAATTATTGACCATTATTATACATTCAAAATGGTTAAAATGAAGAAAGCACTGGCATTCGCATTAGCTCTACCAGTAAATATTACGGTTGTGGCATTATACTAGAATAGTTTACGAATGATATTCATGAATAATTTTCTTTTTATTCAACCTAACGGATTGATGTTTTTGAAAATAAAATATTTTTTCCTCTAAAACTTCGAATTGTTTCTATCATGGGTACACAATTGTCACAACTGATTTCAATGCTCAATTCTTACTCTGTCTAGTCTAGTTTCTCGTGCCCGAATGCAAGTAAACTTTTGTTAAAAAGGTGCTGGAATAGTGGCGATTAATGACAGCAAAACAGAAAAAGAGTTATTCAAACAAATCGGCTCAAGCCTTAAGAAGTAATACCAGCGTTAATTTTCATATCTGGTTTGAACCATTTTTGAAGTATATGACGTTATGAGAACTATGACATTCTATGACGATGTAACCCCCAATCCTGGCACCTCTCGAAAGACGATTAGTTGGTTGGTTATCACAGAACGTAACTGTTAGTCCGTAAGCTTATTAATAATTATTCGACTCCACAAAAATGATCTTGTGTTCAGATGATTGTGAGACAATAATACTGATTCTGAGTTCTGATATTAATTAGGATTGGATCTGATATTAATTAGGTAGGTTGAAGGGAGAGGAAAACTATCCAATAAAATCGTCTGTCCCATGCCTTATCCTCAAATATCTAAACCGTCTCACCGGTTTGTTGTGTGTTCACCAACGATGCCAACCATGAGAAATTCGTTAAAAAATTTGTGTTATGCACGGGTCACAATGAATCAAGAGGTCTCAGCGTGAAGGCATAAGACGCAGTGTGTCATGCATATATTTCTTCACATCCATTAATAACGATAAAAATGATGTCTGGTGAAGTGTCATAAATAAAGTATTGGAAACTCAAGTGCCCAAAGACTAGGCAACCAACCATCGTTTCGAAATCCACTCTACATGCCTTGTATTCGCCGTCGTCGAATCTATGCGACGTAAATACATCTGTATAAACGAGTGCACTGTGACACCTTTTATCTTCCTGCTCAGGTTAGTTTTATCTACACTTAACAGGCTCAATGTGTTTTTCATATCTGGGTCGACCCAGAATGTTTTAATAATTCTTCCCACTGTGTTATTATTAGACATTTTGTTTTTTTTGGCCCAAAGACCTTAGATTTTTTAGATTTTAGTGTTGTAATTCCCTTGCTATATTAGCTAAATCATTCGTCTCGTTAATGGCCTCTTTTCAGTTTAAACAGTTTCAGGTGTATTGCCCGTGGAAATTTTCATCTAGGTGGTAATAAAAGTATTAGCAAATTTGCACTGGCACAGATTGGTATTCACTTTTCGCATGCATCTCCGTCTAGTATGAGTTATAGTCATATTCTTACGCTTAGAGTCCGTGTAGCAATTAGCCTCCAAAGGTGCACTAGGGTTCCGTTTAACTACAATGATCGATTCGATATCATACGGATACAATGCCCTGTAAATATATGTGTGCTTGGTATTCTGTCTGATATCTTATTGATATGCGATTATTCTTCCAGGTTATCAAATTTGTATTGATGGTAGGCCAAAATCAGTCTCTTATGCGAGAAGCTAGAAGAAGAAGATGCTAGTTAAAGGAATTTGGAATTTGAATATTTTTTAATTCTGCCTTTAATTTACAATCCGTGTTTATTGAAAATTAAATTAATTGATAACCATATTCAAAATGGCAATTCAGTTCATAAATTGTTAAAGAAAATACAATACAATCCAGTTGCATAAATATTTAAAATTATTAGAATTACCGTTATTTAAGTTATTATTAAGATTATTATTATTTTTTCTTTTTTAAAAACTCTACACACAATGACGCCAACGTAATAACTCTGGTTTTCTTAAGAAATTCTTTCTTTTCATTTATGTTTTATCTCTTTCATATTCAAATTATAAATGTATATTTTTAAGGAAAAACTATTTAAATAGCAATGACCTTCCAAAGCACATCAAAAATAAATCAAATCATAAATATTATTAAATAACAAACAAAAAGCTCAACACATCCAATAATTTCTTTCGAAAAAAAACTCTGTAAAACAAAACTTTTAAATTTTGCCATGCGGGTTGTCACTGGAACACAAAACAATAGATTCTAATGCGATATTAATACAGCAGAACAATAAATAGAATCTCTTGGTTCTTAGACCCATTTAAAATGAACGCTGGTCTTAATTAACATAATAACAATAAAAGAAAGATCATCGAACGTAAGAACGAATGTTCATAAAAAAAAAACAATAATAATAATAAGAAATATTGTAAATAAAACAAAAACATAGTCTTTATAGCGTTTTAACAAAATCTCTATAAAAATGTATTATAATTATAATTTGCACAGATAAATTACAACGTTTGCTTATGAAAGTAGAATACAATAGAATGGAATTAATAAAAAATTGGCATTAATTCATAAAAATGAAAGAAACATACCAAATGGATCGAAAAGTAAAATATTTATACAACCTATCGTAGTATTATCAATTGTAATATTATCAACAGTAAAATTGAAAGCTATAATTTCGATGAAACTTTTATTTCATTTCAAAATACAAATAATTTAAAGCAAACCCTCTTAGTTATGTGTTGTTCACTGCCTTCATTTTCATTAAAATTGCAAACATATCCTGAAACAACAGCTCAAGTGGATCAAAATATCATTTGGGCCATAGGAAAATTATTCCCCTAAGTTTTGTATTTCCTGGTTTAGCCTTTCTATGTGAATATATCCTCAAGGCATCTCGAAGTACTTGCCGAACTTTCTTCTCTGCAGTTGCCCTTTTGGTTACAGTCGAGGGGTATGCACACGTATTAAAGTGTCTTTATTTAAGGTTGTCTATAGGTCGTCACTGCATATTCTATTAGACCAAAACACGCATATTCTTTTCCTCAAACAGCAATTTATAAAAGCTTGTGCATTTGCATGCACAAGATTTAAGCAAATAACTAGTAAAAACAAATGGAATGCTTAAAATGAGTGTATTAACTTAAACTGAAAATTGGAAGCATCTGCCTAAACAACACAGGCTGTCGTATGAAAACGTATTTAATAAAGCAATACTTCCAGTAGATAATTAATAAAGTATGTTAAGACTCAAATATTTAGAATATTGAAAAGCAAATCACCCACTTAAAATAGCTTTTTATAACCGACCAAAGCCATAATATTATAATATGATTACATAAGTACATATACACATACATTATATAAATTAACATATTCTTTCCAATAGATAGAGAGAAAAAACATTTACAACTACAATTTATAAGCTCAAATATTGTATATAAACTCTCGAAAATGGGTAAAGAACATCTTTGAATGATGCTTTTCAATCAACCAAGAAAATATACAAAAATATTATTAATAATGTTTTAACATAACAATGGCTTAGATATTCTTATAATACATACATCTAGACACAGGCTGAGACACAAATGAATACCGTTAAACTGTTATTAAAGTTGACACATGTCAAGATAATACTTAAAATGAATTAACGAGTGAGACAGGAAGAGTTAATGCATAGGTGGTAATAGTAAGGAACATTTTCAAAATTAATTAAATTTTTATGATCGTTTTTACATTATTTTATTAAGTTTGAAATTTTGGAATTAAAAAGAATATATTTAATGTAAATTGTATGAAGATTGGAGTAAAGAGAATTTGAAAGAAATAAAAATATTATTTAAACTTAAGCTCATAAATGTTGGTAAACATTAACGATATTTTTTGTGTCTTTTCTGTTTTGATTTTCTCTTCGTTTTCTTTTTTACAGCATACGCTACGCAACGAACAATAACACATTGAAACAAACCGGTTAATAGATAATAATACTCTTACTATTCGCAGTAGCAGCAAACAAAAACAACAACAACAGTAATGCTAGCAAAAAGTATTAACATGGGTTGGAAAAACGCATGAAAAATGTTGTTCCAAGTTAAGCGTTATGCCGTTGATGATCTTGGCCAGAGAAATCAATGAAAAAGAAAGTGAATCTTTTTTATCTGCTTGTCAACTTGTCAGAAACGGGTAATAAAAATAAAACTTAATAATAACAACAACAAGAACAACAGACGCAAAAATAACAAAAAAAAAAAGAAAATTATTAACAACCAGATTTTTCTTGGGAAATTCAAGCAAAACAAAAACAAAATTACGTTAAAATCAGTATAGACGTAAGAGTAAGCACTAGCTATTGAAAAAGAGCGAAAGAGACAGAGAGAGAGGGAGAGAAGTTTATAATTAAAACGAAAGACTTAAAACACAAACTTTTGTAATTAAGTTGTCACTTTTAAACTCAAAGCTAATCAATTTAATTCTACAAGAAAAGTGAAAAGTTATCTTTTATCATATCTCACTCTCAAGCGCTCTGGCTTCAAATGTTTAACACGATGAGAGAAGATGATATAGAATTTGCCATTAAGGTGGTAATAGTGGGTAATGGCGGTGTGGGCAAATCTTCGATGATACAACGTTACTGTAAAGGCATATTTACTAAAGACTATAAGAAAACCATAGGTGTAGATTTCCTAGAACGTCAAATAGAAATTGATGGTGAAGATGTACGCATAATGCTGTGGGATACAGCGGGCCAAGAAGAATTCGATGCCATCACCAAAGCCTACTATCGTGGTGCTCAAGCCTGCGTTTTAACCTTCTCGACCACAGATCGTGCTTCATTTGAAGCCGTTAGAGAGTGGAAGCGTAAGGTGGAAAACGAATGTCAAGAAATACCCACAGTGATAGTGCAAAACAAAATTGATCTCATCGATCAGACGGTTATAACGGCCGACGAAGTAGAAACACTAGCACAACAATTAAATTGTCGACTCATTCGAACCTCAGTGAAGGAGGATGTTAATGTGGCCTCAGTATTTCGTTATCTAGCTACGAAATGTCACCAACTAAGTCAGGCCTCATATGCGGAACAGCAACAACAGCAAACTGGCTCACAAACAAACGGTTCGCATAGTCATGAAAATCACAAGCCAATTAGTGCATTTAGTCCCACATTTACCAAATCAAAGTCCCAACCGGGCACCATAAAATTGCAAAAATCAACAACGGCACGAAAGCGTAAAATAATATTGAAAAAATGTGGCATAGTATGAAGAAGAAGAAAAAAAATTATTTAAAAAATTAATTCCCAAAAATAAAGCACCACTACTACTTATTACTATTTTATCTAAAGAGTATGATGAATATGAAAGCGGCCAATATAATTAAACAAAAACAAAGCATAATAAAAAACTAAGAAGTTACTTATCTCAATTCAATTCATTAAGAAAAAAAAACGTTAAACTTAAAAGCCTACATTGATTAATTCGAAGTTTTCAAAAATTATTGGAGCATAATTAACACCTCAATCATGTATAACAGTAACTACAAACAAATAAAACCAAAACTTCTCGAAAAACTTTAAAAAAGAAATTTTGATGAAAGAAAATTGGTACGTTAATTACAATATAAAAACAATAATAACAACAAAATAATTATTTTTTTTTAATAAACAGTGTGGTCAATTTGAAAAATTCTTAAATTTCTAGAAATAAAGTTTAGTTTTTTCTTAATTCTCATATATTACACAAGTTTTGCACAAATAAGCCTATAATTACTTATGTCTGTATAAAAATACAACAACTTTCATATTAAAGTAGCATCAAAAAAATCACATCGTATTAGCTTCGCCTATTTCCTTAATAAACTGCACAAAGAAATCTAATATATTAGATTTAGGTTTGGTCGCAGACCCTTACCGAAGATTAAGGTTGAATGCAGGTTTTTGTTTCCGCCGCAGATTCCGTATATACGAAGAATCTGACGTAAACATTGATACCACAAATGTTTTAGTTACGTTCCAAGTAGTGTAACCTACTCTTAAAATTCTGAAAGATCTTTCTTCTTCTCACTATGTTCAAGTAATTGTTAACACGATGTTCAACGATATTTATACACAAAAAGAAGACAAATACAAATCGGCAAAAAGATTGTATTAATTGGCGTTATGGAACTAACGTAACGACCGACTCGCGTCGTTTTTATACGATTGTAAGCTTTGACATTTATAGAACATTACATAGAACTTAAAGTATTCGCTGATAGCGAACGACGCAGTAATCCATGAGACCACCATCGATGTATGTATTGAAATTCCTTTTCAGATATGGCCACATTATCCTGTTGTTTGTTGCATTATTATATGTTAAATTATTTATTTTTCTTCCTTTTTTAAATATTTTAGCTTTAAACAAAATTGATGTAACTCGGAAGCCAGACACCGCCTGACAACCCAAATACTCTGACACAGCTTTCCCTGACGTATGTTTTAAGAAAATCTAAATAAATCATAATACTCGTAAGCGGTTTTGACTGGATAGACTGATACCATTTATAAATGTTACTACTAAAAACTAACAATTACTACTTTCTTTGACTCAATGTATAATTAATTAATTAATTCTCATTAATTCTTTTTTAACTTATTATTTAATTAAATTAATATTTCTCTGTGAAATTTTTTATTAAATTGTAAACATTTACTGTTCAGTTATTAAAAAAAATATAATAATAAACAAAATTCCTAAAACATTTATATTTTTTATTTAAAATACTTGAATCGATATGTATTATTAAATAATATTAATTTATGATTAAAAGTAAAACAATTCTTGTTTTATTTGTTAATGGGTTTATACATAGGTATCAACAACTACTAACAAAATTACGAACGGATTTCAACTTTAAACTTAAAAAAGTTATTTAAAATTTATGATTATGCCACGAATTTTTCTTTATATACATCGACATTTGGGACACTTCAATTATTTTCCTCCCTTTCTTTCTTTTATTGTCACTTAATTAAAGACACTTAATTTAATTTCCCATGTTATGTGTATATATGTGCATATGTATATATGTACATAGTTTATTACTAAACTAGTTTTAAAAATACATACATACATATGATGCATTAAAACTTTTCACAGATAAATACATTTTATAAACGATGTATCTGTAGACTTCAGTTAAAATAAAGGCATTAATTCGCACATCTGTCACTTGTTGTAAAATTTAAGCACGATGTGATTATGATGTAATTCGACTGCACAGAGTCATTTATTTCTTATAAAAAAAAGCTGCTGACGACTGTAGCTTAAGTAAAGAAGAAAGATTTTAGATAAAGAATTTTTAATACCTAAAGTAATAAATTGATAAATACTCGCGATATCCTATATAAGGAAAAATTATTTTCAAAACTTTAATCTTTATTAGTTAAATACTAACGCATTACGAATTTGTTTTTCAGATGAAAATTGACAACGGAAATGTTCAATTTTACACAAAATGTATTCAATACATGCAACACTTAATAGGTATAATAGTCACCTAAGGATAAAACGGATTGATTTAGAAAGGAATGTTTTACAGATTTAAAAAATCTGTTAGAGTTTACCATCCTTTTAATGCAAACAGTGTAGTTAAAAAAAGTGAACATTTTTTCAATTTCTTAAATCTGGACTTAATTGGACTAGCTCAAATATTTAGCTTGTTTGTTTGTGTTAAAAATTGTTTCCTGTAAAAGAAAAAAAGTAAATGCTAAACCAAGAACCCATAGCAGTCAATCACGCATTATTTCTCGATATTGCGTTATATAATAACAAATCTTAGTTGAACCATAAATGAATATGACGGTGTTCAAAAACCATCACATCTTGACCTTTTCAAATCTCTTTACAAGTATATCCCTTTCCAAAGATTTACAAATAGTAATCTATTATGAACAGCAACTGTATTTTAGTTATATTGCAAACTGTCGACCAAAAATTAAAGTTCCCGAAATTTTTTTTTTCACATGAAATATATTGGCTGATACAAAAAAGGAACAGGCCTACGCCATTAGGAAAACTGAAAAATAGCAACAAAAAACGAAAGCTTTCATACCAGTGCCGAGACCAAGGATTAACAGCTTGGCTGGTGCTTTTCTTTAAGAATGCGAGTTATATCCTACTCCCTCTAAACTAAATGTAGTCTGTTGTAATGTTTAGTTATATGAACAAATTTTAATAACATAATGTTCTTAAAGATCTTCAGCTTTTGTCTTTTTATATTTTGCTATCCAACTCAATTTTGTCAAGAGAATTATAATTCGCTCCGTAATTGCACCAGAAATTCTTGGCTGTTGCTTAATAAAATTATTAATAAAAACGTTAAATAGTCTTAAACTACTTGCACTTTTACACCTTAAATTTTTAAATAAAAGTAATTGAGTTCGAACTATAATTTTTTTTATTATTTACACCCTGGGACACTATATTATTAAGACACTTTTTAAGCAACTGTTGTTTTTTTTATTCAAAATGAGTACAGAGTTGCATTTTATTCGTATACCACATCGTTTCCACTGCCGTGAGCAACTACATTATTTGTTACATAGTGTTTGGTTTGGTCAACTATTACAGTTTTTATCTTCTTTTCTATTAATTATATTCGCTGGGGATTCTTGTGCGCTTCGATAAGAGAAAATAATAAATTTAACGGAACTTGAAAAAAATGCCTGCAATTGATGTTAGCAATATGAAGGTGAGTGTAGTGAAATATGCTAAAAAGGTATATAATTAATAACATTTATTTGTAGGTGGCTGACCTAAAGCGTGAGCTTAAGGTTCGTGGCCTGTCGATAACTGGAAACAAGAATGAATTACAAGAGCGATTACAAGCTGCCATGGAAGGTGAACCGCTATTGGAAGACAGCTCGATAGCTGGCGAAGACATACTCGATGAAGAAGGTGTTTTGTCCGATGAAGAAAAAATTTTGGGTTCAGATGAAAATGAACTTTTAAAAAGTCCCACCACAACACCTACAACAATATTAGGAAAAATGACAAGCGCAGATAATAAAGATGCTGTCATAGAGGACGACATTTTGGAGTCACCTACAATTGCAACCAAAAAAGTAGTCTTAAAACGCAAAAGTTCTCTAAATAGTGGAACTGCCTTGGAAGCAAATAATACAACCAAGGAAAATACAGAACCCACTCCACCCAAGGAAAGAAAAATGAGCGAACGTAATCCCATAACTATGGGGGATGAGGAACAAGGTGGTAAAGCTCCTGTAAAAAAACTTAAAGAATTAAGCATGCAAGAAAGATTAGAATTGAGAGCCAAGAAATTTGGTATTGATACTAAGACACAAGGTATTGCTGCCACTACAATGACAGCAAAAGAAAAGAATGCTGCTATTTCAGTGGCTCCTGTTGTAAGCAGTGAAAAGCAAGTGGAATTATTAAAGAAGAGAGCAGAACGTTTTGGTTGTGTAACATCAGCTAATTTGGCCAAATTAGATGCTGAAGAACGGCTACTTAAGCGCAAACAGCGCTTCGGCGGTAATGTTGATACATCTCCAAAATTTACAGAAGTTACTAGTAATACTACCTCTTCTACAGCGGTAAAAGTAGCTCCCGTCGATAATGATGAGTGGGCAGAAAAAGCTCGTAAACGTTTAGAACGTTTTAAAGCAAATTCTACGCCAGCGGTCACTGTAGCAGCTACAGCTAAAGTAGAAACATCAGCTTCAACTATTGCCGTTAACACTACAAGCGCTTAATAAATGTCAACTGTATTTTGCACCCTATTATGGGTTATATGAATTTTTTATATATATGTATGTATATATACCATATATATAAAATTATATTGTGTATATTTTATAGACGAAGAAAAACAAAACGTGTTTTCATCCTGTATTCACTCTTTGTAACAAATATTTTTTAGCGTTATTTTCTAACAATAAATGAATGACAAAAAACTAAGAAATTTAATTAAACTTGCAAATGTTCTTACAAATCGAACGTATCGGATAATGCTATAAATTTTGTCCATTATAGGGCGACTTTCGAGAAAAGTCGGCAATAAAACTCACTAATATATTAGATTAGAGGAAACAAAACAAAACGCACCAATAAATACTACAATTTTGGGATCATCAACAGGAATATTTGCAAATTGCGTGTCATTAACATATAGTTTTATATACAGAAACCGTTTTTTTAATTTTCAAGCGTTCTGCCAATCAATAATTGTGCTTAATGAAAATTAAAAGAAATTTTGGCCCGCATAGAAAAAATATAAATTCTGCTCAATGAATTAAAACACAATTTCAAAATTTATTTATTACATAATTTATTTTGTGAATCACTACTACTGCTCAATTTAAATACAATATTATATGTACGTATAATATTTAGATATTAACGGTTTCAATTATGGTGAATAATGTTGTTACAATTATTTATTGAAGAGAAGACTTCGGTAGGTTTTCTTGCACATAACTTTATTTAAAAGTGTGTAAAGTATGTAAGTTTTTTTTTTGATATTCTTTGTTTATCGATAGTGGTTAAAATATTTAAAAATTGTTCTTATGTTTAAACTTAGAAAAATAAATAGCAAAACAAGCGAAATAAATAGGGGAAAAATAATAATAATAGAAATACAGTAAAGAACGTGGTGATAATTATTAATAAAAAAAACAAGTTAATAAAAACAAGTTTTGATTTTCTACTAAAGGAAAGCAAATTAAAATAAACGATAGAGAGACGAAAACTAACCAGCGGAAACGTGAATAAATGTAAAATAAAACATTAACCTATTAATCAAGTCAGAAAACGATTTATAATAAAATTAAATCATTTTCAGAAACTGTGTTTTAAAATATTAATACAGGTGTGTTTTTTATTTGTATATAGAATTTATTTTAAAAATATGTTACTTTAATGGTACGGCCATCCATACGAGATCCATCCATAAGAGCTAAACGTAAATAAATGAAATACATTAATGAAAATAATTCTCAATTTCTGTTTGTTCAAAGGGGTTTTTTACCGATGGCTAGCTCTGCATCTCTTTCTTTAAAGAAACGTACGACTCCCACATCATTGCCACGAATTTCAGCAAATTTTACTTCACCCACGTCTCGGAATTTATCACGCAGTGTCTGCCAAGTGCAACTTAGTGGAATCTGTACAGTTGTTATTGAATTATTTTTAAAGTTCAAACTTTTATTTTCGAAAAACTTACATTTTTGATTATAATTGTATCGGACTTGCGTACATTATTTCCACCTACATTGCCGGCATTATTTACAGCAGAACCTCCACCGCCTCCGTACATATCGATGGCATTGCCAGAATTGTAATCATTATCGAGGCCGCCACCGCCGCCACCGCCACCACCACCTCCTCCACTAGAGCTATTATAGGAATTAAAGGGAACGCCCCCTCCCCCTCCGCTACCACCGGCCTGTGAATTAAAATTTGACGAACTGCCACCGAATCCCGAACTATAGTTATTGCCGCCACCAGTGCTGTAATTGTTGGATATAGCAGCATTTGCTGAAGACATTGAATCATCATTGCCGGTTCCTTGGTTTCCCAAATTCAAACCCAAGTTGCTAAGAGATGAAGTTAGCAAAGGATTGTTAAGAGCTGCACCCAATCCGCCGACGACATTTGTCAAAGCAGCCAAATTAGAACTGTTCAAATTACTCAAATTTAAATTATTTGGATTCATGGATTTACTGTTGGGTCCAACTGGCGCTACTGGACTCGGTTGCACAACCGGATTGTTGCCAAACATGCCGCCTACATTAGAATTTCCCATGCCCATGCTGCCACCTCCTCCCATATTGCCGCCCATGCCGCCACCACCCATCATATTTCCAGACATTTGGGATTGGTTTTGATTCATGTTTGGTAAATTACGCGAAACATCCTTCAAGGGTTCACCATTAGGACCCAAACCAATACCAACACCACCCAAGCCTTCGGGTAATTTCAATCCTTCACTCTTGTCGGGTATGCGATCTAAACGTACAGTCATACGGCGATCGAATAACATCTGGCGATCTAACATAGAAATAGCCTGTACAGCTTCAACTGGATGATCGTATTCAACGACCGCAAAACCACGGCTGTTACCATCTTTGTCCAAAGATAAATCTACGCTCTGCACTTTACCAGCCAATTTAAAGACTTGCTTAAGCTTCTTTGTGTCCACTTTATAGTCAAGCTATAGTTTGGAAAATAAACCATAACATACAACAAAGTATTAGTAAAACGTATAACATTATCCCGCCCACACAATATATATTGTGTCATAATCTTTTCAACTGACTGACTGCAAGTTTTGCTAAAAAAAAAAGTATAACAGAATATAAAAAATAAACTCAATAAATGGGCCATAGAGATATTGGCAAACTTAATTTTGAATAACTCTTTTACGCAGAGCAAAAAATTGAACATCATTAAATACTGTAGAACAGTTTCCTAATGCTTTTAACAAAAACTATCAATTTACAATAATTCTAGCAGTACATACATACCATTATCCTAAGTTCCATAAAACGCTAAAAACTTTCTAAAGCCAAGACAAAATTTAAAATTATTTCTTACTTCTGCCGTAAATACAGTTTGTGTGTATGTGTTTATAAATAACATAATAATTATAAATTAAAAAAAAAATCGATCTGAACGACAGAAATTCTCCTTTTTCTTTAAAGTCTACAGAATCCTAAATAAAACAATTTATCTATATACGGGTTTAAACTGTAATTTTGCATTAAAACTAGCAGCGAAACAACGATCACGACATAACGGAAAAACAAGCAAGAAACTATATTGATTTATTCAAATTGTGATTGTAAACAAATATTCAAAAAATAAAAGTTGTTTTCGATATACATAGAAAGCCCCGTAGTTTAGAGATGCCTTCGAACAAATATATAAAGAAATAGCAAATATTTGTGATCATTTCAGCAGCCAGTGTTTTATGAAAGTAAAATATGAAATTAACGAATAATCGAAATTTCCTACATGCCCCATACGTAGTATGTTCTACAATGTTGTCGAAAAAGTTTATTAAAGATGTGGCCCCAATGTATTGTTTCTTTTAAAATCTTTCCAAAACTTATATTCAAAATACACTTTTTACTATGAGTAAAATACAGATTACTATTAAATAGGTAGTCAAACAAACAATTAATCAATCAACGAATCAGTGATTCATTAAATCGATTTTTTTAAATACTCACATTAGCAACAAATACTTTATTATGCAAAGGTCCAGTAATGCCGAGACTCTCCAAAAACGAAGCAGAAAGACCATAATAATTATAATTCCCTTGTTGATTATTAAAATCATTAGACATCATGTTAAAATTATTACGACCAGATCTAAAAGGAAGAATTCAACAATGTTTTAAACCATCAAAGAGAAATCGCAATTTTGCAAACGCAGCATCATCAACATCATAATTAATCAGATACCATTTGTAAATATTTTACATAATTCGTGTTTTTATTTTTCATTTGTTTTATATGTTGGTTATATTTTGAGCATACTCATGATCAAAAAATAAACACACCAATTTTTGAAGATTAGAAAGAAATATAGCATATTGTTTTAACATATTCTGGTAGGTAGGGTAGGATTATTATACTTACAATACTTTTTTAAATACGCACAATATTTTTCTTTTCAAAAGCTTTAAAATTCTTTCATTTCCAACGATTTTTGATAATGAAGCAATTACATTTGTCGTCCTAATTTCTATTTTTAATTCTTTCCAAAAACAAAATGAAAAAAGAATCTTAACATTTAAGTAACAAATAAGAAACAAACAAACCATAGAGCAATATGGAAAAGGTATAAAAATAAAATGAAATTACAGACTGAATCCAATTTTGTAAGAAACTTGGATTTGTTTAGAAAGAGATTTCCAAAATGTTGATACAATGCAAATTTTATAATATCGTTCTTGTTGTATTTATACTTTGTTTCATAAATAAGTGCCTAGGAAGTTTTTATCTAGTACCCTATAAAATTGAAGTAGTTTAAAGTTGTTTTTGCGGAACTACGTACTGTATGAGGAAAGTTGTAAGTAGGCAATTTTATTTTTAAGCGAAACGAATTCCAATATTAAAAGTACTTATCTTAGGTTTTCATCTTTCAGCCTATAAATAAGTATTTTATTATGGCAAGTATTTAACTATAATTGATAATAAAAAAGAACAAAATTTCCATGCAGACATTTAAACTAAAAACCAAATAATAAAGGCGGAATTTTTCGTCAATGTAGGCCCAAAATCATCGAAAAATAAAGCAACCGTATAAATGAACATTAAAATGTCAACATACAATACAGACCGACACTTTATATAGAGTTTAACATCCTTGATACGAATTAACATTATTTAATAAACTTATTGCAGTTCCGACTTAAAAGAGCTCAATTCATTAAGAGCAAAACATATACTGTGACAAACTTCTCATTCACATCTGAACTGAAATGCCGATTGAACGGCTAATTTGAAACAAAATAAACGTTAGGTGCAGAAAGAAATTTTTGATTGTTTTGTTTAAAGCATGAGTTGATTACAATTGCTTAGTGTGAATTGTCGCGCTATAAGGAACTATCCATTATGAGTCTGTGTTAAAAGATTATTGAATAAATCTTATTTAAATAAATACTTACGATCGATCATCATCACGTCGAGAAAATCCACGATCTCCGCCACGATCTACTGAACCACCACCGCGACCACCTCCACTACCACCACCGCCACCACCACCAGCGCCATCACGAATAATGCGACCATATTGGTCTCGTGGTTCACCATGGTCCTCTTTTACAACCAGTTCACGACCATTCACCTCATAACGATTCATCTTTTCCAAAGCCTTTTCAACATTATCCGGATCTTTAAATTCGACAATACCACAGCCACGAGCCTTTCCATTTTCGTCATGAAATAATTCAACATATTCCACCGAGCCCACAACACGTCTGAAAAGGTCTTTTAGATCTTGCCAGCGATAATCGTATGGTATATTTGAAATATAAATGCGGCAATTGCGTCTTTCCCGGCTGCGATCACGATTAACGCTGCCGCCTCCATTGCCACTAGTACTGCCGGCGGCATCAGCATCAGAGAAACGGGAACCACGTGCCCCACGGCCCCGACGATCACGCTCCTTTTCACGATTTTCAACTAAATTGCTATTATCCATTTTCCAAATGCTCGTCCTTTGTTAAGTAATAAAACTAGTATATAGAAAAAATACATGCGAGGTTAAAGAAACGACGCCAATCAAAAGATAAATTGCTATTTCTACGTTCTTTGGGTGTACGAGAAAATAAAAATGGCGTTTTTACTTCTTTCAAACACATTACTATGGCAATTAATGTAAGAAAGGTATCAATAAAACCATTCAATACTTACATTAAAACTTGTCTTTAGGCTGTTGTTATAATATTTTTACAACTTAAACAATATTTAATAAAATTTGTAGTCAATTATTACACTTGGAATATTAACGATTGTTCTATCTTGCCGACGAAATGCAAATAGTAGTGTAAAGTAAAACATGCAACAGCAGCTAACTTCAGTGCATAAAAATGGCGTACGTTTAGACAACAGGGAGGTTTCACCAAATTTGCGTTTTCATAAATAAATAAATACGGCAATACAACAAGGCATACAATTATATTGTACATAAAAAATATTCTTTACCTAAAAGAATCTTTTTATATTATCAAAACCCAATAGTTAGGAATTTTTATTTTAATCACAAAGCAATAAATCACACAAATAGGTTATTATGGAATTTACACAAGTATTATTTTCTTTGAAATTTTAATTAATTATACAGAAGACACTCGCTGTTTGTACAAGTCAAAACACAAACATCTATGAAATTTGTAATAGATTAACAATTTTTTACCTACGCAAAGTTCTTATTAAATCTGGCAATCCTGTATTTAGCTGCAGCTGTTTTACAAGTTTTCCTTTTGTGATGGACTTTATTTAACAATCGGTGGATGAAAAATAAATACCCACCAGTTTTATTAAAAAATTAAATAAAATGTCTGGTTTAACGAAAGTAATCAACGTCTCACGAAGCGTTAGAAATCTATGCTATTCCTTAAGCAATTTATCTTTAAAACATGACAATAGGTCATTCAAAATATTGAAGTAAGTTTGTGTTTCAGTCTTTTCCAATTAACTTTATATAACGAAAACAAGTCTTGCAGAAGTATTTCCAGCTGGCAGCAAACAAACAGCAATTCCCTAGTGGCGGTAACAGCCACTCGTCAATTCTCCACCACCCAACATAATAATAATTTAATGGAGTTTTTTGATGATCCCAAAAATTGGTGTGAAAATGAGGTTAAGGTTGGTAGGGCCTGGAAATTGGATGAGCTGCGTATTAAATCGAATAAAGAACTGCATCAGTTATGGTTTATTTTGCTGAAAGAGCGCAACATGTTGTTAACCATGGAGCATGAATGCAATGATAAAATGGAATTGTTTCCCAGCCCCGAACGTTTGGATAAAATAAAAATTTCCATGGAAAATTTGGAAACAGTGGTAAGGGAACGTAATAAGGCCTATCATCTGTTAGAAACTGGAGAGACCGGCGAAAGACCTCAACGTTTGGTGGCCAATAAGTTGGGCATACGTTATATGTACAAGTAAGATATGAACATATTGGTATTATTGATAGACTTGCAAAAAAAAAATTCAGGCTTTTCTTGTGATCCAAAATTAAACTCTCTTGCTCATCTGTTCCCTGTTATATATATTATTATCATATAAATATGGTGCAGGGTATTTCTACAAGATATTTTTAATTTTATTTCTGTTTTTGCCAAGGTATTGTGAACACGTTTTACCACCTCAATTGAATGTCAAATGGATTAAGACACGTTCGATTGGCTACGGCGGACGTGCTGTACGCAAATTCTTATTGCTATATCGTGAAAAATTATACAATGAGAAACGTAAAGCCAAGAAGTAAGCAAAAGTTCACAAATTTTTTATTTACGAAAAAATAAAATAATTTTTCTTTTAGCCGTTCCCGCAATGAGGCTATGATGATTCTGCGTCGCAATCCTAATATGGATCTTGAGCTTTTACGTCGTAAATTCCCTGGTGTTAATATAGACAAACTTATTAATAATGATAAAATAAGAGGTCATTATATACCCAAAGTGCAGGCTTAAAAAATAAAAAAACTACGTTTTTGTTGAGAAAAAGAAAGGAAAAGTATTTTATTAGTCATCATTATCAAAAGTAATTTTCTTGCCTTGGAAGGCAGTTATAGTGGGCTTTAATTTTTGTTTAGCAACCCAGGAAGGATGCAGAGAATCTTGTTTACTATCATTTGCTTTAACAGGTACTGATCTGGTATTTTTGCTTGGTGCCAAACTACTCTGATTTGTACTATTGTCATCATCATTTTCACCAAACGTTATCTTTTTGCCTTGGAATTTAGTAATAACAGGTTTTAATTTTTGTTTTGCAGCCCAAGACGGATGTAAGTTTTGTTCAAGTGTTTGACTTTGGGATTGTTCAAAATTAAAGTCTTTTTTTCTGTGTTCCTTTTTCTCTTGGGGTTTGTTTGCTGTTAAATTATTATTGTGTTTTGCATTTTTAGACCATTTATTTGGCGTTTCCTTTTGCCAGCGATTTTTGTTTGTTGCCACATTGTTTCTAAAATCTTCTGAATTATTATCCCACGATTGTTGACGACGATCTTTAAAATCTCTAGCTTTTTTGTCGTAGTTATTCAATTTAATCATGTGCAAATCTCTATGTTCCTTATCTTTAAATTCATTTTCATTGTGGTTATTTTTAACAACTGCTGTAGAGAGATAGTTTTCACCAGTCTCTGTTATAAAGAAAGGATCAACTACCAAAGCTTGCTCTTCTTCTTGCTCAGAATTTTCGCTTTCTACATTTTCTTCCATGTCTCCTTTTTTTATTTTTGCCACGGTTACTGTTTCTTCTTTTTCCTGTTTTTCTACTGCGTTTTTCTGTGTCTTATTAGAAGCAGCAGTTTTCTTAGATTTCTCTGTTGAGGGTCTCTTAAGTGAGGTATTTGTACTGATTTCTTTCAGATTTTGACTTTCGTTTGATAATTCTTCTATCTCCCAGTTGCCTGTCGTTGATATGTTTAATTCAGTATTATTCGTCTTGTTTTCAACATCCGGTTTTTCACAATTTTGTTCCAGCCATTCTTGCCTTTTACGTCCCAGGGCTTTCTGCTGTTTTAATTCTAAACGTTTTTGCCGTTTTTCTTCTGTGCGTTGAATTTTCTGTTTACGTTTGCTTAGCTCCATTAGAACTTGTTGCCACTCCTGTTTTTTAGCCTCATCAAGTTGTAATTCTGTTTTAAATCTTTTGCTTAGACCCTGCATGACTTTATTCATTGATAATAATGCTACTGCCACCTCATCAGGTGTGGCTAGGCCATTGGTAATTATAGCAGCCGGTGGCTTATCCATTAGCAGAACTTTCTTCATTATATCCACCTTTTTGATTTTCTATGTCCAAAATTTATTATTCCTGTGAACTGCTATTAACGTAATTCTAAAGCTTACCTTTAACATTTCCATAGTTTCTGTTGACTTCCTTATACGTTCTTTACATTTTGCATTGTCAGGATGCTTTTCCAAAAGGGCCTTCAGTTTTCTTATTTTGTGCACGAGTTTGTTAATAGTTTGTATGCGCGATTGTTGTATACCCTTTTTATTGGATATAACCTAAACAACAAACGATTTATTAAGTTACTTGTGCTTCTAAGTGCTTATTGTTACTTACTAAATTATTAAATTTTAATTTATTAAACATTTTCATTAATTTTTTAATTTATTTTGTTACAAATACTCTTTCTCAAAGCGTGCTTTATATTTTGTTATCACGTGGCGTATGTTCAGTTAAAGATTCAAACAGCTGTCATACAGTCAGGTTGCCATAGGGTTATGTTTTCAAATGTTTATTTTGAACTTGTTTTGTAAATTATTGCAATTTTAGGTTACTCAGCATACGGCATGAAGCCATATAATTAAAAAAACTGATATTTTCATTAGTTAAAAGATGTGTATCATATATGAATAATTTTAATATGTTTTAATATATATGGTTTATCAATGAGTATTTAAAAATAAGTCCGGCAGACCAGAAAACTTAACCTAAAAGAAGTTGGCAACTCTAATCATAAATTGATTTGCTTTTTATTTAGTTTTTTTTCCCTATGAGAAATAAATTTTGATTTACAAATTTATTGAAGAATAGTTATAAAGAATTAGTCTACCAGCCACAAATAATACAACAAAGTTTAAACATTGAAGAATATATAAAATACAATGCCGGTGAGCAAACTGTGTCGTATTTGTTTACAAGAAGATAAAGGACGAATGGGCATGCAACCATTGTTTGATGAAAATAATTCACGCTGTGCTGAAATAGTACAGCGCATCGAAGAATGTGGTGGCATAGTAGTAAGTACACAGACGGCTGGAGAGTATGTGATTAGCTATAAATTTAACGAAAATCTTTAAATTGTTTCAAAGCTCAAACATCATGAAGAATTTCCCACCATGATATGCTTACAATGTCTGGCTTCCCTCAACACTTCCTATAAGTTTCGTTCTATGTGCCAGGCTAGCGAACACGCATTGCTGGACGCTATAGTTAAGGTATTTATATAATTAAATATAAATTGTTATTATTTATTTGGTTAACATTTTTCTTCATAATTATAGTCTGAATTTAAATTAGAGCCACAGGAAGTGGCTGCATCGAGTCAAACTAAACAAAAGCATGAAGAGGATGATGACATTGATGACGATGAAGACGAAATGTTTTTCGATCTACGTGCAGAAGATTATATTGACAACCAAATGGTAGATTTTGATGAAATAAATGATACAAAAGATGAATATGCAGAGGATGGCGTAGAAGATGATGATGAGGATCCTGAATTTTTTGCCATTGAAGAGACCGATGAAATTGAGGGTGAAGAACATTTGGACGATAGTGATACAGATGATGGCGAAAAAGGTTTTGATGGCGAATTTGTACCAATACCGAAGAAAATCAAAAATTCAACAAAAGCGAAAAAGGATAAGCGTTCATCAGCGAAAAAGGAGAATACTAAGGAAACGGTAAAACGTGGTCGTGGCCGTAAAAAAAATGAATCAGAACCTGAAACAAATATTTGTGAAATATGCGGTAATATTTACTCCAAACGTAGTTTATTAAATATGCACATGAGACGTCATCGCGCAGAAAAGCCATTCGAATGCGAGTAAGTTTGAATAATAATTTTTTAATTTAATAATGCTTATATATTTGATCGACGCAGTCGATATTACGTTTATATCTTCTCAGTAGGATTTTTGGTCCATTTGTTATATAAAGCATACTTATAAGTACTGTAATAAAAAATCCAAATTATTTATTTTTTTTATAGAATTTGTGGAAAACATTTCACCTGCCCCTCAGAAATTAGTAGGCATATACGTATTCATACTGGAGAAAAACCATATGTTTGTCGTTTCTGCGGCCGTACATTTGCCGATCGCAGTACAAATATAAAGCATGAAAGGTAAATTGAATTGAAAAACTAATGAGAATATTTTCTAATTTTTTAATACGCTTTGCTTTACTAGAATACACACCAACGAAAGACCATTTACATGTCAAACCTGCGGTAAATCATTTACGTATTCAAATGTCTTAAAGAATCATATGTTAACTCACACTGGTGAAAAACCATTTCCGTAAGTGTGTTTTGTTTTTTGTAATGAATTTTTATTTGCAAAGTTTTTCTTTATACTATTTTCTAGCTGCATTCCTTGTAATAAAACATTTTCCCGTAAACATCAATTGGATCAACATTTAAGTACAATAACTCATCAGCAAACTGTTAAGAATCTTATGCCTCAACAAGTTACCGAGGGTTCAGTACATGAATTTACTGTGCAAATAACAAGTGATAATCATCCTCATATAATACGTCAACAGCATTGATAAGCAATATTCTTTTTATTCTTTTCTGTTTTACTTCTTTTACTTTCATTTAAAACTTGAATTAAGCCTTAATTAATAATTTAATATATCGTATATGAATTTTTATATATAAAATATGTATAAATAAGATCGGTTCATGCAAATATTTTAATTTGAAACTGAATGTTTTATTAACGTCGTTTGCTTTAAATTGTTTAATACTTTGTTTCCCTTAAATAGCAATAAAATAGTACGTAATGTGAATATAATATTGTTGCAAGTTTTTTAATTCTCAAATAGGCATATAATGATAATTACAATTATTATTCTTATTTAACGGTCACTTAAAGCAAAAAGTAATGTAATTAGGTAAATATAACTAAGAAAATTGGGATTTTAGCTATGAATAAATATAATTTTCCTCAAAAGATTTTCACCCAGTAAATGTACTTCTAATCTACAGAGGAATAGAGAATGGTCGCCAAGAATAAATAGAAATTTTCTTAAATGTCAATTAAATAATGACAGTTTGTTGGTATGCATGTCTAATTTAGTTTAATGTATAGGTAAATATGATTTACTGTGTATCTACTGGAAGCTACTACCGTACTTCTAAATTACTGCTGCTCGCTTATTGCTGCTGTTCGTTTATTTTTCTGTTGTATGTTTCTATGTGTGTTACGGGTTTTCTCGTGCTCTGGTCACTTGTGAGTTGCATTGGAGGTCTGTCTACAAATCTTGGGTAGCTGTTATCGCAAAGTGTGCCGTACCCATACCTCCCTACTCCTCTTTATATATATTCATCCTTTCACTATATTTGACGCTTTTCCTTTATAGAAATCTATTATGAATAGGGACTCTCCAGAAGTTGTGGGAATTGGATTTTTAAGGACATATGCATCTATTGTTTGATTCGAACCTAGGTTCAATTGATTAACTTTGTGGTTTGTGTATAAATATTTGTTTCAGGTAAGATTTGTTTCAAGAATGGGAGGCACAAACGAAAAAAATTGTATATTTAGTTACATAGAATCCTTTTAAGTTAAATATGTTTTTTTTTTACTATACCTTATATAACATCTATGATAAGCAATTTTGTGATTTGTGAAAATTGATTGCTTCAGGTTTTTTTGCCGATAGTAACGTATAATCGAACAAAACCTTGCATGAGTGGGTTTTTACTGTACCTTAGATAATGCTTAAAAAGAACAAAGTAAAATTAACTTTACAAACTTTAGTTTTAAATATTTATTTTATTTGATATTTACCTTTCGCTTTTACAATTTTTTTTTATAAATTTTTCATTTATTTTTTTTAAATTAAAGCAATCATAATTTTTAAGTTTAATATTCATTGTTATTTATTTACATACTCTTCTTTATATATGATAACTATTATTTTTAATTAATTACTCAACTTACTTTCTTGCAATAGACAAAACGAAAATAATTAAAAAGTAAAACAAAAACTATTTACAAATATTATAATTTCTATATTCATACTTCATTTTAGTCTTTTTTTTTTTTTGAAATTTCAAATATTAATGTTTATTTTGAAAAATAATCTGTTTTATGTATGTTTGTTTGTATATATTCATTTCTACATATATTTTTATATTTATATTTTTAAACTCTATGTTAATCAAATAAACTCAAAATTTAAGTTTATGTAAAATTATCACTTTATTTATTTAGTTTTTATATATTAAAAAATGTTTTATTAACTTTAATATTTTTTCTTTTTCCAAAGAATTCAATTTTTTAAATAATTTCTTTTGGATTTCATTGTTGAAACGAGGGTAAGGGGGATTAAAAGTAACATTTAAAACTTGTTGTTTTTTACTTACTATTGGTTATATTAATATGAATATATATATAGATTTGTTTGTAAAGCAAATATATATATACCATATATTATATGTGTGTGTATATGTATTTATTATTTTTATAATTATTATTTAAAATTAAAGATAATGTAGAAAAAACATTTTTAATTTATTTTAAAATTTTTGTTATTGTTTTATTTGTTTCTAAACTAAATTGTATTTTTTGTTATTTGATGGGTAGTGTTGTTAGTATTCCTCTTAGTTTGTATTCCTTTTTTAAATCTTTTTTCTTAATTTTATTTTTGTTGTATTTATTTTGTTTAAAAATTATTTCTTACCATTGTTAGTTAGTTAACAATAAGATGGTGTACTTTTATTGTGTGTGTGTGTGTGTGGTGTTTTCTGGTGTATTTTCTAAATTTAAAAAAATAACTCTTGTTCTATTAAGAAAATTATTTTTAAAAGCTAAAATTAGTGATTTGTTGTTGTTTAGGTGTACATCTTTAATTATTATTTATTTTATTTTCTTTTAAGAGAAATATAGAATTTTAATATTTTTTAAAAAACAGTTTAATACTTAAAGTATTTGTTATTGAGTGTCTTCGTTTTATTAATTTTTTTTATATTTTTTTTGTATTTCTATTGGACAAGAATTTATAATATAAGTTTATTTAGTTTCATTAAAAGTTTCTTTTTTATATCTTTTTATTTTTATTGTTAAAAATATGAGAATTTGAGTCTTTGTTGCTTTCAAAATTTATAACAAATACAAGCGTATCAGACAAATTAAAAGAATATAATTTTTTTAGATTTATAACAACACATTTGTTGCATTCAACAGTAAATTTGCCAACGGGCAAGATAGGTTAAATTTTCGACAAAAAAGGTGGTGTTAAATAGGGATAGCAATTTGCTGAGAAGAAATGAGAGTAAATAATCGATGATCTATGCGTCAATTTCTGTTTCGCTCTGGCGAGAATGTTCGACATAACCAGTTAAAGAGTTAAAAAAAACCTTTTATAAATAATATAATTTTATTACATATTATTTTATTTAATTAATAAAAATCGAACTAACTTTTAAAAAAAACATTTTAATTAATAATATTAATTAATGTTTTATATTTAATGTTAGTTTATGTATATAAAAAAAAGAATAATTTTATATATTAAAAGGTATATTTAATTATAAAACCTTAGTGTTTTAGTCCGTTCACACACCTGGATAATAATAGATCTAAAGTATTGCTCAACTCCTAAAGCAATTATATTTTTTTAACATTTATCGAGATATTGTGTTTTGTTTTTTAGTAGCTATTAATACAAAAAATATATTTCTCTAACATAAAATAGAGTTGCATTGCTAAATTTGCTGCATCTATATTTTCCAAATCCAAATCTCTTAATTAGTAGATTTCTTTCAGATGTACCATGCAGTTAGTATATTTTCTTATTCCGAAAGTATATTCTATTAAAATCCATTTACTGTGTAATGTGTTCCCTTAACACGATTTGAAAAAATATTTAAAAATTCTTAGAAAAAAATATAATTTTAATTATTTTCAAAAAATATTTCCACTATAACGAATTCGTTGAAATGTCTGACTTGTTGGCTAGCTGCTGTTGGCTAATGTTGACATTTATGAAATAAAATAATTCCAATTCAATTTTGTGACATAGAAAAATGAAGATTTATTGTTATAAAAAAAGATAAGAAATAATTTTTTTTTCTTTCAAAACATAATTTTTGTTTGTAATATTATTTAAAATATATGATTGATGGTTTATTTCTTAAAAGGGTTTAATCTTATAAATACACACATACAATAAATGTTATAAAGAAAAATAATTTTGAAATTAAAATAGGGGCTCAATTTTAAGAGAATCATAATTTATATAATAAGAATATATGTTTATATCGTTACTTAAAATATAAAAAGGCCTGAAAAAAAAAACAAATTTAGTTACTTGGCCGACAGAAGAATTTTGACTCCATCCTCTAAAGTTGCAGGTAGACGTCGATAATAAACGTAAAAGTTAATTTGTATTTTTTAGTATTATTTAGAGAGTTTTAGGTGTTTTTTTCGCTGTATTTAACGCAATTATTGAATTAAAAAATCTATGATAATAGGTAATTCGCATATAAAAAAGTTAAATGAATAAATTTCTTTTTATAAATGACATTGAAAGCCTAAAAATTGAATATAAAAGATCAATTAAAAAAAATAATCTCTAAAAGTCTTTAAAAATCTCTAATAATTATTAAACTCTCCATTATAATATTATTATACATATATTCTCTTTTTATAATTAATTAATACGAATTTATTTTTTTTATTATTTCAAAATCTTCAATTTTAATTATTAAAATTAATTGCGTTTTTCTTTTATCAATATTATTGCGAACAATATTTTTACGCATTTTACTGTTAAATCTCCTTTAGCCGGAAATGGTTTCATTCGAAATATTGAAAATAAAAATAAACAGCTTTTGCAAACAAAAACTTTTGGTTTTGAAATTAATTTTAAAAACGTAGGGAAATCATTTTGACAACGAATTTATAAAAATATAAATTTAAATGAAAAAATTTACCTAAAAAATTCATAAAAATGTTTAAAAAAAAATAATAAGTTTCTTTTATTTGCTTTATATATTTTTCGTTTTGTTGTGATTTAAGGAAGAAGATATTTTACATTTCTTTATTTATTTATCATTGCTTGAGTTTAGTATTTAAAACTTTCAAATTCTTTTCAGAAATTTCGAATTCATTTTTAGTTTATTTATTTTTGATATTTTCATTTACAACAAATGTCCAATACAAAGTATATCCGTTTCCACGAATTTCCAAGAGTACGAAAGTCTACAGCATATTTCAATTTTTCTATGAAATTTTTATTTATTCTCTATATATGACAGATGAGCTAATGCATAAATAAGCAAAATTTCTCTTAAAGATGAATTAAAATTGTAGGCTTTGTTGTAGGGTACTAGGCATGATGTCCTGATAAGCCAGCGGTTTTATCCCCAAAGATGTCGTTCTATTTGTCAATAATAAGTTAAGAAGCGTAGTCCTTAAAAATGCACCAGAAACTGTTACCGAACATAACGTTAGTGTATTATGGTGAAAATTTAACAATTGGCCGGAAAACTCTCAAACATAATAAAAAGTTCTGACATTGTATAACTCGTACTATAGAACGTGCACTGTAATTTTCTTTTAAGTTTATTTATTTATCTTTTAATTTTTATTCACTTTTATATTTAATTGAAAATATTTCTTTTTTTAATTTATATTTTTGATAAGGTTTTGCTAAAATCTTTGTTGAAATTTATTCAGGAGTCACATTTTTTTTTTGTTTTAAATCAATGTATCACACTCATATCTTCTTATTATTACCATGAATAACGTTTCGAAGATAGAATTATTTAAATCACTATAACCTCCTTGATTTTCGTTTTTTTTTTCTTTTCAATTATCCAAAATGTTCTAAAAAAATTTATTGTTTTGCTTTTAACATTTTCTTTTATATAAAATCATTTTTTTTCTTTTCAATAGTTTTAAAAAACTTTTCTTTTTTTCTTTTTTTTCTTTTTTTGATAAGTTTTAATAATTTCATGAAAGGAAATTTTTGAAAGTCATAAAAATTTTATTTAAAACAAAGGCTTCATATTACCTATTTGGATTGCCTTGAATAACGTTTCGAAAATAAGAGCGTTCGAATTATAATTTTAAAACCAGGGATTGCACATTTACTCTTTTTATTTATAGAGTCTTCTACCCTTTTTTCGTTTATTTAAAAATGTTCATTTTCCAACATTATCATCTTTGTTTTTAAATTAAAAAAATTCGAATTCGAATTTGTAAGAAACTTTTTTTGAAAGCCCAGTAATGCTGTCTGGTTGCTTGTTTTGAAGGGCTTGTTTCTTTTAATTTCTTTGTTGTTTTTTTTAATACATATAAATATGTATATTTTTTTTAAATATAAATTGATTGGATTTTTCAATTTTTTGTTTTAATTTTTATATTTCTGTGTATATTTATTTATTATTATATTTATTAGTTAATGTTTATTTTTTAATAATTTTGTAAAGTAACTAATTAATTATCATTATAAAATTTTAATGTTTTAGGTATTGTGTTGTAGTTTTTTTTTTCGTTTTACATTTAAAAACTTAAACAAAAAAATAAAATTGAGTTTTTTCTTCTTTATTTTTTGTATCTTTTTCGTTTTTTGTTTTTGTTTTAGCAGCACAACATTTATAAGGGTAGTAGTAGTATTAAGTAATTAAGTTTAAATTGTTTTTGTTTCTAGATTTAAATTTAATTTGTTTTAGAATTTTTGTTTTGTTTTTAGGATATTCAAAAACGATTGTGTTTGTTATACAGTGGAGGAGGAGTATGGGGGTATTTGTGGTCTTCTGTGTATTGGTCAAGCATAGTTACGAGTCATCAAAATAATAGGATTTGTTTTTTTGTTGTTTTATTTTTGCTCTTGTTGTGTTAATATTACTAATAGTACATTCATAAACTTCATTATCATCATCATTATTATTATCATTGTTGTTGTTGTTGATCATTATTATTATTATTATCATTGTAATAGAATATAAAATCGAAATTTGTATTTACCCACCATTTCTAAATTTTCGATTAGATTTAAGAGCAATAGTAAAAATAATAATAATAATGAAAAATTCATTTGATTTCAACACTATTCGGAAATTGGTATATCGGCTATTGGAAAATCGGTATCATCTTTCGGTTCCAACGATCTATATTCATCGGAATCTTCACTAGTCGTACCCACCGAGGTTGGAACAGAGGGTGAACTCTTGTCGGTCATTTCGAATTTTTGTTGCTGATTAGAAGAGGGTATAAATATAGCTTCAGATGGTGTATTATTAGCGGATTGTGTTAAGAGAGATGTTGCTGTTGGTGTTAAAGATGTAGACGTTGATACAATAATCTGAGGTGTTAGGCTATCATCATCACCATCTTGATAACTGAGTTCAGTGCCACTTGTTATCATATCGTCTGGTATAAAGGAATCGGTTATATTGGTACACGTATCGTTATCTAGTATTGATGTGTTTGTGGTATTTTTATCGCCAGAGGCGGCCAACAATAAATCTAATTCCAATTTGCTGGCTGTAGCTGTTGGCTGCTCTGTTATCACAGTTGTTTGTTGTAAATGTTGTAAATTTTGTATGGGTTTAGAAGAGCTGATGGCTATTCCGTCACCATCTGCATCACCACTACTACTAGCTAAAAGATTTGCATCTTCCTCGCTGACACTAATATAGCGACAACGTTCGCTTAATAGCGAAACAGGTTCATCATCCTCTTCGGTAACACTGGTTATACTCATGGTGCGTTCTTTGAACAGTTGCATTGCGACTGCTGTTGTTGTTTGTTGGTTGGCTGTTGTTGTTATTATAGTAATGGGTGACGTTGCCATTGGTATTGTAGTGGCGATGGTTGTCGGGGCATCTATACTATCTTTAGAGACACTACCAGTGCCATATGAAGTATATGTAACAGCAGGAGAAGTTCCCGTTACAGCAGTACTAGCCTGTGCTGCACTAGACGAAGCCTGAGAGACTTCACTATGAGACTCACATTGTGATATCGAACGACTAATAGAAGTAGCTACAAAAAAAAAAAAAAAAACATGTAAATAAAATTTGGTACTTCAAACATACAAGATGCAGTAAAATAAAATCAATTAGTTTACAAATACATAGCATTAGGAAGCTGATTGATACAAGGACCTTAGAAAGATCAATAGTGACTTACGATAATAGGGAGACATATCGAATAAAATGGGGTATATAACTTACATTCGAAACGATCCCGTCTAATTGAATGACGGGAAACCAATGGTAGCAATTTGATGCGATAGAATTTGGAGCCTTTGTTTACACGGTAACGATTTTCGTCCTAGAAAGAAAAGACATCAAAAAAAATTAACAAAAAAGTTGCAAACGATGAGAAAATATATTTCTTTACCTTTCGAGCTTGACAATATTCCTTTTCTATTACCCTTCCAATGGCGTAAAAAGGCATTGGTACAGGAGGTTCTTCACCAGCTGCAGGTATACGTAGATTCAGACCAGGCAAACTGTCACCATGAACAAAGTAGAGACTGTTTGAGTCTTGTACGACCATGAATTGACCATAGCGTATGCTCCAGACTACAAAGACTATGTCACCTTTGGAACAGGACTCCAAAACAATTACCCTGTGACTAGAGCCGCTGGATTTAGAGCGTGGCATCGGCAACTGTTCGTAAGTTGAGCTGTAATGTTATAGAAATAAATAAATTTATTTTGGTGTGAAGGCAAAAACTTTATTTTTGTGTTTTAATTACCCCTTGAGAGCAGCAAATGAAGTTTCCATTTCCAAACGTTTCGATTTCTCTTGGTTGAGTTCTTCTTCCAAACGGTTTTTGTCGCGATTTAAATAGTCAATTTTCTCTTTTAGCCAGCTATTGCCTTCTTCGTTGGTGAGTGCATCGAGACGTGTCTTCAATTGGTAGTTTTCTTTAGTTAAGATGAGATCATTTTCGCGCAATTGCTCCAATTGCCTTTCTTTTTCCTCTAACATTTCCTTAAGGATACTGACGTTAGCCATCACAGATTCGGAATTTAATGGGAATATTTTCGATTGCCATATTGAACGCTCCAGTTCGATGGCCGCCTTTATGGCCTTTTCCTTTTCGGCCTCCAAATCGCTGCGTAGTTGAGATAGAATGCTTTCGTGCAAGTGTCTTTCGATGACGTTGTCGCTTAGTGGATTTGTTTCCAAACTGAGATCCGAAGGTGAACGCTCCATGGAAGTCATTAGTTTGAAACGCTGTCTTAAGGACTCTATTTCAGTTTTATGCTCATGTATCAGCTTTTCACGGGCCTCTAATATCGCCTGTTCCTTTTCGCTTTCATGTAATTTCATTCTCTCCTTGAACTCTTCTAATTCGGCTTCCAAAACCGCGCACTTAGTTTTCATAGAGACGGCCTCGTCATTTGACTGTTGTCTTGCCTGTTGCAGATCCTCATCCCGTTCTTGGAGTTGTTGTGTAAGCTTTAATATTTCCTGCTCTTTTTCGGCTTGTTGTAGACTTATCTCATGCTCCCTAGCCTCACATTGCATACGCAAAAGATTCCATTTGTCGTTCAATGTTTGCAAATCGGATTGCAAGTCTTCCTTTTGCGTTATCGAATCCTGGCGAAATGTTTTCAAATTACTGCGATGTAATTGTATACAATCTAAGGCCAGTTTGGACATGGCGCCCAACATAAAACGCATATTCGTTACCTCTTGCTTAAGGGTTTCAGCATTTTCATCTGTTAAGGTTTCGGCACTTTGAGTTATTAACTGCTCAGTGAGGGTGCTTTTGGTAATTAATGCCATCTGCTGTAAATTTTCACTTGTCGATGTAGCTACCGATTGCTGACTGTTCGGGGGAACTTGTTCAAATTCGGTTTCGGTATCTGTTTCTGATTCTTCTCCTCCGCCTGTTCCTATACCGCTTCCTGACCCAGATCCAGACGCATCTTTACGCAATTCACTTAGCCTAGGATTTAAAGGAATTTTTGCACTGCCCGATTGTTCATCTTCAGCCGAGATTTGTTTTAATTCTTCGACAGCACGATTCTGTTTCTGCCGAAGCAGTTCCTCGAAACGCTCTCGCTGATGAGTACCCGAGCGGGAGACGAAAAAATATATCACAGGTTCCATATCGGGCAACTGTATCTGCGAGGCCATTTCAGGCAAGTGAGTGGTTAAAACATCTATATCCGATCTGGTAATATTCGGCAGACGAACATCAAATATTAAGGGATTCTCATTGGCAAAAGCCGGCGGCATATCGGACATTCCCGGGAATAATATATTTAGGAAATGGCCCTCGAAATTGTTATTAAACTCTTGGCGTCTTTGCATTTCTTCACTGTGTATCGAATCGAAATCTTCGGCTAATTTTGAAGCCCATAAACGAAACTCAGTGGAGAATATCTTGCGGCGCATTACTTCAGTTACCGCGGCCACATACATGCTGGGCGCCTGATGGATCTGGTCTATGATGTGTATGTGACGTTCGGCGCGTCTCAGACAACGATGGTAGAATAACAAACGATTGTCAAATTCACTCATTGCATTCTCTATGTACACGATACGTTTGAGGCGGGCATTAAGATTACTACCCAACTCATCCTTTGCTTTGGATATAATATGCCTGATGTCACGTATCTTTTTGTGGTTCTGCAACATCACCAGCATCTGCGACTGATGTGATTTACACAAATCAGGTAGTATGGAGTTATCGCGCAAATTAATAGCCCTCGTCTGATTCTGCTGAAAAGCGGTCGATAGCTCCCTTTGATCTTTGACAAAATCTTTTATTTTATACTTGAACTCTTCAAGTCTGCAAAGGCGTTCGCCTAAGCCGCGTATCTCTTTAACTGTACCCTGTTCGGCAAATTTTATAATATTTTGTACTTCTTTTTTAAGTGTTTCATAGACACTCTCATTGAAGGCGCTAAGACCTTGGATGCATTCTTCCGACATCGTCCTTAAGACGTTGTGGTTTTCCTTAGACGTTATCCATTGGAGTAGATTTAAACGACGTGCTGTATTTGAAGTTGTCGAGGTTTGTGAGATGCGTTCCTCGTTCGATTCATTCGCCATTTTAAGTTTTTTATTGGGCGACGTAGAAGTTGACGATGAGGTTTTATCATCACTGGTTTCGTTACTAGTGGAGCATGTAGCAAGAGCACCACTGTCCGGTGCAGTATCACCGCCAGCTCTTTCTGTTTCTTTTACTGTTTCAGTGTCAGCGGTTGTATTAGCACCAACCATTAATACCGATTGTTGTTGTGGATTTGTTGATCTGGAAAAGACATCGTCGTTTTCCAAAAACTCATCAAAGCCATGAAAATCGGCCTCGGCTAAGGGCATAAGCCCCGGCAATATGGGTATACGAGAAAGTTTCGACAAATCATCGGAGAAATTTTTTAACAATTCTAGATAGGCGGGTCGTCGTTCTAAGTGTTTATCGAATGACTCGCAAAAATTACGGAATCGTATGCGAAATTCTTCCGTCAAGTCCTCCAAATTCGCCACAACGGCTGACCAGCCCTGTTGCTGCAAATGTTGCTCATGTACCAGACGTTCACAAAGCCGGTCTTCTTCACGGGCCAAGTCACACATGCGTGATGCCAGTTGAGCCCTTATGCTTACGGTTTCATAGACAGCCGGCAGTTCCATACAGCGGTCAACTTGTTCTGCCAAGTCTAGATCGGCTTCCAGGGGCGGCAGTTGAGATGGCAATTTAACATCTCCCGTTAAGAACATATAAATAGGATTTGTATCCGTGCCAGCGGAATAGCATGAGACCTGTGTGGTGTGTGTCAACATCTCACCACCGCTGACCAAGAGCACTATATTAGCCGCTGGTATACCATGCAGGCGTTCTATAGTGTCTTTAAGATTTTCGACAGAGGACAGTGCAACTGTCATGTCAAAGTTCAACATGCGACCCACATCGACGTGGAAAACGTACAACATTTTGGATAATTATTATGAGGTACGAGCTTCTGCTTCTTCTTCTTCTTCTATTATTGAGCTACTAATTAAAGTTGTGCTTAAATTAAGATTCAATATTTCTTAAGGCTTTTTTTGTTGTATTTCTCGTTTTTCTTTCTTTATAGTTAATAATCTATGACAGTTGTAAGCGTTTTACCTTAAAGAGTTTTTTGTTTGTTTGTTGTTTGTTTTCTTTATTTTTTATTTAAAAATTGAATTGGCAGTGTTGCTTACGCTAACGCTTAGACTCTAATCTTACGATTATTTCAACTGCTGCTGTTGTTTTGTGTGGCCCGAGGGGAAACGTACCTCCCTCTTTTCTTCATTCAAAACATTTAATTTTCAACATTAATTCTCTAATAGAGGCAATTATTTACGTGTGTACGTGTAACTGTCGTTTTATTTTGTTTCAGAAGAGTCGCAGACTCTACTCATTCATAAATTTTAAAAAATTCCAAAAGTTCACAATATCTAAATGAAAAAGAAAAGAGACGTTAAGAAAGTAATCAATTATAAAATATTAATAACTTTAAGGTTGTAATATTGTGAAAAGTGTATACATTTTATGACAACCTGTTAAAGTTGGATTAAGAGCTATGAAATGAATAACTTTATTGTAGAATTTAATACAACTAGAAGGTAGATATTTGAAGTCAGAGAATTATAGAGAGTTAGCTATCAGTATACATATGTTGGGGAACTAAGGCAGTATCTTTTACGAATGCTATGGCCACGAGATGGTCACAAGTTTCCCCAATGCAGTTACGTCTCTTAAGGTAGAAAACTCTGTAAAAACCTTAATCCAACAGATTACAGCGTATTACGAGGACAGAATAGCTTGACCTAACGGCATACAAAATAACTGCCGAAGCGGACGTTAAGTCCGTGGTAATCAGGGCCAAAAAAATTGAGAAGGCTATCGATGTACCATTTATATCGAAGCTCCTTGAAAAGGAGAGCTCAAATATTTGGTCACCATTCAACATAGGAAATTTACTTGGAAGCTTTTGGACTAGAAAACAACTAATTGGTGATTGGCCTGAGCCCTAAACTGACCTATTGGATATGCAATCAAATGATCAGGTCCTTGATACTAAATGGCACTTGAATTATGAAGTTGATCCCAACGACAGTTGTAAAGGCCACCTGATGTGACGGTACAAGAAGAGGTTGCTGTACAGGCAATTAGGAAGGAAGATATCGCATTAGCCAGCTTACGAACTTGAATAGAATCGGGGACAAATTTTTCACGTCTTAGGCAACCAACTACATAAATAATACGCTCAGACCCAAGACAGACGATTCCCAAAAGTTGTATACGGATGGATCGAAAATGCTCCATGATGTAGAAGGATTAGTTGGCATCAGAGAATGGATATTATTATTGTTTCGATTTGTCATTAAGCCGAAATTGTTCAACACTAAACAGAGAACTGTAACCGTATGATAATCGACTATTTTTTGGCGTGCAATCGAACATTAAACTGGATGGTATTTGTTCTCAACAAGACAATATAAAAATACTTCCGATTTTGTTCGTAATGCATGAGAAGTTTTAAGGAGTAATTTCATTTCTTGACTACGCTAATCAGCCACCGAGATCCTGAATTTTGACACTTCTTCTGTGGTTGAGCAATGCCTCAAATAGGATCAACAGCCGTAACCAATTCAGAGGAGAGTTTTTTAAATGATTATTGTATTTCGCACATTGCGGTAAGTTCCTAGCACTATATATACTGAAATAACCTTACGTGAGTGTTTTATTTCAATTTAATTTTGAAAAATGGATAATTCTGTTATAAGCAAATTTTGTCGTACGCACTCCTTAATACCATATGCCAATTCTCTAAACTATGGTGTTGACAAGGGAGTCGATTTTGCCAGATAGAGCCATTAACATCAGCTGCCTTTTTTAACCTATAAACAAACATCGTCTCACCCCCTAAAACAAGAGAAATCTGGTTGCCATATTGCTTTTTAGTGTGTGTATGATGTAAGATGCCAACTACTTTGTGTACAATTACGGTAATTTAAGTAAAGAGAATATATATTTAAAAAGAATATCTATATAGGCATGAATTGAATTATTTTAAATGATTCCTTTTTTATTTATTTTTTTTTAATTTTTATACTTTTGCGTTGTAATACAATAAATATTAAATCATTTTTACACTGATTACGAATTTTTTTTTACAACTCATGTCATTAATTATTGCAACGTCTAGTCTGAAAAATATTTAGAGTTTACCTAACAAAAAAAGGAACTAACGAAAGGTTCAACAATAATAAACAAAAACGAAAAAAAATACTGATAACAAGACCTCATACACACAATTTAGAAAGAAAAAAATACTATAAGTTAGACGATAGCGTCATTGTTTTTAATATTTCACAAGAGAAATAATAATTATAAACACAAACCAAAACAAACTATTACTTATTATTAAACAGAAAAAAAAAAGGTGAACAACAACACGAGTTTAATAATATTTTTATAAAGAGTGTTCCTGTTGTTTTTTTTTTCAATTTTTCTCACTTCTTTTAAGAACGTGTTTTTGTGCGTTGGTCTTGAATTATTGAAATAATCGAATCAAAACAAAGAAATAGAGAAACTAATGTTAATCACAACAACAAGAGCAACAACAACAACAACACACACACACACACACACACACACACACACACATTTAAAAACAACACTCCCCACACAATAATATACTTAAACACGCTCTATTAAAGTAAAACATATACGTACACTTCAACGGAAACACGACGCATAATATACTCTCTCTGAAGAAGAACAAACGAACGAAAACCAAAACAAAAAATAACAAAACCCCTCAGTACTTTGTTTTTTTCTCGCTCTCTCTCTCTCTAATAGGCAATGCGATGAGCTATTACATACATTGGCTATAAATTTTAACACAAACAGTTAATAATAAAAGAAAAAAAATTTATAATAAAATAAATTATGTATGTATGTACACACATACACACAACTGACTTACATATTTTTCTTTTTTATTTACTTTTCAAAATCACTTTAAATTTTACTTTTTTCTTTGCTCCTCTCAAGTAATTTCACGTTCGCTTTGCCAAATGTTACAATTATAATCCAACATCGCTTTGTTTAAAAAACGCGTAGTTTAGTTGTTTATTTATTAATTAGTTGTACACGTGTAGATAATATTAGAAAAGTTACCAACTTCAAATCGTTGTTTAGCTTGCGATTGCTCTTTAGAGACTGAAGAAAAACTGTTTCTTTTGATGGAACATTAGCTATTAGCACGAAATAGAAAAAGCATATCATAAGATGAATATACAGCTAATGATAATTAACAATAATAATTGCCACCACAGTTGGTTCATAACAAATAGCAGATAAAATACTCAACAACGAAACAAAGCAAAAAACACTCAATATGTGATCAAATAGAACGTTTTTATAAACAGTCTGAGTTAAAGGACTTAATTCAGTTACTTTAGAGAGAAGAAAAAGTACTTTTACCACCACAAAAAATTTCTAACATTTTGTAAACAAATCCTATCTCTTCAGTCAACTCTTGGATAAAATTAACGCACACATGTCTTACGACACAACACGCAACTTCCATTGGGAATTAGTTGCTACACGGGCTGCTCTAAAAGTGTGGACAAAACTGAAACTAAAAAATGTTTCCATCTCTCTGACCATAAAATAATTTTCTAGGCGGGGGTAATGCAGTGGTTATCAATATTGTTAGAGACAACCAGATTAAGTCCAAGGGCAAAAGATCTAACACTGTTCTAAAATGTAAGGAAGCAAGTAACAATATTCCTGGTATATGTTTTATTTGATTGACGGAGTGGTCTGCAATTATAAGATGAACAATCTCACTTCATGAGCCTAGGGGATTTAGTTGAACAGAAACCACAGTTCAAGCAGTGGGCGAAAACTTCGTATGTGATGTAATGGAACGACTATGGCTTAATTGTATGCCAACGTTTCTTACAGTGCAATTTGTATTTTTTGGCTCCAATACAATTGCAGTTTTACTTTTCTTTGTCAACCCCTAAGCTTGTGCACCAACGTAAATAATTTTATTACGGGCAAAATGTCTCTTCCTATAGCATTTCCTCTTGTAGTTTTTCCCTACCCTTAATACTTTCGAAAATTGAGTAAACAAATAAGTTGTTGTGGGGATTTACAATAAAAAAAAACAGAAATTTTCGTTTATATTTAAAGGAAATATAACCTTGAAAATTCTGCATACTAAACTGGTTTTTATTGAAATATTAATTACCATTTCTCTGTTTCTTCGTATGTTTACTACCTGATCTCTCTGAAACTCTAGAATTTAATTTCACTCAATCACAACTTAATAATGATGATAATGTGTAATTTACTACCTGCTATTTGAAATTCTCAAAAATTTTCTTTTCCCCTGCAGCCAAACTTAATAATGACGATCGTTAATCACATTCTGTACACGCATACACTACTACTATTACAATTTGTTACTTCATACTACATATTTTGTTGATTCTCTCAGCAGTAACTCAATGTTTGTGTATTTACTTTGTATACGGGTGTATTTACACTGAAAGAAAATTTATTGAAAATTTAAATAAAAATTGAAATATTTAGAAAATTTCCAAACCATTTAGAATTCAACAACAAAAATTTAATTGCTGTTGAACACATATGAGACATTAAATGTTGCGCGTCAGTCTTTAAAAAATAGCATACATGCATGTTTATAGAAATGACTATTTTGAGGGCAGCGCCAAAAAGCGCCGAAGCTGCTTCCATGAATTGAGGCAAATTTATATTTTTGCTCGCATGATATAGGGATTATAAAAACATAATACCTACAATATAACTATTAAAAAAAAAAAAAAAAAAAAAAAAAAAAAAAAAAAAAAAAAAAAAAAAAAANTTAAACTTCACTTTGGTATGAATGATAAGAATATTTTATTTTCAAAGTTGGCAATACTCTTATATTCTCGCAGTGTTATTTTAACCAGAATAACCATAGTACATATACACACATATACATAGTACATATATATAAAGTAAGTGACAAAAACAAAAGGAAATACATAGAAATAATTTTCTAATCTTTGTTTTTTCCCTTTCACTAACTAACACAACATTAGAACTTAGGTACTAAGTTCTGATACTTCTGACAGCTGCTGTCAAATATCGTGGTCACTAGGTAAATAAAAACGTATGCATATATGTATACTGTTGTAGTTACATTAAATATATGGAAAAATGTATGTGAAGACAAAACGCTTAGTGTAGTAACAGAGTACGAACGTAGCTTCAAAGAAAAATACTGTCAAAAAATGTAAATACGTTCATTAGATTCGAGCATAAGTAACAAAAATTGTAAAACAGAAGCATGGTTTTGTTTATAAAAGATTACCCATTTAATGGTTTCAATAGAATCATAGATATCAGATATTATATGTCAGATATGATATGTTAAGTCTAATGTGTTTGTATCATTATGCTAGCTTTATTTAAAAATAGAAAACGCAATCAAATTCATCAAAATTTAAAATAAAATCCGTATGAAATAATAAAATCGCTGCAGTCACATTATGTTCTAACGGTTACTTCACTGTCATTTCTTTAAGTGGATTTAAATGTTGCTTATGCTATTGCTTCAATATGTTTTTTTTAGAACGAGAGAGAGATACGATCCTTGGTTTTATTATTTACGAATTTCATCAACATGCGTGAAAATGATTCTTATCTTTTTAGCACGCTTTGTTATTGTTTTAAAGAAATATAAAAAAGCAGTAAATCACAATGTGTTCCTACCTATCTACCAATTTCTATTGCAGGTACCAGTAAAATTGAAAGAATCCACTGTTTTTGTAGAAAATACGTCGATGGATTGTTTTAAAATGTATTTGAAGAATATCTCTTCTATACCTCTGACATATTTTTTTAATCGTACGATACTTATTCAATTGCATGACTAATAGGCTTTTACAAGCGGATTTTTAATGCAAAAACAAAAGGACGGACGACGTTATTCTACTGAAATAGAATAATTAATATACAGACACAGCGACAGAGGGGAGGAAGACAAAGAGATCACAATTCAGATTGTTAATTAAGAAAGAGAGTGATATTTATCCGGGGTTATGATCTCTAGTTTATTTTAGTTTTTTATTTTCTAGTCTCGTCATTAAAAGAACTCTAGTGTTTATTAATTAAATATGGCAGGTTATTGATGTAATTCATTTAATATTGCAATAAAGAGATAAATTTAATACTCCATAGATAGTGGAACATGAAGTCGCCATGAAGCCCGTGGCTACTGCTCAGGTGATTCGAAGAAAACGAAATACGAAAAAACAATTTCGGTGAATTCCTCTGAACAATCTTCTGGCAAAAAACTGAGAGTAAAAGTTACACAAAAATCTCGTCGTTCGGTGTCGACTTTAAACAGTAGATCCAGCTACTCATGGATAAAATTTAACACACACAACTTGGGTCGTTTTAAATACTAGGTCGTAATTCTGTTAGGTTGTAATGATTCATTAAGTAAGTATTTTAGACTTCGCTTTGTGTTATTATGAAGACATGCTTTTAACAAAGCAGAATTTGTTAACAAACTCCACCTAATCATGGCCGTCATCAAATACCACGTCGTATATGAGTAGCTGCGTTACGAAGAATGAGGATGCACAAAAAACTTCGTGAATACTACACAGGTATTTTGGATAACAACATATCAGTCTCCAAAATTATTTGGAATATACTCTGATCAGGTAGTATCCTAATATCCTAAATCTATTACACTATAATTCTTATATATCTATAATTTTGAATAAATACACTTGCACCAAGTACCGTCCAGTAATTTTGCATTTGTATGCGTTTTAAAGATTATAAAGGCGTCAGAGTTAAAGTATAGATAAGGAAAATAGTTGAAAGTAAAAATTTACTTCTTTATCAATGGTGAGACTGAAATGTTTATTACGTTTTTAATAGTTATATTCATCGCGTTTTAAAATATTCTATTTCAAGCATCTTATTGTATTAAGAACAATAAAGCATACGCGCATTGGAAATAATTGTTTTCATATACACGCACGCATTCTATTTTTAATGTGTTGCTTAGCAGAATTTGGTGCGTTGTGAATGTATACCCCATTACTCAAAGATTTTACGCACCATCTAATCCATAATTCTGTGTTAACCTTAACATTAATTCTGTTGAAATTTTGGTTTATATCTTTGCTAGTTAAATTCGAAATTATCTTCACACACATAAATATTATATAATTTCTCTCTTAAAATTAATTTTAAAAACCATAAATTTAATTCATTTTTTGTTTTTATATATCACTTAAGTGCCATAATTAATAAATTATTGTCAAAATTCCGCATATACTCATTTAACACAACTTGTATACTAAAGTTGTGTGCTATGAAACTATCACTTGTGTAACGGTCATTTGTTTATGATTATATTCTGTACACACACCCAAATGATGGTATGGCAATCATATGTTTGCACATCATTAAACAGTGTTAACATTTTAGCGATTTTTAACATCAATTTTTAATATCTATAATTTATAACACAATATCAATATTATTATCACAATATTAATATCTAATTTATAATACATTGTGTAAAACAACACATTGTGTAAAGAAAATCGTTGATATCAGTATAAAGATCAACAATGATCAACAATGCCTAGATTAAAATTAGCAACAAATTATGGTTTATATTGAAAATATAAAATCTATAATTGTATGTTATGGATGAGGCCTAAAGGAAATCGGTATTATTGTACTCGCACTCATACAAAATATATTTTGTTTTTATTGTTGTTTTAATTCGTTGATTTCTTTGTTAGTATTTTCAATTGTTGTTGTTTCTATGTGTTAATAATAATAATACTCGTGTGCTAAATTGAAATTAATACACTTTTAAGTGGGTTACAAGCCATCAAGGGTTCACAGCAAACAGAGATAAACCGATCAACCAAAAAAAAAAAATTATAATAAAAATTGTATATAATACATACATATGTATGTATGTACATGTGCATATGCAAATACAGTGGCAGCAAAAGTATGTAAGCATTGTATATAGTCCGCAGTATAAAAAGAAGGAATGTGGCCTAGTTACTCCTCGTTTTAGAAATATGTTGACTGTTGTGATTTGAAATTGATTTGTCGATGAAAATTCTTGTCCTAAAGTATCTTTTCGTTAATTCAATAATAAACTGACCTGGAGTCTCATATAGAGAGTATTTCAAGGACATCCATGCATACCATAATTTATGCGAAAAGCTCACAGAAAATTACAAAACTATACAGTTCAGAAAAATTAGGACCTCTAAGTTCTTTGTTTAAGAAGAAGTGCCTGTTGGACCTGAGCCCGTTGAATGTGATAGCAAGAACGACAACTATGAAGACAATGTCTGATAGTGGGAGGCAAGACTGGCACAAGATTCATCAAGGGGTATAGCGACTTGACAAATAAAGCGGTTGACAGCTACCGCTTTAACTGTCCTCTAGACAATGCACTCTATGATTTTGATTTGAATGGAGCAATTTGGAGGGTACGAACTCTTTTAAAAGAGGCACCATTCTATAATATACAGATTGTTCGTGGTACACGGTGGCAAAGTGCGGGAGTATTTAGTTTTAGAACGAAGTATTTGGAACCCATAGGGAAACTTGCGGGTATTTTACAAAATAAAGTCTATGCATTTGCTTAATCCAAATTGAGTAGGAAGTAAAGAGGATGCAATACAACACGACTCGTGTTAGATATACTCGACGTTAGTACAGAACCGTCTGGGAAAGCTGAATCAGCTCGACAGGAATATTGGGGCATGTGGGAATTCATTACAATAAGCAGAGATGTTTCGAAGGGCATAACCTCAGGTTTAGGTTGCGTAATGAAAAGAACGAATAACCAGAACATATTCCTAGAACCTGTACGACGTTAAAGAACACCATCAAGCAATCGTGAAGTTTGTCAGGACAACAGGATGGGGAAAATCATTATAGAAACATCTTACATAGAAATGAGGCACTACAACAGATCGGAGGCATTACAACAGATCGGATAGTAGCAGCTTTTAATATCACTATGCGAAAATAACAACGTGTAGTACAAAACGATCTGTTATTAAATGTTAAACTTTTTTTTCTGCACTTACTTTTGCCGCTCACTGTATTTACTCATCATCACCACCACCATACATGTATGAATAAAGAATAGAAATTATATGTAGATGTGAATCGTCGACGACTATCTTTCATCATCATCATTTACATCATCATTATTTATTCATTTATTTGTTTGTTTAATGAAGACATATATTACTAATATTAGTATTCGAAATACAAGAAAAAAAAACGCTTGCATTTATGATTTTATTTTAATTTTTTTTGTTCAGTTTTTGTACCTGCTGCAGCCACCAATAATAGCACCAACACCATCGCCAGTGCCATTATGATGATTAGCGAGTGAGTATTACCACCAAAGTGACAGATAGATGGAAATGGATTTGTAATTTATTTATAAAATATTGTTTTCTTCTTTTGTTTATTTATTGTATTTTGTTATTATTTATTTTCGATATTCAAATAAAAATGAAACTAAAGACGATAACATTGATGTACATTCTCTGTTGTCATCACAAGGAACGTTAAGTTAAAATAAAATATGAAATCGCCGTGGACTTATTGCAACTCTTTAGTCAGGATTACGAAATAGATTCTCAACACCACCTATATTGTGTGTATAATTTTGTCCGTGAGTGGCTGTAACTATAGTTTAAAGTCGAATTCGAACGACAAGTTTTTTTTGAGAAACTTTTCATGCCAATTTTATTTACTCTCAGAGTTTTTGTAGAAAGCTGCTGGAAGGAAGACACCTATGACTCGTTTTATTCGAGCTGTCTAAGGCAGGGATAGAATCACGGACTCTCATTTAATAAACTAAAACACTATCTACTAGACTACTTAGACTTCATATGCGAAAACCGTTAACTTATTCCATTGTAGCTGGAGGTAATTGCCTCACAATACAATACAATCTCTATTTAACATCGGGGTTTTTAATGTTCGAGGTAAATTTCCTTTATTCTACAATTGCTTGCTATTTTTGTGTTCTTGTTTTACTAAAATTTAACAACACTGTATATATTTCTCACTTAATATAACATCTGGCAACTCCCCCCATTAACGAATGCATTGTACGAAAAAAAAAACAAAAACATGAAATGCAATGCAATGATATTGTAATTTGAAAGCAAAAACAAAATTGGAAAAATAAAAAATTCAATTCAAAAATTATAAAATGCATTACAATGAAATATAATTTACAGCATGACGTAGGCAAACAATAAATTTGAAAGGTTAAAATTCCTTATACACATACACTCGTAAGAGAGCAAAGGAAAACTAATGGTTTTGTTTTTTGCTTAAGTAAAATACAAAAATAAAGTAAAATTAATACTTTGTTTTTATTGCTTATCAGTAACTTACCTTTTTATTTTAATGTTAAACAACGCAGTTATTATTATTGTTGTTGCAGCTATTATGAGGATTAAATTAAACGATTTTTTATTATAATTTTTCTTTAAAGAAATAAAGAAAAAACAACACTACAAAAAAATTAATAACTGCAATTTTCAATAAACAGCAGCACTGGCATACATGCTGGCTATACACTTATAAACAAACCCTCATTCACTCACTATACACTATAAACACAATAATACCACAGCACAAGAGATGGAGTGAGAGTGCGAGAGGGAGAGAGAAAAACAAAAATATAAATTACAAAAAGCACTTCAAGGAATAAGTAAAAAAGAAAAGAAAAATAAATAGAAAATACAACAGATTGTATATAAAAACAATGATGGAAACAACGGCAACGGCTACTCTGGCGTTGGCGTTCACGTTAGCAGCACTTAACAAAAAAAAAATTAGGCACAAAGCGCGAGTTAAATCTGAAGCTCGTTCGTCGTGTATAAAACCAAAAAACGAAGAAACGAAACAAAAACAATTTCGGTTTAAGTAAAGTCTTGTTCTTGTTGTACAACACAGCAAAATATTTTGGTTATTTTTCGTGTTTTACTTTAATATTTTGATTTGTTGTATTTGGTTTGTATTTTCAGTAGAACTCTTATTGTTGCTGATTTTTTCTCTCCCTTTCTTCCTCTTTATTTCTTTTAAGGACTCCCAAAATTTTTTTGTTTCTTTGTTTAACCCAAAAATTTGTTTTAACAAATTCGTTATAGTATTTAAATACTTTTCATTTGTTTTAATGGCGTGTTTTTTCTTTTCTTTAAATCTCTATATATTATTTTCTTATTCGTTTATACAACTTTTGTATTTGTATTTTTCATTTTCTTTATATTTCTTCCACCAACCAAAAACGTACAAAAGAAAAATACTCTTTGTCTAATTGCGTTGTTTTGTTTTACATAAAAAATCACTGTTTTTCTTTAAAATTCACATTTAATCTTTACCGTTATTGCATTGCTTTTTTGTTAAATTTTACATTTTTATAATTTTCATAAATATTAACGTTTCAATTTTCTCAATATTAAAAATGAAAAAATCGAATATTTTTCTTCTTTTTTCTGCTGCTGCTTAAAGGTTGAATATTTCTTTTTTCAACTAGTTCTTAATTTATCTTTGTTATAATATGCCCAATATGACTATTGTAATGAAAAAACACATACAAACTGATTGAAGAAACTGTGTTTAGGCAACATTGTTATTTATGAACAGCTGTTTATCCATTGTTCGCCATTGTTTTCAGTGTGACACTTGCTTTCATTCGGTTTTCTTGCAAATTGAAACGTCGGACATGGGAGATGAAGTATATTTTACAGTTGGACTCGTTTTTAAACACTTCTGTAGCTGCAGGAGAAATAGTTGGTTGTTATATATAGAGTTTATCAAAATAATCTTTGATCGTGCAAAAGGTTTCAGATTTGAAGTCTGAAAATATCAGCTAACGACTTCTGTAAAATCTGTAGTGAGGAAGAAGAAGAGAAGCCTTTTTGTCACTCTTTGGCAATCTAAAGCATATTGCCTAACCAAAGTTGATTTGTATAGAATTTACATTTACATAAAACCTTCGGGATGATCAAGAAATATCAGCCAGGAATTATATTTAAATGAAGGAATATGTTCTATTGGTATTACATCGGTACCTAAATAGAAAATAGTCCAAGGAAACTAAGTTTTCAGCATGAATTTCTATTCATTGTTTTAGGGTCCGTTATATCCTTATTGGGTTATTATGTTTGCTTAAATCTAAAATTTCCCTTTTTTCATACTATAAACGGGTGTTTCAGATAAGAATTTAATCTTTGATTGTTTAATAAAACATAAAATTCAACGCTGAGTTTGATAATTTTGTCGTCGTTTTGCTATTAAATTCGTAAATAAGCGACAGTGTTGCATACGGATGGACAATTAGAAGTACAACGGGAATGCAACACTAATAGTTTTACTACGAAAAATTTCTCTTCAGTCCTTTTTCGAACATCAATGAGAGCATACGTATAGAGTGCCATACGCAAGATAGACGAAAGAATAGAAAAAGAAGGGAAAAGAAAAAAAATAGAAACGAAAACGGCCTAAAAGCTCTGAAAATCTTTTTATTTTTTGATAAAATTCTTATAAAAAACGAACGTAAAGTGCGAAAATTTAATGAAATTAATAAATTTATAACCACCGCGTCACGAATTTAATGAAATAAAACGGAAATTTTAAGGTTTTGCAAGTGAATTTTGCAGTTGAAAAAAAGTGATTTTCAATAATTTTTGTGAAATTTTTGTATCTGTGTGTGCGAGAGTAAATGAAAATCAGTGAGAAGAGGAAAGAAAGAAAAAGTAGCAACAACAAATTTGAGAAGAATAAGAAGAAGCAAATATAATACTGTATTGAACACATCGTGTTGTACGTATACGCAAAACCAAAATAAAGAAAACGAAGAGGGAAAATAAGAAAAAAAAAACGAGTAATAATTTTTTTATTTCGTCTTCATGCCATACTCTGTGTGCATTCTCTTCGGTATTTCTGTAGTTAGTATATATGTATGTGCATATGGATATGTGTAAACGAGTTTTTATTATGATGGAAAAATAATTGAATTGTTGAATTGGTTTGGTGTGAATAGGTGTGCTTATATTCCTTTTTATTTGTTGTTTTGTTCTCGTATGTGTATTAAATTCAAACGCATTAAAAACAAATCGTTAAATGCCGTGAAAATTTTGCCAATCAGCCAGCCTATAAGTATTTTGTATTACAGTTTTATTAAGTATTATTAAAATATTAAAAAAAAAGTAAACAAACTACAACAATAATTGTGTTTAAGGAAAAATTATTAAAAGAATATTTATATCTGTCATCGACCTAGTGTTTTTTTTTGTGTATTTCTTGGATTACCAAAATTTTTCTTTTTTAAAGGTAAGTTTGTATTTATTTATTTATGTACCTAAAAATCATAATTTAATTTGCAACAAATTGCTTAAAAATCTTGTCAACTGTTCGTATTTTTTCTTTTTTCTATCACTAGTTCAAGTTTTTATTTTGTTCGGTTTTTTTCTTTCGTTGTTGTTGCTTCTCATCCATTCTACATTTTTCTCTTTTTCATTTTGCGTATAGTTTTGATAACTGCGAACGAACATTGTTTTGTTTGTGTGTTTACCGCGAGAGAGAAAATTTAAGAGCAAACGAAAACAATAAAGTTGCCGCAAAATTTTTTCCATCTCTTTCTCTCGCCTTCTCTTAGTTTTTTGTTTTAAAACAAACGAGAAGGAGTACTAAGAGCGGCCAATTGTAAATACATTGAAAACCAGTTATACGAGGGTTAATTAAAGCATTTCATTACAAACATTAAATTTTCGCATTCAGGAAGAATTTTTTTCTGTTTTGAATTAAAAGAAAATTATGAAGAAAGACAAATATAATTTGAATTGTGTTTTTGCTTCAACTTGTTTTTTTTTAATAGATTTTTGGTATACCAATAAAAAAGCGGCATCTCTTGATAAATTGTATGGAATACCGACAATGGGAGCTTCATTTATTATGTGTTACAGCTCCAGTTTCATTCATATTTAGATGATGTTACAAAAAGCGCTTTCCTCAGCAAGCTATTGTTGTACTCACTGCTAGGCATTGCGCTGTGCTTTTTGTAGACACTTCCATTGTGGGGGTAAGTGCGGACAGTTCCGTTGACCATTTCCTATTTACTTTGCCACGGTCCTGTATACGAAGTTTAGCTACTAACCTTTCAGATAATAAAACAAAATCGAATTAATTCGTCGTATGAGCGCTATTTAAAATTTCGGACGATAGCCACGGCCGTTGGCATAGCCAAATTGTATAGTTTTGAGGGCCAATTGATATCGTTAAAATGTGAAATTAATTTTTCTGGAAACTTTTCGTGCGATAAAACCGAAATCGGTGGTGTTGTTCACGTGTTGACAAAAAATTCAAATTCAATGCAAATACATAGTAATTTTTTGCAGATGAATTGACTTTTCGATAGTTAGTTATAGTTATAGTTATTTCTTGGATCTCGAACCTTCATAAAGCCATCTTGCTTTTTGAATTCACCGGTGGAGAAATGGGGTTCTAAGGTAAACAAGAAATCTACACGTTCTACGTCTTTTTCGCTGTTAAAAAATTTATTTTTGTAAATGGCATACTTGTCAGCAATTAGATGAAATTTGCGGTTTAGAAACCCCTATGTTGTTAACCCTGAATTACTGCAGCATTAGGTGCAGTTATTTCCCAACCAGATATTATACAAGATTATAATTATTATAACAAATGTATCGCGAGTAATTGTTTTATTTTTTTTTTACAAAATTTCTGATGAATAATATCAATTCGTTTAATATTTTTATCACGTAATTTTTGTTTTTACTTAGAAATTGTAATGAATTAATTAAACAAAACATTTTGCGTTAATTGAGGCTGTGATGTGTGTGAATGGCGTGAATTTTAAATACATTCATTACGCCACACCACACCACACCACAATCCTGCTCTTTGTTTTACTTTAAGACAGTGTTTTTTGTTGTTTTTATATAAAAAACACATTCCACACACAATAGTACAGCATCTATAAATCAATTTTACATTTATGCGTTTGCATGTGCAAAAAATAGCAAAACCGAAGCATTTAAACCAAAAAAAAAAAAGTAGTAGACGAACGAAAAAAAAGCAACAATTAAATCAACACCATTAAAAACAAAACAACAAAACTAATCTTATTGATCAAAACATGATCATAGTTGTTATTGCTATTTGTATAGTTGTATTTTTTTGTTTGTATAAAACTTGGGCATTTCGTTGGTTTTTTTTTTTTTTGTATTGTGTTGTTGTCTGTAGTCTAGTCTCTATTTTAAAGTAAGTAAAATAAACACAAACACGCTCTCTCTCTCTCTCCCTCGCTCCAGCTCACACACTCTAAAACAAATAAATTACTTTGTGTACACATGTACGTACTCTACATCACTTCAGTTCATTTGTATAATTGAGCTGACTGAGTAGCTGTCTGGCTGGCTAGCAAATCTCTGTCAAGTCAACAAGCAATTAAAATTAAATCGGTTATTAAGTTAATTGCTGTTGCCACTGTCATTATTATTTTATTATTCTTATTAACTTTTGTTGTACTCTATTTTTTCTTATGTTGTTTTATTTACTTATTTCGTTTAATCGATATTGCTATAATTTGAATTTTTTGTTGTTATCATTGCAACCGATTTTTAGATGAGAGAAGTGCAGCAGCACAAAGTATGTAACGATTTAATTAAAAAAAATGTTCTATTAAATTAATAGAGTTGCCAGGTTTGATAGATTTTTAAATCGAAAACAGGAATTAAACGAAAAAAAAAAAATGTTTGAAATAATAAAATAATTTAAATTTTTATTTGTTTCTTTACATTTAAATGGAAATGGAATGTATTTTTATGCATACAGTGCTCTTATTCATTTTTTTATTCCTGAAAGATGTAACTATTTGACTTATAATTTCGTTTTCTATTTTAGTACACCGCTGTATGTAGACTTTTTTCTTTGACTGCAGATTGACCGAGAATTTTCATCGGTTATGTTGAAATCTCTCTTATCATCAAATGGTACCATATGCTGTAATATGTTCGTAATGAAATTATGTGGTCACCACACAGACTGTTTTGTCGAAAACCGTCCTATTGGCCGTTAGTGGTTAAGTCCAGTTTCTCGTTTACGTAGTTAATAAGGATCTTAGTTAATACTTTTGACGTAGTCGTTAGTAATACTTAAGCAATACTTAAAGCATTGCGTGCAATACAAATGACAGTCAAAGATATTGCAAAAACAAACAAAAACTACTTTCTATAATATGTTCATGTTTTAATATAAAAGTTTTGTGTTATTCGTTAATTGTTTTCCAGATGAAATTAAAACCATACACCAGCAACACTGTTTCTTTTAAGTACTCATCTTTTTCCCTCGCCCTCTTGTATCTCTTTTTGATTTTGTCATGTTTGATATTGGTGTCATCTTTTTTATTCTCTTTCTCTCTTTCTTGTTTTGGTTTTTAACTGAAATACAGTGCTGTTCAGTAAAATAGTTTCACCATGATCTAACATCTTTGACACCAATGAAACATTAGAAAAACGCAATTACTAATTTTTATTCTTTTATTTTGGTAAACTTATAACATTAATAATATAAAAAAGATATAACTTTAAAACATCGAAACTAAAAAAACTATGTATTCATCAATATTGTTCAAATCAGTAATTTTTTCCTGTTCAAAAAATAGATTCACTAAATTTAGTGTTCTAAAAACAAAATATTTCTAGCATTTAAACTAAATAATTTATTTTAATTGCAGTTTACTTACATTAGTACTTGGTGGTATAACCTTTATTTTTAATTGCTATTGAGCACCGTTTTGGTATAGAATCGATAAGTCTCTGACATGTTTCTATTGGAATATCTTTCACCGCTTTGTTCACTAACTCTTACAACTGTCTTTTTTGAAGGGGTTTTTCCTCGGAGAGCTGCTCTGACAATTTCGCATAGATTTTTTGATAAGATTTAAGTCCGGCGACTGTGCCGGCCAGCTCAAAACCTCGACGCCATTATTCTGAAACCAATCCTTTGCTTGCTTCGATGTGTGTTTCGGGTCATTATATTGTTTAAACACCTATCGAAGAGGCATTTTCCATTCGACATAAGGCATATGACTGCGTTTAGTATACTCGTAGAATAAATGGCATCCAGTAGTCCTTCTATTCTAAATAGAGGCCTTGTACCGTTGTAGGAAAAACATGCCCATACCAATATACTTCCTCCACCACGTTTAATGGTATTTATTGTGTATTGCGGAAGGAGTTCAGTGCTCAGGGGTCTTCTTAAAGTCTAACTGCTTCTGTCAGAGTTAAACATATTAACTTTAGTTTCGTCTGACCATAAAATATTTGTCTACATATGCATAGGCCGATTTGTATGCTGTTTTGCAAATTCTAATCTTTTGTTTAGGTGTTGTTTAGACAACAATGGAACTTCTCTGCTACTTTTGGCTTTTAAATTATTTCTCAGTAAGACTCTTACAATTGTTGGAGTGGAAATATGAAGGTTATATACATTTTTACTGGCAGCAGAGGTTGCAAACGGGTCTGTTTTTATATGACGCACAATTTTTCTTTTCATAAGGAGTATGATATATGTTTTTTCCCCTCTAGTTTCTACCTGAAACTTATAATTTATTGCGTTTTGAACCAATTTATATAAATAGCAGCAACTTTTCTATAGCTCTTGCCTTCATTATGAAGTTTTTTTATTATTATCCTGACTTCAGGATTACAGTGCTTACCTCTGCCCATTTCCAATTCTAAAATTTAATCGTTTACTTGATTTTTTAACATTATTAAAAATTCAATCAAACTTACCGTTTAGTACAATTACTATCAAACAACGGTTTGTAAATTAAAAAACTCTAGTACTTTTTCTAAGTGAATCTATTTTATTGAACATGCGTTTTCACAACCAAATCTATATTTGCAATAAACTAATTAAATATATTTAAATAAATAAATTATTGAAATATAACTGGATTATATTCATAAGAGATCAATAAACAAAGTGCATAAACTTATTTACATATATTTCTTTGTATAAGGGATTTAGATATATAAAACTTTTTAGAGAACAGATGAATCTATTTTTGTGAACATCACTGTAAATATTACGTACGTACCTGAGTTTTGTTGTTCTTGTTGTTTTCCTTATACTTTTCTTACGTTTTGGTTTTTTTTTACCTAATTTTGGTGGCTCTCATTTTAATTTAAAAATAAAATTAAAAAATTATTTGTGTGTGTATGAGCTGTTCGTTTCGTTTACACTCCCACCACTCTCCTTTTCTGATTTAATATCTTATTATTTAAAATAATCATTATTAGTTGAGGAGCAATTTCTTTTGCTTTTTGAAATAAATCGCAATAATTTTTTTTTAATTTTTATTACATACATATGTATATAGGCTCTTCTTTTTGTTTGTTGTTACTTTTGTTTCTTATTATTCGATGTCACTCCCTCCCTCTACAATAACAATAACAATAACAACAATGTAAATATTGAAATGAATGGTGTGAGTAAATTAAACTAACGAGTGTTTATTTAGTAAAAAACACAACACAATTCAACAAAACAAAAACAAAATATACTTGCTTGAGTGTATCTGAAGCTCTGTGTATTGTATTCTACAGAGTATGTGTAAACAAATAATTTGTATTTCATTGACGTTTTAATCATCATAATTTTTAAAGACGACATTGGATAATTAAAATAATAAATTAAAATTTCCTTCAAATAAAATAATTTTTTTCTTTATTTGTTTAATTTAGATTTAAAATTCTTTAGAATAAGTGTTAAAAGGAATAGATTTTATTTTGGAAGAAAAATCCAACAAAATTATTTTTAAATTTTTTTTTCTAGGGAATTATAACACAGTTTCCTTACGTCAAGTGCCTGTGTCGTAAATTTAATGCATGATTGATTTTTTTAAAATACTGCAACATTATTCCTCTATAATGGTGTGAGGAAATTTTTTTAACCTCTAATCGTTGATTTTTCTCAGTTCAATGCATGCATTTTCTCTCCCTTTCTGTCTTGCTTCCTATACCGTAATTGTTTCCTTTTGTAATAGCCGCGTTTTTTGTTGTTCACATTTTAATGTGTGGCCATCGTTGCCAATAATTTTTTTTAAACTTTTTATTCCTAGGAAAAAACTTATTTTCTACCGAAGTAACGACATTTTTAAAGGAAAAACCGGAGTCCGATGCCCTCTGTTGGTGTTTCTTTGCTACTTTTGCTCGGAAATAATAAAATACACAATATTTTATTCAAACATGTAAATATTTCGTGTTATTATTGTTAAATTTATTGAAAAAAATTTAAAATTGGATTTTGTTGAAAAAACTGGTTTTGTTAGGAACAGATTTAATGAAAATTTTTTCTCGTCTCAAAAAACTTGAAAAAAGGGGAAAACTTGGCAAATGGCAACGCTGTGTGTGACTTATAATCCAACGTCGGCACCAATAGAAATATTACAGTAGTATTCACTATTTTCCAATGAGATTCACTAATAACAATGAGAAATAACCTCAATTTTTGGAAAAATATTTATCAAGTTAAATATGAAGCCTTTAGGGATTTGGCGCTGTACATTTTTTCTATATTTCCCCCTACATATACATATTATTAGGTTACACTTGAAAATATTAGGTTAGACTTGACAATTCTATTAACAATTTTCCTCTGGGTTATAACATGCCTCTTACAAATCTCTTTGTGCCGACGTCTGATTATAAGTTTTCTAACATACTGTCCCAAACAGTTTGATGCCTTGTTTGCAGAGCTCGGCACCAATGGCCCCGAGGACCGAACATTTTCGGCTTTTTACACACATAGGACACGAACATCAAGAATGTTCATTAAAAAGAGCGTAAAATTGAACTCAGTTGCTTGTCAGCTTCTAAAGAAGATTCATGTCGCTTTTTTCATCTTTCAATTATACTCTCGAAAAATATTACAGTAAGATTCACTATTTTCCTATGAGATTACCTAATAGTAATGAGAAATTATCTCTATTTTTGGAAGAATATTTGTCAAGTTGAGTACGAAGTCTTTAGGGATTGGCGCTGTACATTTTTTCTATATTTTCCACTATATGTAGTGGATTATTATTATTAGGTTATACTTGAAAATATTACTAACAATTTACCTCTGTGTTATACACATTGTTCTCACAACTATAGTCACATTTTAATCATGTTCTCTTTGTACCGACGTCTGCTTATAATTGTCCATTTTTGTATGCATTTGTAATAAATTTCCTTTTTTTCTCTTTTTCTGTAACCGAATAAATAAAAGAGCTGTTTTTGAAAACAATGCTCTGCGAACAGGAGGGAAAAAGCTCTATTGTTCTCAACAGCGTGCAATGCATACTCTTTGGTTAGTGGCACTAGTATTTTCAATTATGCTTGCAAGTTTAAAGTTGTTGTTCTTGTAGTTGTTGTTTTATTGAAAAATTTCCCATAATAAAACGCATGCGGTGTTTACACATCATTGATTTTCTGTTTATTGCCTACTCGCTCGCATAATTTGTTGTTGTTTTTTTTTTTTTGTGTGTTTAGATGTAGTTTGCTATTGTATTGGTAGAACAAACACAGCATGTTTGCAATATGTTTCTCCTTCTTCTTTTATAGAAGTTTTTTAGTCTTCATGCACTCCATATGATGATGACGGTGATGACAACATGATATCAAATCAAGATTTTTTAGGCAAACATTTCTGTGTTAATATAACATACACTGAGAGAAATAGTATTGCTTGTTAATATTAAAGTTGTGAAAAGATTACTAGAAACACTTGAAAATAAAGGGATTTCCTGGTTTCTATTGTTTTTAATCTTTGTAGCAAAGAAAAAAAACATGTAATTTTTTTATATTCAGTCAAGTATATACACAATTATGGATTTGTGTAGTTTGCAACCCTTGTAAGGTTAATTTCAAGTTCAAAAAACGAAAAAAAAAGAAATGGTATGAAAAAAATTAATTTTTTATGAGAGCATGTAAAGAATTTTTATACTTGACCTGATGCAACACCCTTATTAGTTCTTTGTTCACAATAGTTTTTATATACTTTAGATGGTTTTTTTCATATTTATTTATAATTCATATAAAAGTATGGAAATCAAGAAATCAAACTGTTTACCACAAACAACTTTGAAAAACAATTCTGTAGGTTGAAAATGGTGCTTGAATGTCATAAAAAAAAGAGACAGTCTTGTATTAAATATTACAGGAATGAAAAAACACCGTCAAGTTGCTAAGCGTTTTACAAATAGTTTTCCTTAATTTTTGCATTTTGAAGGCAATCTATAAACCATAAATTCGAAATAGTATCTCATTAAGTAGATAGCTATGTTTTAAAAGTTAAATTAAATACAATTCATTTTTTATTGACAACAATGTGACAATAATACTCTTGCCAGTATATGGTTTCCACAAAGCAGCTTCATCGAATACGCTTTGATGGTGTTGTTTTTGCACCTACGCGTACAAGATCGCATTGTTTTAGTTCTTCGAGTATATTGCGCCTGTTTCTTAAGCTCTAAGTATTCGTCTTTATCATCATGCTAACGGCTTTCCTTCAGATGACCGGCACAACTCTCGTTTTTACGTACGTTTAATTTATTTCAGTAACCTTTTGTTCCTCACTGTATTTACACAATAGTTTTCATAACAAAGCACTTTATGAATTTATACTCACCCTTGTACTTTGTATCAAAACTCAATAATATTCTTTCTCTCTCACACACAAACTCTAGTGCATTTATGCTTAGACATCTGCTTTTTGTTGTTTTTTTTTTTGCGGAACTCTATCGTACTTAAATGGCTACATATGTAAACAAAAAGAGAGAATAAGAAAGTGCTGTAACTGTAAACAATGAAATGAAAGTGAAAAGCAAAAACAACACAAATACACTCATACACTCACAAGACTACCACCAGGCTCTATTTACTAAACCGTTAAATAGAAATTGTACAATATACAATAAAAAATAAAAAACTGTAATCCCAGTCCGTTTCTTTTGCAAAAAACCTTAAAATTATCAGCTGAACATACAAAAATTAAAAAAAAAAAACAGAAAACAATAGCAGGCAAAAATAAACAAGTAAAGAATCCACAGGCCAGGATAATAAAATTACAATTTCGTCACATGTATGTACATATAAACATACATACACACTATACATATACACACTAGTGTGTATAGTAAATGCATTGACATTGATATGCTTGGGTGTTTTATTGAGAGGGGGATGGAAGTATTTAGGGAATAAAGCAGACAATAACAGAAAAATATATAAAACTTCAAAGGTATAAAAAGGAAACATTAATACATTTTTCTTTGTTTTATTTAAATTTAAACTAGTGGATTTTCAAAAAACAACTTTTATTTCTTTTTTTTTTAATATTACTAAATTTTATTCTGTCTATCGATTGTGTAAGCTTCTAACGTTAGTTTAAACTGAATTCTACTGCAATTGGCAACACTTGAAATGATGATGATGATGATGACTAAGGATAAATATCATACCATATCTATGACACCACGCCACCACTTTTCATACACTCAACACAGTGAGAGAAAATTTAACAACAATAAACAGACACACACACACACACATCCATTCATACTTAAAAGTATAATACACAAATAACCCGCTTAATTAGAAGAATTCAATAGTGAATACCTAACGTTGTGTTTTTTATTTCGCTCTTTTTTTATTTTTTCAATGCACAATTCATAATAATTTCCAATGTTTATGACAGTTTAGAGCAGCTGCTGTCAATACACAACGCAGTGGTAAGTTTGAACACGCATCTACACACATATATATATATATATATATACACACACACATTTTTAAATACACATTAACACTTTGATGTTTAATAGAATAAACGAAAACAAAAAAAAAAAACGAATTGCAACGAACAGGAATAACATTTACACATACTCTAAAGTATTCAGTTGGTTTTTTCTGGAATCAACGAGAATTTTATATTATAATCTTATAAAAGGAGAGAAATAACAACACAAAACAAAACAACAACAATTATAATTATAATGACCACAAATGGCAATGTAAAAATCCTTTTTAAAAGTGATTTTACTGTATTGCTATTGAATACATGAGTAGAACTCTTATAATAATATTCGTTTTTGGTCTCTCTCTCTCTGTTGTTACTCTCATTGTTTCTTATGTTAGCATTTCTGTAGGATTCGTTTTTCCCCCTTGTACTGCATATACCAGTGTTAATATAGTAGACACATTTGTATTAATTTGAACACAAATTGCATGCACACACACACACAACAAACAATTTGAAGCTTCAGTTGTGCCAATAGGAGCGCAATAGCAACAACAATAACAATGGCGAAACAATGGTAATATAAAATCTTTACAATTGTACAACAGCATCAACAATGAGAGAGAGAGAGAGAGAGTGATGAATTAATTTAAAACACCATTGATGTGGTGTGTTGTTAAATGCAAAGAAAATTGAGTACTCATTGAGTTTTTAAGGTGTGTTTTAAAGAAAGAACGAGAGTAATGTTGAAAAAATCAAAAAGAAAACGGATCTTTTAACAGCGTTGCCATTTCGTTATTTTCGAATTGCATTAATAATTCGTGTTTACTTTAAATTAATCAATAGTTCTTATACATTTTTTTTACAAAAACCAAGCCATTGTCAAGTTTTTAAATTCTATTTGAGGATATAAGCTTTAGGGTAAGGAAACCAAATTGTGTTGCAAAATGTTTTACAACTCTGGTAATATTAATTGTATTACAGAACACTAAAGCTTGTTTCAGGGTCAATAATTCGTTGTCTGGGCTTAAATATGGATGAAAATTTTGAACAGTAGTGACATATTCTTTTATAATGTACCGGAACCACTCGTTCGCCAATCAACTGGTTTTGGCCAGATTTACTGTGCTGTCCGCGTCTGAAGCCACTAAATTACTGTTGACGAAATCGATCACTGCACTGTCAATTATAAACTCGCAGGTTCTTACAGGTATTCCCAAAGTCACCAAATTCGAAAATTTTTCGGAGAGTTCAATCTGCTTACGATATTGTGTTGTGTTGAAAGCAGGAAATATGGTTGTGTTAAATAGGAAGGAACAAGTGAAAAGTATTTATGAATATTAGTCTTCTTGTACCGTTCAATTCTTAATTATTTAATGACAGTCGTGAAAATAATTCAATATTAATCCATCACAAGCAATTTGTTATATGATGGAGAAGAGAATCATAATAAGGAATGAAGAGGAAGGATGGATAATAGTCGCCGTAGTCTAGTAGGTAGTGTGTTGGCTTATTAGACGAAAGGCCAGGGTTCGAATCCCCAGTCAGACATCAAAAAAGAAATATGAAAAAAAAATATTTCTTCTTCGGCGGCTTCCTCTCAGCAGATTTCTGGCAAAAACTCTGAGAGTAAATAAAATTGCCATGAAAAGTTTCTCAAAAATCTGTCGTTCGGAGTCGACTTTAAACTGTAGGTCCCGCCACTCATGTATAAAATTAACACACACAGCATAAGTGGTGTGAAAAGCTGGGCCGTAATCCTGACTGAAGGGTTGTAATGGCCAATTATGTATGTTATGAGGAAGGATGGTTAAATTAAATTTTTTTATGAAACAACCTACACTCAGGGAAAGGACCGTCTGAGGTTGTTAAGTTTGTTAGGAAAACTGCAGCGAAATGGTTTGCTTAAGTTTAACTTGGTGTAAATATTTTTATTCACCTTATTATATTGCTTTTTATAAATCACTACTATTATTATTTCTTTTTTGCCATTCCTGAATATGAATTAGAGTGTGAGTAACAAGATGCCTTTAACAACAAGAACTACATATGCAAATGTAGAACAATAAACACATAAAGAAAAAGAAAATAAATAAACAAGCAGCATAGGCTACAATAATTATCAAACGTAACACCAACAGCTATTATATGTTAAAATAACAAAAGCAGTATAAAAACTAAACATAACAACACAAACAATTAAACACGACTAACAACAAGAAGTAACGGCACACAAACTATAATTAAAACGACGAGCATGCATATCCAAAAAAACCGAATGCAGAAGACGTAATGCACAACACAACACAGCCAGCCATGTTTATTTTATTTCATTGACACCGCTCGCTGATTGCCATTGTTATTTTTATTATTATTATTATTATTGTTGGTGTTACTATTTGCACTTGCCTACATATATCCATAACTAATTGTGTATTAAACAATATGGAAAAACTCCTTTTTCTTTGTGTTATTGCTCGCTCTCTAGTGCTTTCAATAAATACTGTTATTCTTTTTAATGTAAATAGGTAAATAAATACATACAAAAATTAACGTATGTACACATTTTACACAACAATAAGAAGTAAATTTATAACGATTATTATTTTAATCGTTTAGGGTCAGGTGGGTGTTGTGTTGGCTTGTTGTTGCTCTCTGCTAAAAAGAAACACAATACACTCATAAACAATAGCTTAATTAGACCTTTTTAATTGCTTAAAGAGACTGAGTGTATAGTCCACAGCCATTAATGCTGTCGTTAAAGGCTTTACTCCGTTAATAAGTGTAAAGGTTTGATTGTTTGCTTTACTTTGAATTCTTTTCTCATTGCTTTTAAACTGTTATTTGGGGGAGTTGAAAAATAATTATATGAGGTCGAATTGAAGGGTTTTATTATTTTATGCAAATGAAAGAAGGGTTATTACATGTTGGAAAAGGACAGTAAGAATTTTAACTGGTTTGTTTTTTTTTTTGTAGTATAAAGAGATTTACTGCAAGTTCGAGTCCACTTGAAATTGCTTTCGTTAGAAGTGTTTGGTAAATAATTGAAGAAAACGGCAAAATATTCTTTTGTGTGTGGGTAAATTTTAATGTACGCTTAATTTGTATTTAAATATTGTCTTCAATTCTTATATTTTTATGTAAATTGTCTCTTTTTTATGATCGCTGGCAAAGAATAAAATAAAAAAAACAATTTTTTTTGTTATTTATCAATATACTTAAATGAAATTAAATTAACACTCAATTAGTCAAAACAAATCTTTCACTTTTTAGAGCAATAAAGCACAATAGGAAACTGTGGCGTCAACACTCTTTAAGGCTAGTGAGGAAACAAAGAAAATATTGCGTTTTTTAAGCTAAATTATAATTTTTTTTTTTTTATAAATATTGAGTTCTCAAGTAAGTCCAGTTACAAATTGTTTGCAAATGACTTAAAAATGTTATATTACTGGTAACATTAATTGTATAAGGTAATGCTACAACTTGTTTTTACCTTCTCTTTGTTGAAAAGGATTATTAGGCGCCGTTAGAAAACCAAAAAGTTCTACAGTTACCCAAAAAACTGGAAAAATGTTATCGATTAAAGCGACACATATTTGGTAAAAAAAGATTGTATAAGAAAAATGTGTTGCATTTTATTCTTATCAAATTTGTATCCCAACTCTTTCGACAACCAAATTCATTTTAAATTTTAACTGTTGGATGTAGTTAAATTTTATTAAAACGTATTTTTTTAAAAGACATGCTAAAATTTGTACGTAAAAAAAAGCGCTAAAAGCATATTAAAAAATCTCTGTTAACTTCACTAATCTAATTTGTTCTTTGTGTTAAATAGTTAACTTCTCTCCTTTGCTCTGTTGTTTTTTAACGGCTTACTTAGATTTTATGTGCGCTCAATTACCTTTATAATTGGCTTTCACTAATTCTTTTAGTTCTCTACACCCCTCTCTAATCTCTTCATTAGCATCAATATCAATATGATGATGCATGTCTCTGTCTAAGCAGTTGTCTCTTCAACTGACACATACATATACGATATCAACTATTTCTTTATGATTGTACTCATTTAGTATGGTTTTGTTGTTGTCAAAAACTGTCGTGGAAAACTGGTTTGCTGGTTGTCTCGTGAGTGATTGAAAAGAAAAAAGAAAACACGAGTAATTTAAATATAATTTAAACATGAGTCTTTAAAATCAACCGTGTTCAATTTTTACCAACAACAACAACCAACCAGTATTAAAATATTTCGGTTATTAAAGTTTCTCACACATTTCAGGTTTTCTTGCTGTTACAAAAACATTTTGTTGTTGTTTTTTTTTTCGTACATAAGCACACTATTTTATCTTGAGTGTTTGTGGGCATCTACATACATACAGGCATACATACTATAGTAAATAAAAGAGATTTTTTTGCAATTACATTGTGTGGGTGAGAAGACGGCACTACAATGATTTTATGAGCTTGGTTGTATAAGAAAAATAACGTATACACAACTCTTTTCACTCATTTCATTCTGACTGTAAATGAATTATTCTCTCCGTGTGATTTTAATCTATTATGGACGACAGTAAAAGAGTAAATTTGTGTACGTGATAAACGGGAATATGAATAATTATCGAATGATAATTGATTTTAATTGCTTAGTTAATTGTTCTTGTTGTTACGTTACTATAATTAAATTAATTACCGGATTGTTTAACCATTAAAACAAATTATTATCATCATTAAACGACAAAGGTAGGAGTGCTCACGATTAATTTTTTTTTGCAAACTTTTAAATTTCAAGGTCATTTCATAACAACTCAGGTGTAAGGAGGGAGTTTTTTATTTTTCTGTTTTTTTTCTGGCCGCTTTTGTAACCGGTAAATAATTATTTTACTAGTAGATTGATTAATTTATTTATTTTTAAATTACCTTCCTTTTGTGTAGTAAACGCAATATAGTTTAAATAGGTTCTTAATTTTTCAATGTGATACAGTGAAAAATAAAATAGAGAAATAGAATAAACCGGTCAATAGATATATAACAATATTAAATATTTAATTAAATTTCAAAGGGTTGTGCATTTTTCACATTTGAAAGTAAAGTTAAAGAAAACACACAGCAGACGTTAAGCAACAACACAACTTCATTTAAATGACATCCTTAACGAAATTTTCGGATGAAGTAGCTTTTTACCAATCAATTCTGGGTTCTACTAGCTCCATATGTGACAATCACCGATTTAGGAAAATCAGAATTGAAAATCTGTCACTTTAACAACTTAAAATTTCCTACATTTGCCCCTTTGGTTCACATACATAGATGTAAGAATCAAAATAATGTCACTTTTCTTCTGCTGCACTTAACCACCACAAACTTGATTGAGTGGTTCTTACTTTCTCTTTGATTCTCTGTATTACACCAATTGCTCTCTGGAATACACCTAGGGCAACGACAACAAGAATCGTAAAAAAGCACACACAAACTTGAACAAGAAAACAATTTGTACTCGTTTTTACATCATTCCACTTTGTTGTTTATATCTTTGACGGTTGTTGTTGTTGTGTATGAATTTTATTGTTGTATATAAAAAATAATAAACAAACAACAACACAATAATCAAATTAAATCGTTATTAATATTTAATATCTCTACACTTGAATTTATTTATTCAACTATAGACAGCCATTTTATATAAATGTATGCGTGTGTATGCGTGTAATAATTATTCAATTTCAGTAAACGAAGTAATTAGCCGTCAACGTGTGATACTCTCTTTTCTCCATATCACTGTATTATTATTTTCATTCACTTTTACCATCACAACTATTTATTGTGATGTATTCTATCTTATATTGGTTGCTTACTTAGTAGTACTTATTAAGTACTGCCGTCTGTTATTCCCCATGTTAATTTATCACAGTGTTGAAGAAAATAATAGCGTTTCCACCAATCACAATAGTTTTGATTTTTTAGTAGTTTATTACTATCGTTTCCTTTTGATATTTTCATTTGTTATTGTTGTTGTTTTCTTTTATGTTTCTGTTTGTATTTTTAGTAATTTTTTTTAAATATATTTTTTGCGAAATATTATTGATTAGTCAAGTTAAGATAGTTTAGTCGTTTAACATTTCGCATTTAATTTTATACGCCATTATTGAGGAGAGTTTATTTTTTCACCTGCATGTGTGTGTGTGCGTCTTTGGTGTATTTTTTTTTCTTACTTTATGCCTGTATCGTTGTTATTTTTAATAAATATTTCTCATACTCTCAAAGTAAAATAGCAACAACAATAATAACAAACTTAGATAAATATTTACATACTCGTGTTGAAAAAAATTGTTTTTTTTTTTTGTTTTGCTTTATTAATGTGTGTTTATCGAAACGGTGTATGGAAAGACAACAGAAAACAAATCAAAGTTGTTATTGAATAGATAGAGCATGTTAGCGACAGTGAGAGAGTAAGAGCGAGAGAGCAATCAAACCAATAAATGTAAACAAGAAGAAGCAACTGAATATACGAGTAAATAAACAAACAAAAAAAATGAATAAATAAAATAGTGTTTGTCGTTTACCCTACCATAACTCTTCGGGGTTTATGGTTGGCTTTGTGATCGTATATTGTGTGGTGTTTTCTTTAAACATAAGTTTTATGTACAAGGTATAGTAAAAAAAAATCCATTAAATAATTTACTATGTTTTTGCAATTGTTACTATAGTTTGAAATGAAATGAACGTGTTTAAAGTCACAGCAGTATATATTTGAAGCTACAGTTCTCATTTTGATTGAAGTCAGGGTGTATGATATCATTGGAGTCGGATTATAACCGCTGTGAATCTTTTTAGTTGTTGTAGTTAATTTTAATATTCTGTTTTTACCTATAATTTGTCGTTTTATTGTTTCGTTCTTGCATAATAAATGAATGAATGAATGGGTATCAGTATTTAGAGACGATGCACAGTGGGCCGGCAGTGGATGAAAAGAGAAATGAAAAAAAAAATATCTATAAAAAAAAGTTTGATTAATTGAACACTTGCTCTCCATGGTTTGACCTTACTAGACAATATTTTTTTCCCTTGCGTACAAGGAAAAGCTAGCCCGGGCGAACATGCGGTGATATTCATTGTCGCGGGCAACTTTCACGTCAACTAATCTTTAAAATAATAAAAATTGTTAAAAAAAAAAAGTAGGATGTGGGATATACATGTATTAAGGGTACCGATATTAGACTTTCCTATAGCTTGTCTGTTCACTGTAAATTTTTTCATATCCGGACCATATTGAAAGCGGGCCTTTTTCTCTTTATTTATTCGGACAGCCAAGCTTGATTAAGTCTCTCACAAAATTACTACGGCTCTCGTGTTTATTAAGTATTGTTCAGAGAAATTTCAAGGTATTTAAAGGATACTCTTTAATGGGTTCCACGACATAGGAATATTGTTGGAAATTTCATTGCTAAAGACCAGGCCAGGGCTAGCACACACCTTACAGCGATAAGGGCCTACTAATGGCCTGTATTAAACTTGGCATTTCCTGGTCATTTTATGGAAAAGATTAAGTTTGTTGGTAGCAGGAGAGTGCACACAGTTTTGCTAGACTCTGTTGGATCGATATGGATTAGAAGAGAACTGATTGTCTTCTATCCTTAAATTATATGGTATTCCAATGCAATATTGCGTTTTTACGACTTGATATTCCATCAAGTGACTTTTGCCGGTGTTGTGTATCTGAGAAAGAGGAAGAGCTTCTCTTTCACCTTATATGTACGTCAGTGAATGCCTCTTGCTATGAATATGCGAAGGTTTCTATTAAAATAGCGACATCCATCTTGGAGTCGAAATGGTTTGGAAATGGGAATGTTTGACTAATGGATCAAGTGGAACCATTCAATTATCCACTTCAAATCAATTTTTCATTCATGTTGTATTTTTTTTTAACTCCAAACGCTTGTAAAATTTAATTTAGATAAATTTAAATTTCTTTATTTAATGGAAATATTTTTTTTTTTACATATTTTTACCCATTTCGTCCCACTGTTACATACATAGAGGACCGCGTCTGTAAGTGCTGTTGTTTGACTGTATGTTTTATTAGTTTTTGAAATTCAATTTGATTTTAATCGGATTTATATTGTGTGCGATTTTAAATACCAACATTTAAATCAATTCAAATACACACACACCTACACACGAAAGCACACTTAAACTAATATCCAGTTCCATGCACACATGCTTACTCACAGGTCATAACTATTCATCCATAAATGTTGTTTAGTGTTGTAAGTCAATAGGTTTTTAAAGTGATGGCAGCAGCGTGTTTATAACGTTTTTATAGTTAGGCTCACTCACTTACTACTCTGTGTTTAATTTAATTTAAATTTTTATTGTTTTTAATTTAATAGCCATTGATTTTTCGAAATAAAACTTTGTGAATATAATTTTATTGCTGCCCCATAGTTGGAAGTGTGTGTGTCTGTAAGCAAAAGGTATTTTCTTTAAAATCTTTGTTAATTTTTATTTTTTGGATTTTTTGAGAAAATATTTATTGATTGCGTTAATAAAAATTTGAGAAATAAAAAACAACAGGAACAATCACAATAACAACAATAAATGTAAATTTTTGCTGTTTTAATTGAATATTAAAAAAAAACTGATTTATTACGTTCATTCGTTCGTTTGTTTACTCGTTTAACGAGCATGCCTAACAGTACAACAGTCCTCTACTCTCGTGAGTGTTGGTATTCGTGTGTTTGAGTAAGGGTGTGTGACTGTAAGACACTTATTTGCATAATAAAAACAAAACAATAAATAACAATTTCAGTGAGTAAATTAAATATGTACAAAATAATAAGTTTTATTGCTAAAACCGAGTGATTTAACAGCCATTAAATGTTTCTCTCTCTCTCTCTCTTTGCTTGTTTACAAATTGTTTCTGTTTTGTTGTTTTGATTTAAATGATGGATATTTGTTTTGGTTTTAGTGGCCTGTTTATCGATTATTTGCTTGTTAAAAATAAATAATCGCTTAATAAGTCATAATTTGTGTTTTAGAAAATTGCCATTTATATGTCAATTTGATTGAAAATACCGTCCATTTGTTCTTGTTGTTGTTAAAATTATATATTCAAACCATTGTTAATTAAATGATCACAAACGTTAATAAACTAGAGAATTAGTGAATAAGAGCGTAAGTGAGTGAGGTATTAAATGAGGTGATTAAAATAGTAAACAAAATAAGCAAGTGTTGCCAGTTATATTAAAAAAGTGTTACCAAATCTGGTGTTTTGTTTTTATTATTAACGTAAGCACTACAATATCAGGGTAACTTTAGAACAAACCCTTGTAATTAAACAGTTAAACACTATTATTTCTTTGTTTAAATTTCATTTCGTTGTCTTCGTTGTCCTATTCTGTGTAATCATTTTATTTTGCAGTCTCTGTAATAAAAATATTTGGATTTTCCTGGGTAATCCCTAAGAATGTTGTGAGTGCAGTAACAAAAAATTTATTATGCATACTAAAGTATTTACGTAAGGTAAATAGTTTCGAAATTGTTGACACAATAAGATTAATTGTGAAATACGTTATGAAGCACAATACTATGTAATACAAAAATGATTAAAAAATCATAATGAGCGGTAGAAAATGTATAATTCTACAACAGTTATGACTTTAGAAAAGTGAAAACCAAGGTATTGAAATTGTTATGAAGCATAATTAATTCTTTCTTTCCTTATAGTGCTGCAATTTTTTTGCACACACATCTACAGATGCCATATAAGGTATTAGCTTTTTTTTTAGCAAAGACACACACCGTGCAATTAATTGACTTTCTATGACTCTGGTTCTTTCTCTCCTCCATATATCTTTTTTATTCATTTGAGATATCTCCCTTCCTAACCTTTAATTGTCAAAAGTAAATATGATGATTTTAAAGTGTTTTAAATCTCAATTTATTTGTTTAGTTTTTTTGATATTTTTTTGTTTGTTTTCCAAAATTTTTTCCCTGTATTAGTTTTTAATATTTTTTTCATTCATTTCATTTGTTTTTATTGTTATTTCGTCGCCCGTTTAAATCATAGTTTTTTCAAGGTGACATAGTATGAGACCATGAGTGTGTGTGTGTGTAAACGCATGTGTGCGTTGTTTTTGTTGCCTGCTTACTATTCAATATTTCTCTATTTTTTCAATTTTTTTTTAATTTTTTTTTTATTTGTGTGTATCTATTGTTTTAAAATAAAAAGAAACTAAAGATAAATAAAAAAAACACACACACAAAAAACGTAATTCATTATAAAAATATAAAATTTATTATGTATAAACAAAAAGAAAATTAATTTAATGCCTAAAATAAGCCGACACAGATGGAGATGCTTTAAAATTGTTGCCAATTACATATAAAGATTTTTTGATCGTTAATGATATTGAGTGTTCGAAAAAGTTTTTGTAACAAATTTGACCAACTTTGCATTCATTTTAAATAATGTGTCCTAATAAAGTGAAGCTGAATATGTTGCCTTTCAAAATAAGCTTTAGTGCTGCCATCTATCAATATCAATTCGTAACAGACTTTTTCGCACACCCAATATGTATATCCTTCACTTTTATTTTTGCAAAAATAGTAAATTTAGGTTAATTGCCGTTGTTACACACACTCTCACACACATAACCTTAAATACTCATGTCATCAAATCAAGAGCAATAGTAACAGTAAATCGTACATTTAATGTTAAATTAATAATGACACAAGGTGTAACAGCTTAAATAAAATCTACCACCAAAACCAATCCAATCCAATCCTCATATATTTTTTATTATAAGCCGTCATAGACGTCATCCATTTATTTCTATTTTCATCGCTTGATTGTTTCACATTCTTGTTGATTTTTTTTTGCATTAAATGTTTAGTTTTTTTATTTCCATTTTTATTTGATTTATATTGCTATGCTTTGTTGTGCTGTCTATTTTATCTTAATTTTGCTTTTAATTTTAATAGAAATTTTTTGCTTTAAACATTTGCCCCGTCTCCGTTTTTCTCTCGCTTTCGATGTGGTGTTAAATGTTTGTTTGTTGTATAGCTTTATTGTTGTTGCTATACAGACACATTTTTAATCAATCATCTCCTCATACTCAATTTAATTTCTCTTCAGTGTTTTGTGTTAAAATGTTTTCTCGCTTTTATACTCGTGTGTTACATACTCGTGTACTTGTGTTATTTATTTATTTATTTAGTTGAGTGTGTTTTATTATTGTTATTGATGTTGTTGCTCTCGTTATTGTGGTGTTCAGTTCGTTCGTTGTCTTGTGTTGTTTAGTTTTGTTGTCTATTGGTTACGCTTTACAGACTTTTGTTGTTTGTTTGTATTAGAAATTGTGTCGCTAAGCAGGGTTTTAAAGGAATGGAATCTCCAAAAAGGTGGAAAATAATACGGTTTTGTAAAAAATATCAAAATTTGTTTAAAAATAAAAAAGCAAGTATTTTAAATTAATGTTGGTTCCAAATGTTTTTTGTTTTTTACTTATATTATAACATAATAAAGAAAATCCATTTGCTTTCTTCGGAACTGAGAAAATAAATCAAATTTTTTATAATGCACTTGTAGTCGCATTTAAAATGTAAGCGAAAAACTAGAAAATATAAATATTCTGGAACATTGCAGTTTTCTAAAATACTGTCTCAAACAGTTTGATGCCTTGTTTGCAGACCTCGGCACCAATAGCCCCCGAGTACCGAATATTTTCGGCTTTTTACACACATAGGACACAAATATCAACAATGTTCGTTAAAAAGAGCGTAAAATTGCATTTAGTTGATTGTCAGCTTCTGAAAAAGAAGGTTCATGTTGCTTTTTGTCAGGTTTCAATGATACGCCCAAAAAAATATCACAGTAGGATTCACTATTTTCTAATGAGATTCACTAACAACAATGAGATATGATCTATATTTTTGGAAGAATATTTGTCAAGTTAAATACGCAGTCTTTAGGGATTTGGCGCTGTACATTATTTCCATATTTTCCAATACATATTCATATTATTAGGTTAGAATTGAAAATATGAGGTTACACTTGAAAATATTACTAACAATTTTCCTCTGGGTTATACACATGCCTCTCAAAAATACACTCACATTTTTATCATGTTGCCTTTGTGCCGACGTCTGGTTGTATGTTTTCTAACACTTATCCGCCACCAAAACGTTATTATTACAGAGCAAAAGAAGAAGAAAAAGAACAAACAAAAGCACAACCCACCAAGAGAAACACTTAAAATCACATTTAAGAATAAGAAAACAGCTAGACAGCATAATAGCCATGTATGTTTTGTACTTTACTACTCTTTGTTTCTCCCTGAACTCTTCCATTCATTCACTCACTCACTTAATTCGCTTTGTTTATATCCAATTACAACAAATTTCGAACAAACCTAAACTAAACCATACCAAACATGGTTAATAAAAGAAACAAAATAAAAAAGCCTTAAAAAGAACGACAACAAAAAATACTTAAAGAAAGAATGTAAGAAAACAATAACAATAACGTCAGAAATATTGAAACAAATCGCGTACAGTTGACAAGATTAACAAGCTTTACCACCATCGTTTTTATAACCATCAACAGCAACAAAAAAAAAAACAACTTGATATACAATAACATGATGTACATATAAACATTACATTAAAATAAACATAAACATACATACACACAGTTTATTTTTTATTTCTTTTCCTTTGAAACAAGATATAACAAGTCTTGCTGCACATGCATGCTTATAAAGCTTTTATAAACATATACACATACACACACACACATACATGAACGGTTTAATAACATTAATAACTTATGTTTTTATTTTTATTATTTTTTTTTTGATTCGTTTTTAGTAGCTTGCTTGTTACATTAACTAATATACCCTCACCTCCTTTTTCATACTCATTTCATTATTACATATTAGTGTGTATATACGTTTGTACTTGCATTGTTATTGCATTAAAACTCAACATATTCTCTGTTCTCTTAATCTATTCAATTTCCTTATTGTGGTGCTCCCCTCTTTCTTTTTTCGTTTTCGAAATATTAAACCTGCATTCAAAACAAAAGTAAAATTTAAGAAAATAAATCTGCCTCTCTTCTGGTTTGTCAGGTTTCCTTTTTTTAATTTATTTTTTTCGCAAACATTCTTTCTATAAAAACATGCCAATTACTCTCTTGGTAGTTTTACTCTTTAATGCAGTTTCTTTCTCCTTTTTAATATCACATATGCAGGCTGCTCAGTAAGGAAAATGTTTGTGTTACTAACGTATACAGTAAGAGAGAGAGAGAAATAATAGTGGAATTAGTGTTACCATTGTGTGTAAATCTTTCATATTTTTGTAATACTCCACTAAAAAGCATTACAATGCAGTTGAGTTATGGAAAACTACTATAGAGATATTGAATAAATTCCAATAATTTTTTATTTCTTTAAAGAATTTTATTATTTCAGTAATTAATTTCATTGGGGAAATAAAAGTAAAGCGCAAGAATTCTTAAAAACGCCTACATTAAAAACCAAATTTTTCTTGAAATACTTTTTTAAAGAGAAACGTTAATTCATTTTCCACATTTTAAGGATAGAAATCATTATGCCTCTTACATAGAAACCTTCCTCTCTATACGAGTAACCACCTCTGCACATTTAGATAGTAACTCCATTGGAATATTGGTCAATCGAAAGTTCTGGCAACAACATTGACTGCATGACGGCAACAACATTGACTTCTGAACGACCATTATACGATTTATAAGGAGAAAAAAAGAAAATTCTAGGCCCCCGTAGGAGAGGAGGACACAATTTTTCACCTACTGGAACAATGTCGAGCTTTGCGCCGCAGGAGAAACAAGTAATTGGGCTTTTTTATTGAGGAAGTAAGCAACGTTACCATGAGCTGCACTAGCCTAAGTCGTGCGTCCGTCCATTCCTTCTGCGTTGACAATCATATCTACTTACCTACGTACTTATTAATCGAAAATTAGCCACACAAATTTCACAAATTATTGTTGAAGCCTTCACCAGAGATATAATTAGATTGTAATCCTGCCTTGTGGATAACTCTCAACCAAATGCACGGCCTTTCAGACGTCCTGATAAACAAGCTGGGCGTTTGTAGCTTTTGGTCTTACACGATAGATGGATCTTGTAATTGACATTAAACACAGACCTTCCCCTTTTCCGTCAATTATGGGTAGAACATCATTTGAACCGGCTTATTGCTGTTCGGGAATGACCCTTATGGCTTATTCGCTTGTGGAAACGTAGTCAATGAGGTTGTTTTTATTTAACTAGTGAGGTATCTACAGTAATTTATTCAAATTCAAACATCCTGGCATTGTTTGACGGCAAAGTTATCGCTATGGAATCGACGAAACCATAAATTTGCCTGGTTAACTGTAATATGATCAGGATCTTAAGCGAGTCTGGATCGTGTTTTCACACTTATCGAAAAAAGGTGGGTCAATTTTTGACATAAACAATTCTGAATTAAATAATCATAAAATCTTGTAGTCGCCATAGTCCAGTAGGTAGTGTTTTGGCTTATTAGACGAAAGGCCAGGGTTCGAATCCCCGGTCAGACATCAAAAAATGGAATATGAAAAAAATATTTCTTCGCGACTTCCTCTCAGCAGATTTCTGGCAAAAACTCTGAGAGTAAATAAAATTGCCATGAAAAGTTTCTCAAAAATCTGTCGTTCGGGTCGACTTTAAACTGTAGGTCCGCCACTCATGTATAAAATTAGCACACACAACATAAGTGGTGTGAGAAGCTAGGCCGTAATCCTGACTGAAGGGTTGTAATGGCCAATTATGTATGTATGTAAAATCTAAAAAAAATCCTTTTAAGAAATAGGAATCCCTTAAACATTCTAATTACTATACCTCATTTCTGTGTTTCCTTTTCGTTTATTATGCATTGTTTTTTTATAAAATTCTTTTTCTTTAGTGTATAGAATTAAAATTTAATTTATTTTGATTTCATTTCTTCTCTTTTAATTTTATCTTAAAAATTATTACCTACTATTTTTTACAACACTGTATGTATGTATGTATATTTAAAATCTTTCTCTCCCCCATTTTATTTACTGTATAGGTATAAATAATAAGAAAAGAAAAAACGAGTTTATTTCCTTTTGTTTTTGGGCATTAAAGAAACGACAATAAAAACTTTTTTTCACACTCTTCCCATCAAAATATGTCTTTGGGAAGTATTTTTTTTTAATTTTTAAACCGTTTGCAACCCCATTATTTTCCCCCTTAATAAAAACACCCAGCACACATGTACAACACTCATACAAAAAAGAAAAAGAAAATAAATCGACAACAATAAATTGCTACTGGCTTAGTCATACATTCGGTTTAATAAAACTCACACACACACACACTTATACTCTCACTAACTTATACACACTCCAGCACTATTATCATTATTACTAACACATGCTTCACATCGTCATTAAAATGTATGCCATCTTTAAGTAAATGATCATTATAATTATATTTTATTGTTATCTGCTGTCATCATTTTTCTCCATCATACCAACCATACAACCAACACCACTTTTTCTCCCTCTTGCTTCCTAACATTTTCTTTTGTATGTGTGATGCTTTAAAATGACCAACAACGGCAACAACAAAGTAAATCATCAACATAAATATTTCCCAAAAACCGATGAAACATTATCTCTTATTTTTGAACTCTCTTTATCCTCCCCAACACCAATTAACATCTCTTTACACATCTCTCCATATCACATCTCCATAAATTATGACCATAATCCATCAACACACATAAACAAAAAAGAAATAAATATAAAAAAAAAACGAAAATAAAACCGAAAACTAATGAATATTTTCTCTGTGTTTTTGTTTCTTTTCTTTTTTTTAAAATAAAATCTATGTGATACCGTCGTCGTCGTCCTCGTCATTTTCTTCGTCTTATATCGTCATTATTGTTGTTAAATTGAAACTTCTTAAGGGTTATAAAAAAAATTTGTAAAAAACGTCGTGTATGCTTTTGTTTGTGTTGTAAAAAAAAAAGAAATGGAAAATTGGTTTTAAAACACAAAACAATTCAAAAGAAAATGCGCAAAAAATAAAAACAGAAAACAACAAAAAAGCCATTAAAATACGTAGCAACATTTAAACTAACGCAACGGCTACGACAAAAAGCTGATAAAAGAAAAATCCCCATCATAAACCGAAAGACAGAAGAAGAAAAAAATTAAAAAGGAAAACGTTAAAAAAGCAACAACCGCAACATCAACAGCAGGAAAAATTTAAACACATACACACACTATTATAAAGCAGCAGCAGCCATTAAATATAAAAGAAAAGTTGTTTTTCTCATTCGGTATAATTCGTAAGTGGTACTCTCTTGACAAAACTTACCGATGAGATAATAAAAGTTGAAAAACCACTTGAAAATCAAATCCAACACGTACACACCACACAAATTTGTACTCACGCATATATGCTCAAACAGCAAATGCAATCATTGAGCAACACAAGGCATCAGCAGTAGCAACAATAAGAACAGCAAAAACAAACTCAGTTTAAAAATTAAATCATCAGCAGTGTGCAGTAAGTAAAACAATAATCTTGTTATTTATACACCTATACATGCATACTTTTAAAGAGCATTATCAAGAAGAAGAAAGAGGGACAGTTATGAAGAGAGAGTATGCTTTTTAAAGAGACACATGCAAATAAACAAAAGTAAGAGAACGTCACAAAGCATTGGTTGTGTTAAAAAAAACTTGTGATAACAATAAAAAAGCACGTGCAAAAACAGAGAGAGATTTTTATTTACATTCGGTAAGAAGAATATAGAAAAGTAACGTCAACTGAGAAATTTTAAATAGTGAAGAGGGCAACAATAAGTCTAGGATTTATTTCTCTTGGTGGCATTTCTCGGTTATTAAATGATTTTTAGTTTCAAGTTTAGAACTTTTTGTTTCCAAGTTGACGCTTTAACTGAAGTGAGCTGAGCACAGGTTGATTATATGGTTCATTATAACTATCTGTATAGTAAATTTGATGTTAGCATTATAATTATGGTCAGTGGAAATTTTGAGGTTAATAGCAACTAAGGGATCTGATATTAAACTTTCGTATTGACTGTCTATCCACTGCAGTGTTTTCCAGGCTAAGGATTAGGTGTTCTGGTATTAAACTTTGGCATTGGCTGCCTGACTATTGTACTGTTTTCCGAGCTGCGGTCATGACTACCATATCGAAAGCGGCGCAATCATTGTTGGGTGGTGAAATTTAAAAAACAGCTTTCGATCCTTAAATAGTGATTCTCACAGGCCACTGTCTTATTGGAAGGCATGCCGATGGACTTACCATTCCCTATAATATCTTTTGCAGCAATAGGAGGAAGAGACTATGCCTTTCATCTTTTGTGGCAGTGTTTTGCTATTAGGAGAGGGAGATTCTTAACCTCACTTTTCTTGTGAGCCGTTAGTTTCTTTTAGAGAAGGGTTTAACCTGGAGTTTGGACTTTATTGTGGTATCAAAATGTGTCTAAAGGCTGGTCTAAGTGATACCTTATCCTTCTAAAAGAATTCGCCACCTAACATAACACAATTCAGGATCAGGTGAATGAAATAGTCACTCCACAACATCAGTGGCGTTTATTTTATAAATTTCGAAGTTTTTGTATCGTTTATATGACCCATAAAATTATGTAATAATTTTTCTTCTTGGATAATAATTTTATTTTTTGTCATATTTAAGCTATGAAAGCACTTTGATTCTTAAAATTGCTAATTGTTGACATTGCTTACAGCTGCTTTAATACAATATGTTTCTCTTAAAAGTGTATCATTCTCTTTTTTTTTCAATGTTTTCATAAAATTAGGCTTTTTATAATTATGTGTGATAAAATAATTGTGTACATAAATTTTACCAATGAGTGTATGTATGCATGTATAAAGATATTCCATGTAAACAATTAGTTTAAAGGTGTTTCTTCTGTTTTAAGGCTCTCAACAATAGCAACAAAAACAACAACAACGTTAACAGAACCACCATACAGTATTTAAATTACAAACAAACAAAAATTAAAAGAAAGGTGATGCTTAAAAGTGGTGGTGGTCACGCAACGCTTATAATAAAGCAAAACAGCAACAATAAAAGAAAAGAACAGCAGAGGAAGGAAAAGCAGCTGCTTTGCACATATAAACACTTATGCGAACCTACTGTGCAGGGCATAAAGAATTGAAATTGAAAACAACATTGTTGCGCTCACTCACATTCCTTACTGAAGAAGAAGAAAAATTAAAGAGAGTGTTGTTTTGTTTTCGGTTATTTTAAAAGAGTTTCAATCCTCCTAATGGATGCTACGTATTGAGAGTATGAAAAAGTAAAGTTTTAGTTTTAGTTATGCTCTCTCATGGTACAAAATATCAAAAAAAAATTGTTGATTTAAGGCCCTCTGGGGAGAATAAGAGTTTAGTTTGCCAAAGAATTACAAACAACATGGCCATACCTTCAGCAGCAGCAGCAGGATGTGAAAATTTTGTTTTTATTTTTAATTCTAATTTTATTACCGCAACAACAACTACTTCTACCACTATTAATACTACAACTACAATTACTACTGATTAAGTGACTACAATAATAACAACAACACTTTATTTTTTATATTACAAAGGAAAAAAGAGAGTTCATTTAAAAACGAAAACGACTATAAGAGAGTGAAAAAATTACGCGCCAAATGCAAAGAATAAAACTATTATGGGTCGTTCCAAGTTTCCTGGGAAACCATCAAAATCGATTAATCGTAAAAGGATAAGCGTTCTGCAATTGGACCCAAATAATACTACAACGGCCACCCATGCAGCAACAGCAGCAACAACAGCTGCCACAACAGTGGGCACTACCACAACTGCAGCAACCGCATCATCATCATCATCCACAACAAATTCTGTGGCGCCTGCGGCCTCAGCAGCGGCCACCAACAATGAAGACGATGAGGAGCAAAAGAAAGCGGAGGAAAATTTAAGCGCCGATTCGTTTGAATTGGAAAAACGTAAAAATGGCAAAAAGGAAGACGATGACGACGAAGATGACGATAGAAGGCCATCATTGGGAGGAGGTAATGGAAGCAATGCCAGAAGTATTAATGGTAGAGCAGGTTATAGCAGCACAAATAATTACCATTACCAACAACAGCCGCAGCAACAATATCAAAATAACGGTGGCCACAATACTAAACAGCAACAACAGCATCTTAAAAACGAAAAATCTCTTAAAAATTCTCTTAATAATGCTACAACCACAATAACAGCAAATATAACTACAGCAATAGGTACAACAACAAAAGAATTAAAGAAAACAAATAATCATTCAAAGAGCCTAACTGGGTCTGCCTCAAATACTTCCTCCACCTCGTCCTCCTCGCTTTTGGCAACGGGGGTACAAACGGTGCATATTCCAAAACGTTCGATTAAAAAATTTAAAAATTTAAATATTCATAAACCAGAAGTTATGTTACCGTCTTCAAGTAAATTAAAATTACAACAACAACAACAACAACAACAACAACAACAAAAACAACATGAATTAAAAAATGACAATTCCGCTTCAACAACAGCATTGTCATCATAGTAACATCTACAACAATAAGAACAGCACCTGCCCTACAAATTGTTACAGCTACATCAACAATAATAACAACAGCAACAACAACAACAACAGCAGCAAACAACAACAGCAACAACGACAACTAGTACAGCAGCAACAGCATTAACTACAACAGCATCTGTCACAAAAGATACAACATCCACAGCTACAAATGCAGCATCAATAGATGAAAAACAAAAACAAAATAATTCCCTATCTTCGACATCAACAATAAATAACAACAATTTAACGACGACAACAATGTTAGCCTCATGTTCCACCATAACCAGCAGCATCACAACCACAAGCATCACCACCTCCAGCAGCAACAACAATAGCGATACGGAATATCATCATAAACCACCATCTCAACAAGCAGCGACAACCATACTATCGATCATAAAACTAATGATAGCAACAACAACAGCAAAATAATAACGATCATCAACAGCATCAACATAATGTTGTTAACAATAATGACGATGTCAATGGTGATGGCAGTGGTAATAATGATGACGTTGGAGAAAATCCAGTCTAACATTTCCAACAACAGCGCCAGCGTCAGCGTCAGCAACGACGACAAATGGTTCTCATCATCATGATATGATGACGACGGTAAGTGTTGTTAAAGTTTTTATGATAATTTTTATGACAAAGCAAAAAACAAAAAACAACAAGAATGTTCGAAACAACAACAACCAGAAAATATCTCTGAATTTGTTGTCATCATTGTTAAGGATAAGTATAAAAAATGAAGAAAATGGCAATTTTGGAGGGAATTAAAAACGATATTCTTTTGTGATCCACATTCTTTTTTTATTTTTTTAAATCAGGGTACAGATGTATTAAAATTTTCAGTTCTTTGAATGTAAAATGTCCAGTTTAAAATATTGCTTATGATTTTCAGACTACATCTGTATAGTCAAACATTTCAGACATTTTTAAACAGAAACTTATGGCGTTATCAGCGGCATATAATCTTCCCCTTTCCTTCTGTGGAGCGGGTAACACTGTCCTCATATGAGCAGATTGCTGATTCTCTTCCACTTTTTCCACTTGAAAGGAGCACATCTTTCGATGACTTATACATACTTCCGGTGGGAATATATTTTCAAATTCACCAATGGGTTCTGAATATTTCTCCCTGGATCCGAGTAACTCGTCTCCTGTCGTTACATGCCTTCGTACTCTCTATTTCTATAGGCCTTTGAGTGTTTGTGACTTCAACCAATTATCATCGACATTGTCCAAGTAATGCTAATTTTGTACAGTGCCCCAGTATGATAGATAGTGCCTCTATGTTTCTTTATTGTTAAATATTATCGGAGTTCGTTTAGGAATAATACCGGAAAGACTTTAAAACACTCTGTGATACCCGTATTTATTTCATAAGATTTATTCATAACAACCTTTAATACTTTTACACTTTCTGATGACTCATTTTTTTGCATTTTCGCACCCTGTCTGTTTAAATGTCATTTCTTTACTCATTACGCCATCTCTCGCTTCTAAGTTCATTTTAATTGCACCTTCCTCTCTCCTCTCTCCCGCTCTCAAGTTAATGATAATTAACAACTTAAATATATACACACACATACACTATAAAATAATCAAATTGTTTATGTTTGTTGTGTGCCTTTTTTCATTAAAACTTTATTTGTGCAGGCGTGTGTGTGTTGTCGTGTAATTCCTTTAGCCATTCGTTTTAAATAAAGACAATACACGAATATGAATACAAATATGTGTATATGCTTTAATATGGTCTCCATTGCATGCATTTATTGGCAGAGTTGTCAAATCTATGTTATTGTCGCTATTTTTAGCGGTTTTTCTTAATTTGTAAGTGAAAATTTTAAGGAAGTCTTTAAGTCTTTAGTTCTTTGTCTAACTGGTTCAGCATACTTAGACAGGCTCATTCTCATTCAAATATCGACTCAACTTCAAAGGAGTTAAGTACTCGGATGAAAGCCTGACTGTCAGATAGTATTGCTATGTTTCACCTCTTTATACTGCCTGTTAAATACATATTCTGAAAGCAGAAACTTTTATTTGGAAGATTTATTTTTGGGTTCTATATATTCTGGATCCTAAAACCCCTCACCTCTCCCACTGTTTGTTCTTGACCCACGACAATGTTATCAGCAGACCTCGGCACAAAGGAACATGATAAAAATGTGAGTGTATTTGTGAGAGGCATGTGTATAACCCAGAGGAAAATTGTTAGTAATATTTTTTAAGTGAAACCAAATATTTTCAAGTGTAAGCTTAATAATATGTATATGTAGTGGAAAATATGGAAACAATGTACAGTGCCAAATCCCTAAAGACTGCGTATTTAACTTGACAAATATTCTTCCAAAAATGGAGATCATTTTATTAAATCTTACTGTAATATTTCTTTGAGTGTAGAATTTAAAGCTGAAAAAAGCGACATGAATCTTCTTCTTTAGAAGCTGATAAGCAACTGAATACAATTTTACACTCTGTAACGAACTTTGTTGATGTTCGTGTCCTATGTGTGTAAAAAGCCGAATATGTTACACCCCCGTGGACTATTGGTAGGACCTTAAGTTTAAGAGTAACTGAATAAAAAACGCTTCCCGAGACGCGTTTTCTCTTCCTCCAACTGAGCGAAATTGACAACTTTGAATTTTTAACCTAACTCCTCTATTAAATTTTTCTTACTCTCTCTCTCTCTTCCTTGGTTGATTTGTTTCTTGTTGTTGGTTTTTGCATTCCTTACGCTCACTTTACAATCTCCTTAAGTATTTATGGATATGTATGTGTGGTAGAGTAGTTATAATTGTTTATTATTTTAAAGCCTTCTCTTCAAGTTTTTATTATTGTTGTTGTGTTGCCATTACTTGTACTTTTGTTGTTGTTTGTTGTATTATATAATGTTGGTAGGTTTTTTTTTGGCTTTTTTACGTTTTTGGTTTTCATTTTATTTAAACCAGCTTTTTTCCACCTTAACACAATAACACTCACACACTTACTCACTTGCTTTAAGTTTCTTGTGAGAGAAGGAGAGAGTTTTTTAAAGACAGGAAAGAGAAGAAAAGAAGAAATATAAACATTGGCATGTAAAAACAACATATAAACTTGCTTTTTAAATAGTCTACAACAACGACAGCCACTAACAACAATAACAAAACAACAACAAAAACCATAGAAATGACAACCAGGAACAGTGGTGCACACACTATTGCAACATAATTTCAACGGATGGATGGATTATCGTGAATTAAAATAAAATTTCGTACAGTCAGACGGACAGTCAACTCTATTAGTTTAACTAAAATTAATTAATTTAACTTAAAGCTGATTAAATGTATTATTAAACTCAATGAGAAAATGAGTTAAACTCTTAACCACTGTGTACCAAGAACATAAAGAAGACATTTATTACGTTTATTACGGCAATACAAAGTGTTTACACTTGACGAAATTTGTTTTAAAATATGAAAGGTTTTTCTACGTATATTTCAAAACAACGATCCCAAACACTCCTGATATTGATCCACTAGAAAATCTTAGTGAAGTTGGCTTTTAATGACTTTGGAAACAAAATTTTAGTTCCCTAAAAAAACATAGGAGTGTCGTAAAACATCTCCCCTGTCTTCTCAATATTAGTTTGTTGTGCTTAAGTTTTCTTAAACAAATTTTTTTGTGACTGGTACAGATTTCTGAAATTTCAAGACTCAGGCCAGGCGTCGACATCTTCTGAGGGTTGGACTAATAAGTTGCCTTGTCATTACACATCTGATTTTAGATAATCCTATCATCCCAGATGGTAACTCTATCATCCCAGAACTTGCTATAGCCAACAAATTACCTGCTTATTCTGAAAACATTGATTAATTGAAACTGAATCAACACACCGAATGAGAAGATGGAGGCAGATGGTTTACTTCATAAAATTAACTCAACTAAAGGGAACGCTTTCATCACCAAACAAAAGAAAAATATAGACACGATATATACATTGGGCACTGAAAAGAGGCACTAATGGAGTAAAAGAGTAGATTTTCTGAATAATTAATATTCCGCTCAGAAGCTTTGTTTATGCTGAGATCCATACGTAATGACGTTTTCACTCTGCAAACGTTTAAAACTTTAATAATAAAGTTTCGATTTCCAGCCTTCTCTTTCTATTGTAAATGTTTATGGAAGTCTTTCCGAGGATTTCATAAGGCTAACAGGACTACCATTTTTCTCAGTGTTACATTAAATATGTGTTAAGCCGTCGTCGTCGTCGTCGTCGTCGTCGTCGTTGTGTTTAAGACTCTTAATATTTGTATTATCTCCCTTTATATTGTTGTTACTCGTTTTTGTTTGTTTTGTTGGCAATTGTTTCTGGCTTGTTGACCACTTTATGTTCTTGTTTTTTTATGTCTTGGATGGTTGCTTAGCTGGGCCTGGTTCACTGCCTGTCGTTGTTTGTTTTCTTTTCTTTGTCCACAATTTTCCCTATACCTTCTGAACATACATAGAGTTTGAGTGACAGGCTGTTGTTTTTCCTTTAAAATGAGAAAAGAAGAAAGAAAAGAAAATAGTAGAAAATGAATTTGAGAGACGTTGTTCAATGTAAGAACAACAGAAATAACTATGTATATTGTTCAGGTACATTGTTATAGTCGTTTTTTTTTTCTTTTTAACTCGTTTGATTTGACTTTTAGTTGCCTTCTATATACGGGCCTGTTTTCATAAAGAATTTTACTCGATAACTCTTCGTTATTTCTAGTTTTTCACAATTGATTTGCTTGCAGCAGCTACTCTTGTTGTTACTACTGCTGTGGTTGTTATTAAAAGAAAAATTCCCCCTTTTTTTTCTTATGCGGAATTCTTTCTGGTTGTCTGTGTTTCTAAATTCCCTGTTTGTTTATAGTGTTGTTGATGTTGTTGTTATTATTGCATTTACGATAATTCTGTGTGTTATTTGTTGTTGATTTTTGCTGTTCATCATGTAAGCGGTTTACATGACTGCCTGTCTGTCTGGACTATCATTTGCTTGTGTCTCCCCACATTCATTAACGTTGAGTTGTATTGCCCAGATCGTATTAATTGTTGGAAATCTTTACTTAAGGATTTCTTAAGGTTTAAGACTACCACTGCTACTGCTGCTGTTGTTGTTGTTTGTTTTATGCTTCTTGTATTTTAAGCGTGCATTTAATGGTTGAAGGGTTGTGTTCTTTCTATTGTTGTTGTTGTTGTTGTTTTTGTTGTGTTTTAAAGTTCTCAGGTTTTTCTTTTAGAGTCTGTCTATCTGCCCCTGTGTGTGTACGTGTGTGTGTGTGTGTGTGTGTGTCTTTCTTCATTTTTGCCAAGAATATAAAATTTATGAATTAATTTTTATAATTAAATTTCAGGGAGGTTGGTTAATAATAATGGGCCCGTCTGTATAATTGTAAACATGTTCCTGTTTTTCTTCTTTTTCTTCCTTTAAAGCGTATTTATGAATAGTTAATGATGGTTTGGAAGATCATACATTTTTTCATTACAAATACACTGAGAAAAGTAGTTCATATGGTAGTTTTTTCTTATTTCTTTGAACTATGGAGTACGTGGTGCCCGTTGCTGTGTTTATTCTTGGTTTGTGGATTCACATTGTAGGTATATTACGAAACCGATGGATTAAAACTGGATGTGGACACTGGTGCTGGGTTCTTCTGAAAGAGCCTGGACCTCTATTACAGGTCGTATGTTCTATTTTGTTAAGTATTACCTGGCAATAGGGTCGGTTTGGTGAAGTTACCACTTTTTCGTGACTGTAAAGACGCTAATAAAGACATTGGACCGGATCCATTGTTTTTCTGTTAGTCTCCGAGGTGTGTATATCTGGCAACGAGATGGCTGATACACATTTAGACTTTGATCTCTTTCTGTGGGTGATTCGGTGAATGCACAAGTCTCCTCTCTATAATGCATACATTGGGATCGAGAAAGTTGCATATCCAAGGAACTATGACCGCTGCGAATTAGGTCCCAGCCGGACTCGCACAGAGAAAGTCGAGAGGAATAAGAGTTGCAAACTATAGAGCTCCTCTCTTGTAAGCGTCCTCCCTTTGGTAGGAAAAGTGTAAATATCATAGGTAGTATATTCCTCGAGGGTTTGAACGCTGAATATTCGGCCTCTCCAAAGATGTATAAACAAATTGAGGTAGTTTGCATATATTACTTACCGGTTGCATATCTTACTTACCCGTTTTCTAATCCTAGATTAGCTTCTTATTTTATCTTCATTTCTATCACTTTTCTTTGTCCCATCCTTTTCTTTTTGTCTTCCTTTTCTTTTTCCTCTAGAACGAACACAGTAGGTTGGTTTTATGGCTTCCGAGTGTATGGTAAATGCTCTAATGGCTGTACAAGCTCTTCAGTCTACCAATCAACCAACAGAATAGAAATCGTTGGAAAAGAATCTATTTTATCTGTTAACAACAGAATCTATTTCTTTAATTTCGTTTTACAATCTAATTTCTTTGAGTGTATAGATATGTTGCAATATTTTTACAGATCAAGGTCAGTTGCTTATTAAATTTATTAAAAAAGCAATGAAAAATTAAATGCACAACAGAGGGGGAATCTTGTTTATCATTCGCCTGTAGACAAGTTTGCCGGCCTATTACAATAATGTTGCGTTTTTAATTTTCTGCGAAAACCTTTAACAAGTTAAGTTTACATTTGTAATTCGTGATTATGAAACGCAAGTAGACTTTCAAATTCATGAATGGGAAACTATAGACAACAAGTGCAAGTGCAAATATGGTAATCCAATGGAAATATGGCATTAAGATTCCACATGCAATGCCTTTTTAATGAATGTACCATTAGGCCTTCATCATTATAAATCAATTTTTAAAAATGTCTATGTATTTGAGCCCGTAGTCGCCAACTTAATGTTATGCTGTAATGGATTTTCTTCAAAAATATTTCTTTATTCCTCTATAATGGTCCTAACAATCTACAATAACAATTTTTGTAACAATTCGTTTAAGAAATTCTTTGTATATTTATCTTCTTAATGGTTGCAAAAATCTGTGATCTTTCATTAAAACATTTAATTTTGTTTGATTTATTAGAGCACTTTGTTTTTGCTCGTTTGAAGAAAGTCTTTTTCCTTATTTTTTACTTTTCCAATATTTTCAATTATGTTAGCTTAACATTCAGTATAAAAAATAATATGATTTTCGTAGCTTACTCTACACCCATTCTCTCCAAATCGTTTACTTATATCATTAAACTCTCTTTCTCTTGTAGAAAAAATGCTCTAAGACAACCACAGATTTGATTCTCCCCAATGGTTCCAATGAATTATCAAAAGAAGACTCCCATAGCCCTAAAGCTAAAGATGACAACAGCAGCGGTTTAATCAAACAATCGACATTAACACCCATCAATTCACCCACAAGAACTATGGATAATAATAATGTTAATGGATCTATAACGTCATCACCGTCTAAAACTTTATCGACAATATCATGCTCTTCTTCTACACCAACATCCAATTGCTCAGTAGCAACAACGGCAACAGTTGCCACGTCATCAACAACGTCTTTGAATACGAATTCGAATTTATCATCGTCGTCCTCGACAACGAGTAGCGGTGGTGGAGGAGATAAAAAACAAAAGAAAACGGTCACATTTAAAAACGTTCTCGAAACTAGTGATGATAAGAGTGCGGTTAAGAAATTCTATAATCCGGATAATCGTAAACCCTTGGTTTCGATTATTAAAAAAGAATGTCTAAATCGCCCTTTTATGTATACGAGAAATAGTGATTGTATTGTGAGACCATCGAGGCTAACCGAAATACTCAAGAATAATTCAAATATTGATAAATTGAATTCATTAAAGTTTCGCTCAAACCATGCGTCATCACCGCCAGCAACAACAGCATCATCGAATAGTTGTTCGGTATTGGGTGGTCCATTGTCGAGAGTGTTCGGAGCGCCCAGTGAGGAAGAGGACAATAAACAGCAGCAGAATATAATAAATTTCCGCTTAACAAAGGAGCAAAGTGATGATGAAGACGACGAAGATGATGATGATGAAGAGGATGATGAAGGTGAAGAGCAACAGGCAGCTGTTGAAAATGCAGAAGATGAGAAGAAATGTGTTAAGGATGCGCCTCAGGTTGTTAATGGTTGGACTAAGTTGGAAAGCGAGCCAGAAGATAAACTCAAGCTTAAGATTGGGGGCGAAGATGAGGACGATGATGATCAGCAGATGATAGTGGATAAACATTTCGTTTTGCCCAAGCGCAGTTGCCGTAGCTCAAGAGTAATAAAACCGAATAAACGCTTAATAGAAGATGGTATTATTTGTAAGAAGAGTAGCCTTAAAACATTAGTCAACCACAACACTTCGAATTCCGCTTTATCATCCAAAGAAGATAAAATTGTCGCCGCCGCTAGTACCGCCGTTGCCGGCTCTACACCTCAACCGGCCAATTATTTTGGTTTGTCCGACTATAATGCCAAGGAGTGTAATGGTTCTGCAAGTAAGTTTTCGTATTTAAAGTGATTTTTATTAACAACTGAAATCATAAATAAATGTATTATCGTTTTACACTTTTATTTTAGTCCTAAAAACTTCTAAGGATTTAAGCTTTGAACCATCTAAACTTTCTACAACCTTTTCCTCGGCTGCCTCGTCTGCAAATGTTTTCTCGAACTTTGGGTGCAGTAGTAGTAGTACTAGCACCAGTGGCAGTGCCAGTGTCAGTGGCTCCTTAAAGCCTAGTAGTTTTGTTTTAAGACAACCCCGTTTACAATTTGAATCTTTAGCAAATATGCCAGCCTCAACCCCTACAACCAGTGAGCAACGCAATAATGCCTCTAATGCCGCTGCAGCAGCGGCAGCCTTAGCCTTAACCGCTTCCTTACCCAAATCCCTACAGCAGGCCATATCATCTGCAGCAGCAACAGCAGCCGGTTTAAGTAACTCCAGTTCTTTGCTATCGCCTTCATTTTCCTTAAACGGCACCAGTTCTATGAAAACCAACAACAATACTACCGGTAAGTTTGAAACTTTCCAAGGTTATATTACAAGAAATTGCAAGAATTTACGAATTTAACATTGCACATCTCAATTTTAAAATGTTTTGTTTCATTTTTTTATGATAGTCGTCTTATCTGTTACTGGCGCCAATCAATGTGCTGTTTGCTCTTCCATAATACAAACGAAAAATTTATCCCAAGCCAATAAATATGTGGAACCAAGCTGTGAGCAATGCCGTAAATTTATATCGAAAATTGCCAAGAAATCTCTTGCCATGAAATATTCAACCACAATGAAAAATGTACAACTTCAATGTAAAGCAGATGGTAAGTTTAACTTTTAAGTTTTCACTCGTTAAAAATAAAGATTTTTAATGAAAATTTTTTCCTCTCCTCTTTTATCTTTTAAGGAAATTGTATGATTTTACCACTTAACAACAAGGCGGGTCATTTGAAAAACTTTAAAAAAGTTTACAAGGAGCGATGTGGTTACTGTTGGCTGAAGAAGTGTTTGCAAACGTTGCAATTGCCAAAAGTGAGGCTAAATGCATTGCTGCCGGTATTAAATCAAGCCACCACCAGCAGCAAATCATCTTTACAGGATATAAAATCAAAGAGATCCGACCTAAACGAAGACAATGCTAAACTCCTAGCTACCACTTCTAATATCGGCGTTAAATGGAAGCCTTCTATGGATTATTTAATAAATGCAACTAATACTACTTCAATTCTACCCGACACTTTAAAATTAAATCTTAAAACGAATCCATTGGTGGAAAATAATGTCACTTTTGGCAGTGTGCCTTTGCTTAGACCGGCTATATTAGAGAAGCCTTTGTTTTTGAAAAGTTCTTCTCTAGACCCTAAACAGGAAAAAATAGAACGTAAGCCTTTGGATGTTCTAAGCGATCTGAAAATGGAGAAACCAGAGCCTCTTGCTGTTGAAACTGCACCTTTACCAACGTCTCTGCCGGCCTCAAATAAATCAAAAAAGAAAGATAAATCCCTGGAAAAGGAACGCAAGGAAGTGAGAATTAAAGAAATGCATTCACCCAAAATCGAAAATGATAAATCAAAAGACACTAAAGAAAAACTAGGGACTCCTCCATTCATAGATTTCAAGGATACGAAACTTGATGAATCACCAGATTCATCTATAGCAACAGCAGCAGCATCAGAAGCAACATTACCAACTAATTTATGCTCACCCACAGCTCGTCCCACTACACCCATAGCTAATACAACTTCCCATACAACCAGTAGTTCTACTTCTACAACAGTTACAGCATCCAATGAGAAACGTCAACGTATTGATCTTAAAGGTCCTCGTGTAAAACATGTTTGTCGCAGTGCTTCCATAGTTTTGGGTCAACCTTTAGCCATGTTTGGTGAGGAATGTGAAGAAGCTGTATTGACCGAAGAGCATCAAATGCAAGAACCAGAGTCTCAACAACAAACTGTTGTGGAAACAAAATTAGCTCTAACCGATGAAAATGATAATTGTGCCTCGTGTAAAACCCAACAGCAACTAAACTTAACAGAAGATTGTATTACAGAACCTCCTATGAAGACGGCTAAAATTGAAACGAAAAGCGAAAGCACTACCGCTAAGGTGTTGCAGCCTGTGTCGAAATTGTCTCAGCGGCCTCATCACTATAATACCCAATTGACTGCCTATAAAAAACAGATAAACAGTCAAATAAATCCTTCGTTAATGCCGTCAAGGACACGCAAAGAGTTCCAAATGAAATGTAAATTGCTTATATCCATAGATTTTTGGGAGAATTATGATCCAGCTGAAGTATGCCAAACTGGTTTTGGTCTTATTGTCACAGAAACAGTGGCGCAGCGCGCTTTATGTTTTCTTTGTGGTTCGGCGGGTCAGGAACCTTTAATATTTTGTTCGTGCTGCTGTGAGCCGTATCATCAGTATTGCGTCCAGGATGAGTTTAATCTCAAACATGGTTCTCTAGATGAAACGCTACTGCTCAATGATAGTTGTCTCAGTGTGACAGGCTTAAGTTCCAACACCAATACCGCCATAGCCAAACTCAATTGGCTGTGTCCTCGCTGTACGGTGTGTTATACATGTAACATGTCTTCCGGTGCAAAAGTGAAATGTCAAAAGTGTCAGAAGAATTATCACTCTACCTGTTTGGGTACCAGCAAACGTCTGCTAGGTGCAGATCGGCCCTTAATCTGTGTTAATTGCCTCAAGTGTCGTTCGTGCTCCACTACGAAGGTCACTAAATTTGTGGGTAACTTGCCAATGTGCACCAATTGTTTTAAGCTGCGTAAAAAGGGAAACTATTGTCCGGTGTGTCAGAAATGTTATGACGACCAAGATTTCGATTTGAAAATGATGGAATGCGGCGATTGCAATCAGTGGGTTCATGCCAAATGTGAAACTTTAACCGATGAGCAGTATAATCTTTTAAGTACTTTACCCGAATCTATTGAATTCATATGCAAGAGGTGTTCTCGTAAGTCGCAAGATGCTAAACAAAGAGCCTGTGAATGGCGCGAAGCTGTTAAAGAGGAATTCAAGTCGAGTTTGTTGAGTGTTCTTAAGCTTCTAAGTAAATCACGTCAGGCTTGCGCTCTCCTGAAGCTGAGTCCACGCAAACAATTGAAGTGTTCTTGTTCTAACTCAACGGCGAACAATAAATTCCAACCGAAGTCCTTACACTTTAATACTCAGCAACTACAAAACTCTTTAAACTGTGATCAGGAGTCCTTAACACCCAGTCCCAATATAGACATTTACGAGTTTGACGATCGCGAACGAGATCAGGTCACTTTAAACCATTCCTCATTGGATATGCAAACGAAAAAGTGTATGTGTCAGTCCCAAATAAATCCCAATGAAAACCACCTCAGCCTGGTAGAAATAAAACATAAAATCTCAAATGGTTCTTATGTTTCACTGGCCGAGTTCAACTATGATATGAATTTGGTCATACAACAGGCAAATTGCGATGATCTAGTTATAGCCTACAAAGAGATTTTAAGCGAACAGTTTCCTTGGTTTCAGAACGAGACACAAGCCTGCACCGATGCTTTGGAAGAAGACATGTATGAGTCATCTGGAGGAGCCTATGGTCTCAATACGTCGATTGACAGTGAATCGGATTACAATATGGACTGTTTACCATCATCGCAGGATCAACAAGACGATCATGATAGATCAGTTCTATTATCTGAACTTCCGCATGATCTCGAGGATCAATTGTACAACATAAAGTCGCGACAAGACTCTAGAATTTGTTTATTTTGCCGACGTACAGGAGAAGGTTTGCCGAGCGAAGAGTCACGCTTGCTGTATTGCGGTCACGACTGTTGGGTTCATACCAATTGTGCTTTATGGTCTGCTGAGGTGTTCGAAGAAATCGATGGTTCGTTACAGAATGTTCATTCAGCTGTTGCTCGCGGACGCATGATAAAATGTTCGGTGTGTGGCAATAGGGGCGCTACAGTGGGCTGTAATGTTAAGGCATGCGGTGAACACTATCATTATCCTTGCGCTAGATCTAAAAATTGTGCCTTTCTAGCCGATAAATCCATGTATTGCCCACAACATGCCGCCACCTCACAGAGCAGTGGCAGGGTAAACTTTGAAACGCAATTCGAAGTTACCCGGCCAGTTTATGTTGAACTAGAGCGCAAGCGTAAAAAGTTAGTGGAGCCCTCTAAGGTTCAATTTCACATAGGTTCCTTGGAAGTCAAGCAGTTAGGTCATATATTGCCTAGATTTTCTGATACGTATGAAGCTCTGGTGCCTGTAAATTTTCTATGTTCTCGCCTATATTGGTCTTCGAAAGAGCCTTGGAAAATTGTAGAGTACACAGTACGCACCTACATCTATAATTCTTCCTCCTCAACGCTCTCTAATGGTGCTATAGATTTGGGTAAAAATTTTACCGTCGATCACTCCCAAAATAACTCGACTTTGATACAACTGGGCCTCTCTCAAATACAACAGTGGCATTTGAGTTTGTCGAAAGGCGACTATGAGACAGCCGAGGAATATGATTATTTAAATAATATCTCTCAACATTCCTCTTCGTGTTCGGCCAATAATAACAACCAAGAAACCAATGCCACCAATGATGAGGAGCCCCAAACAAATGCCGATTTATTACCGCCTGAAATTAAAGATGCAATATTCGAAGATTTACCTGGCGATCTGTTGGAAGGCATTTCTATGCTGGATATCTTTACCAAATGCATGAATTACGAGGATATGGCCCAAGGGGAACAATCCAAAGATGGTGTTTCAAATCAACAACTGTCTGATGAAGACACCATGACCTCGATTGGAGCGTTTACCAAACAACTAACAGCCGAATTGAATGGTAATTGGTCCAATGCAACAAATCATAATAATCATAATCATCATGTAGAAGACGCCTTGTTAAGTACTCCTATGGTGACAGCCGCACAAGCGGTGAAACTACAAAAACTAAAAAAATCATCTTCGCCTATCATCAATTGTGACGTGAATACGAAAAATGCCATCAAAAGAAGAAAATTATCGGAAAATATGCTAATATCACTCAACAATCATCAACGTTCGCAGAAAAAGGAAGTGAACTCGGTCACGCGGCGCTTAGATATGGAGGGCACAAATAAAAGACCCTTTACTTGGAGCGCCGAGAAACGATACAATTTGGACTCCACACAAACGGAAAGCAAAATCAAACTGATGCAAGTGGATGGTGTGGACGACAGTATTACCGAATTTCGCTTTGTTACACAGGAGGCTTCGCAGACGGTTGTAAAATGTGAAAGATGTCAGTGTACTTACCGAAATATAGACTCATTTCAGCGGCATTTAAATAATTGTGAACCAATGTCTTCGTCCACTAGCGAATCAGAATCAGAACACAATTCTCAAACACCTGATGTAACACATTCTTCGGCTCAGGCCTTAACATTAGAGCAGTTACAGGAATTAAATAATAAATTACAACAACAGCAGCAACAACGAACCACGCAAATGCCCTTTATACAGAGCATACCAGCACAGACGCTATCCCAGCTGCAAGGCTTACAAACGGCCAACATTTTGCAAGGAGTCCAACTACAAGGGGTATCGAATTTACAAAATCTTCAGAATCTTCACAACATACAACAGTTAGCCCAGCCACAAACCTTAGGTGGTAATTTTTTTATTTCAACTTCACAACCGGAAATAAATCAAACCGCTTCGGACTTGCAATTGTATGCCAATACGTTGCAAGGTTTGACTGCCAATTTAAATGGTACATTCACCATACAACCTACGCCGACTCAGTATACAAATGCTAATCAACTGCAACAAAATCAACCGCAATTAATAGCAGTCTCAACAAATCCGGATGGTACGCAACAAATTATACAACTGCCTTCAACGGCAACTCAACAGCAAAACACACCAGCAACATATCAAACACTGCAAGCTACCAACTCGGATAAGAAAATAGTATTACCGGTAACTCAAGGGAAGCCACTAAAAACTATGGCTACAAAAGCGGCCCAACAGGCAGCTGCTAAAAATAAACTTAAAGCTACTACAGTAGTTAAGCCCATACAATCGAAAATAAACGTGACTGCCGCTACTGCAACCAATCATATAACACAACAGCCGCAAACGGTAAACGCTACTCAACTATTGAACCAGCAGCTTTTACATCAGCTTCAACAGCAGGCGCAGCAGAACAATACCCAACCGCAGCTACTATTTCAAACCACAGCCCCAACTCATCAACAGCAACAGCCGCAGATTATTATGCAGCAGCCTCAAAATATAATATCATTTGTAACAACAACTAACGATGGCTCACAACAACCACAACTACAGTATGTCACGCTGCCGACAGCTCAACCAGCAGCAGAATATAAACCGCACACTCAAGCTTCACTGTTCACCACAGCTAACACTCAGCCATTATTGCAGTCAGCCTATTTGCAAACAGACGCTAGTGGCAATTTGGTACTGACCAATGCACCACAAACAACCACTCCCCTACAGTTGCTAACAGCTCCTCAAACACCGCAAGTGATTGGTACTCTAATACAACCGCAAACCTTGCAGTTACAGGGTGGAAATGTAATAACGACTACTACTACAGCCACAGCGGAAGGCGGTATACCTCAACAGGGTACGGGTCAGGCTCAACAGCAACAGGTAATTATCAGTGGCAATCCATCTGGGACAACAAATGGCTTGGAAATGCTTACAGCAGCTGCTGCTACGCCACAAGTCCTACTGGCCACCACAACCCAACCTATGTACTACGGCTTAGAGACCATAGTACAAAACACTGTCATGTCATCACAACAATTTGTTTCGACAGCCATGCCAGGAGTTTTAAGCCAAAATGCCAGCTTTTCTGCTACCACAACACAAGTTTTCCAGGCTAGCAAAATAGAACCATTGGTGGATATACCAGCAGGGTATGTACTACTCAACAATGTGGATGCCAACAATGCCTTAATGCAAACTCAACAGGCCACAAATGCAGCCAATACGGCACAACACCAATCTAACCAAAACAGTTTCATACAAGCAGCATTACAACAGCAGGCTCAGGCTATGGCTGAACAGCAGCAGCAGCAGCAGCAGCAACAACAGGCCCAAAATAATGTATATCGTATACAAACACCACCGGTAACAGCGCCTCAAACTTACCAACTGCAAACTCAGCCACAAATAATGGTGACTCAGCAACAGCAACATCCACAATCGCAACCAACACCACAACCTGCGGCTGCTCAAACGCAATTCATAGAGACTACCAATCAGCAACAACAGCAACAGCAACAGCAACAGCAACCAAATGTACAGTTGATAAGTGCTAAAATTGCTCCAGTTGCGCAAGTGAAAAGAAATAAAACTGCTACCCCTGTAGCTACAGTGACTAAAGTGCAACCCCAAGTTGTGAACAAAGTAATGCCGAATGTAATACAAGTGAACGGCATACAAACGCAACCGCAAACCCAAAAATTGAAACTACAAACTAACGCTTTACAGCAACAGCCAACTCTGCAGACAGCTGGACAAAATCTGAAACTACAAACTCAAACGGCAAATAGTAACAGTATACAAAAGCAACAATTACAGTTACCAACGGCAATCAATGCTGCAACGACTCTAATCGATGTCGTTAAGCCACAAATTGTAACAGTAACAGCAGCAGCAACAGCAGTAGTACCAACAACAGCTGTCGCAGCAGTTACAGTTGCAATAACACCCACTGCAACAGCAACAATAACTACAACAACTGCGACTGTGGTGAATAAGAAAACCAATATGATCAGGCCTTTAAATAAAATGGAAGTCAAACCGAAAGTAATGAAGACAGCCACAGCAACAGTTGTAACTAAACCAACCAACAATACCATCAATACTACCAGCACCCCGACTCTTGTACAGACTGCAAACACTGCAGCAAATCCAAACAAGATGATCGTTCTGAAGCCACAGCAGCAGCAGCCAACAAATCATACGCTACAGCAACAAACACCGCAGCAGCAATTATCTGCAATTACCAACTCTACATCAAATATAATCACCGAGGAACCATCGGCTGCCACTATAATACCCATTAATAATATAACGGAATCCACAGAAAACAGCGAATTTATGAATTTGCAACATGTAGCCAATACCCATCAGCAACACTATAATGTAGCGGATGCTCTATTACTCGACGACAGCTCACAGGTGCCGCAACAAACTCTGTCACACTGCAGTTTTTCGAATACAACGAATAGTTTTGAGACAACACACCAGCCGAACCATAATACTTCAACGGACAATATAAGTAATATATTGCCCACAATACAGAGGATGCCCCAATACACCAATATCAACATAGTGAATCCTTTGCAGCAATATTCCACTACAAATACGTTAACAACATCCACATCGACCAGTAACACGACTATAACACGACCCACGAATCGTGTGTTGCCCATGCAGCAGCGTCAGTATGAACATCAGACTCAAACTACCTGCAATACCACATCCTCTGTCACCTCCTCTACTGCAGCGACAGTGGCGACACAATTTCCATCGCATATTACCACAACCAGCACCATTAACGCTCACAATACTCAGAATCAAAATCAAGTGATGGTCTCTTCGATGGAGACTCAAGATTCTGTCAAACATAAAACGAATGTTAATAAGGTTGCATACGAAGCAGAGGTGAAGCAAATGTTGCTGCATTCACCGCAACCTCGACATGAGTTACAGCAAGGAACTCTGCAACAGCAGCAACAACAAGTAATTCATATGCAGCAGCAATCTCTTCAACATAACTTGGCAAAAATGTCTCCATCACCTCTCAGCTATGATGTGGGAGAAAAGGACCAGCAGAATACAGGCAACAACAAAAACTGCATACACGAAATGAATTACGTGCATAATGGTAGTGTGTTAGAATATGTAAATACTACACCTGAAGAATGTCTCATAACCGATCCAAAGTTTCCACCTGAAGGTGAGGTAATACTTGGTAACGATTGCGGCGAAACGAATGAAGAAGATGCATTAAATTCCACTCAAACTGTAGCGAACGATGACCAAGGAAACGAGGCCCAGGATGATGATGAAGACGATGGCTTTAGTTTAAAAATGCCTTCGGCCGATGGTTCCGATAATCTATCAATGGATAGTGATGAACCCGCTGTAAAAGAGAAAATCAGTAAGATTTTAGATAATCTAACCAACGAAGATTGCAACGATTCTCTAAATACTACCACAACTCTAGAGGCTCAAGTGGAAATGGCTTGTCAAAATCAATATCTCAATACGGCTTTACAAACAGCAGACACGTGCAATGAGGCGATAGTAAATCAAACAGAAGAAGCCAATGAATATTATACACCCACTACAGAAGAAACATCAGCATTTATTGCCGCTCAGTTGGCTGCTGAAAATATGAAGGGTCATCAAACAAGCGAAAGCTATAATATAATGGAAAGCCAAACAAACAGAGATAAGCTACAGGAAGAGGTAGAAAACACGTTTAATTCGAACTATTTGCCAAATTGTCAAGCTAACAACAATTTGAATAATGCCTTGCATCAGCAAACATCGACGAATACAACACATTTTGTCACACCTTTAACTATGGCATCGAATCAAGTACCTCAGCCACCTGCAAGAGCTCCCAAACGTTTAATGGGACCACATATGCTGTATGAAATACAAAGTGAAGATGGGTTCACCTATAAATCATCGTCCATAACCGAGATTTGGGAAAAAGTATTTGAGGCAGTGCAAGTGGCACGCAGAGCTAATGGCTTATCACCCCTACCCGAAGGACCTTTAGCTGATATGAGTGGCGTACAAATGATTGGCTTAAAAACAAATGCTCTAAAGTATCTCATTGAACAGTTGCCCGGAGTGGAAAAATGTAACAAATATACACCCAAATATCATCGCAAAAATGGCTTATCATCGCCCCATACCAACTCGATCAGCAGTTGTTCAATATCTTCTTCATCTTCTATGAATGGTAATGCTTCAGTGGCAGCTTCATTGGACACTGACAGCAATAGTATGGATTATACATCTGATCAGGAGGATTTAAATGAAAATCTCTATGAGTGTGCTCGTTTAGAACCATATTCGAAGCGTTCAGAGTACGATATGTTTAGTTGGTTGGCTTCGCGACATCGCAAACAACCGGTACAAGTGTTTGTACAGCCATCCGACAATGAATTGGTGCCAAGGTAAGTCTAATTTGTACTGAGGAAATGAAACAAAATTTTTAAATCGTTGTAATATAATAGACGTGGCACAGGCAGCAATTTACCTATGGCAATGAAATATCGCACATTAAAGGAAACCTACAAAGATTATGTGGGTGTATTCCGTTCTCATATACATGGCCGTGGTTTATATTGTACAAAGGATATTGAAGCTGGTAAGTAGGGACCAGAAGAAAAAGCTTTGATTCTTTCCTTTGTTATTGACATTTTTGTTTCGAATTTTTCTTTATATTAAGGTGAAATGGTTATCGAATATGCTGGTGAATTGATACGTTCAACTTTAACCGATCAAAGGGAACGTTATTATAATAGTCGTGGCATAGGCTGTTATATGTTTAAAATCGATGATCATTTGGTGGTAGATGCAACAATGCGTGGTAATGCAGCCCGTTTTATAAATCATTCTTGTGAGGTAAGGATGTGTTTTTTTATTTTTAAACATTTTTTAATACAAAAAAAAAAAAACCTTTTTTTACAGCCCAATTGCTATTCGAAAGTGGTTGATATATTGGGCCACAAACACATTATCATTTTTGCCCTACGACGTATAGTTCAAGGTGAGGAATTGACTTATGATTATAAATTTCCCTTTGAAGATGAAAAGATACCATGTTCTTGTGGTTCAAAAAAATGTCGCAAGTACTTAAATTAAATGTGCGAATGCGCGTAAAGAAAGCATGGATAAAATGTAAAGCATAAAGTGATTGAAAAGTGATTATTTTATTATTATTTTTTGCAAATGAAGTTTAATTATGTTTTTATATTATATACTATGTATTTATATAAATATATGTCTATATTATAATATATAATATATATATATATATATATATATATATATATATATATATATATATATATATATGTATGTATGTTGTGTTATTATATACTCATAGTTTTAATATTATTACCATTTTTACTATAAAAAAAAAATAAACTAAAACAATAGCATTAAAATCTTAAACTATTAAACTATAACGAATTCAGAATTAAAACACACTTTAAGTAGAAAAAAGCTAAAACAAACAAACCAATCAACCAACCAACAAAACCAAGACAAATTACAAGAAATTTATCAACGAATATTGCAAAGGAAAAAAGAATAAAAATTAATAATTTTATCGTGTAATGATATAAAGGTTTTGTGAGAAAGTTTTTCAACATTTTAAGGGACTTATAATTTATTATAAAGATTTGTTTTTAAAGGTTTTAAAATAATTTTCATTCATTTCTCCTATCATTGCTTGTTTATTGGAATTTGAAATCTTAACCGAGTAATATTAAAAACTTTTTATTTATTGTTTTTATTTATTAAGCATTCCAATATTTATTATAAGTATGTAAAGTCTATTTCGTTGGCCTCATGTAAAAAGACCCTAACTCGTACATTTGAAACTTTACAGGAGAAGGTGTGAGAGGTGAATTTGTATTAAATGCATTGGAATCACAAAAAAAATCAATTTCGAAAAAAGAGTGAGTTAGAGCCTTTCTACATGAGACTAACAATTTATATTATTGATAAATTTTAAAAACTGAAAATATTTTTTTTTTTTTGATAGCACCTCAAAACAGTTTTTAAATTAAATTAAATTAACCAACTTGTTTTTGCTTTTCTCTCATAGTTTGAAAGTTATTGGGAACTCTGAAGGATACAAATCAATTTTAATCTTGCCTGTGTTTTTGCAGACGTTATTCTTATTTCTTATTCAGATTTCTTACAGCTTAAAGCGAAAATGCTTATTGTTTAAATAAATTTTGTTGTTGAGCACTCATAATCATGTTTTAAATGTCAGATGCTCTTGGTATTAAACCCAGCATCGTTTTCTAATGTCTCATTTAAATTTAAATGAAGATTCCTTCATCTATAAATTCTTCTCCTTAAAACAGTTTTGCACCTCTGCACGAAGGATTATTAACTGATGCAAGTGGCATAGAAGTGATTGGGCTAAAATCAAATGCTCTAAATTGTCTCATATAAACTATTAATTTCCTAAACATTTTTTAGTGATCGTTTTTTCAACCGTTGTTAACAATGGGATATCCAACTCTATTGATTCATTAAAACATTGCCGATATGTGGTTTCGTTTCGCGGTTTTATTGAAACTACAGTGATGTTTTACATGATCTTAGTAAGTTTAAGAGGAGAACTTTCCTCTTATAAGTACATCTTTCTATAACTTATTCTGTACTACGAAAGGTCTTAATTTAAATCTGTTAGGAAGTTAAAAGCTGGTAGTATCGTTTTCATATTTATTTCATTCACTGTTTGAAATGTAAATTTTTCTTTTATTTATCGTTTTAAAATGCTACTGCTCGTACATCACATAGGTTGGTTAAAATATATACTATTTGAACTAAAATTTTCACAAATTTACAGTCATTATAATATTAGTCGAAGTCGGTTGAGATAACACACCCTTGAGGAGCTGAGAATTGATTGGTAACTCCTAAATCGTTCTCCATTCTCGCTTTGTAATTTTATTTTTGTACGGTTAGAATATTTTTAACATTCTTCGCTAACAACTATTGATCAGTGCTTGCAGTTAGTGTATGTCAACCTGAAATAATTTGTCGTATTGTTGTTTGACAATTGTGACCAAAATGATTGACAAAATGATTGTCTTTTACATCACAAACCTTTGTTATCGTTTGTATTTTGATCCCTAATATTAATTGTTTTTAAAACCTTTAAGAAAATCTTTTGAATTTTATTATAATTTCTTTAAAATTTATAAAACGAATGACGAAAAGAAAAAACAATAAACTTTTTCTTCTATAAATTTTTGAATATTGTAAAACAACCACTATATAATCATAATGATATTATTTAAAAAAAAAAAAAAAGAAAATAAACAAAAACAAACAAACAATATATTTTAAAATTATTATAATTATAACATTTTGTAAATAAGTTATATTAAAAAATAAAACAGTATTCATTTATTATGAAAATATACGCTAAACAGAAAACAGATGAAATATAAAATTTTTATTTTTTATTATTATGTTAAAATTAAAAATGCTAAATAACTGATAAAGAAAAACTAAAACTTATTTAAGCTTATTACAAAAAAGAAAAAATACAATAGCTTATAAAATAAATCTCTTAAAAAATATTTAGAAACAATAAAAAAAATATTATATTTATTATCAATTAATGCTACTAAAAACAATTGTTATTAAGTTTAAATATATTATGTTTAAAGCGACAAAAATAAATAAAAAACAAACTATATAAATTAAAACATACACACACAAACAAACAAAAATCTTTATAATGTTTTTATTTTATTAATAAAGAAGAATATAAACAATTAAATCTATGTAAAAAATATTATTTTTATTTAATTAATAATTATGAAAACATAAAAATAAAAATCAAAAGAAAGTGCAAATTATTTAATGCTTCACTTCATTCATATATATATAATCATTAATTACACTATCGTATAACATTTTATTTTCTTTTCTAATATTGCAATTTATTATTGAAAAATAAAAACAAAAATTAATTGTTTTTAAATGTTACATTATTTTATTTTATAAACAAAAGAAAACTATATTTTCTTTTAAAATAAAATAAAAGTTTTACAGGGGTTTAAGATTAAAATAAAAGTATGTTAAAAAACATAATTTGCTTGTATATAAAAAAAAAACAAAAATAAGAGAAAAAAAACTAATTTTATAATACTAATTGTAATAAAAATAATTATTATTTTTTATAGTGTATAATTTTGCAAATATATTTTAATTATATATCCACCTATGATAACAATATATAATTGTAATGATAAAGTTAATTAATAAAAATTATATTTTATTTTTGTAAATTGAGAAAATAAAAAAGAAATATTGCGGAAAATGCATCACATTTTATATTATGGCATTTTATTCTTTAAAAAATTTATCTTTTTATAAAAAAAGAAAACGTTTTGAAAAATTTATATTTAATTTTTTATTTATAAAAATTATGATAACATTTTTATAAATAAATTCAACTTTTTTAAATAAATAAAAGAATTTTATATAACTGAATAAAATTAAAACAATTTTAATTAAAAAATTTATTAAAAATATTTATTTTTTTTTAAATAGTATGTAATTTAAAAATCTTATTCAAAATTTTTTTGATATTTTTGTTTTTGTATTATACAAGATATGAATTTTAAATAAAAATTATTTAAAAAAAATTATAAAAAATTAATATAATTTCATAATTAAATATATATATTTTATATATAAATTTAATTTATTTAAAATTGATTAAATAAATTTTTTCGTTAAATATTTCCAACTATTTTGCATTCAATATATTTGTCAAAATAGGAAACAAATATTTAATTAAAAGAATTTAATTTACTATATGTATGTTATAATAATTACATACACATATAAATGTTTTAATTTTTATATCAATGATTTTATTTAAAAAAGTTGATTTTTTTTAAGTAAACTGGATTGTAAAATATTTTTAATATATAAAAATTGTTGACCATTTTTTAAAATTAATAATTTTTGTTTAAATAATTTGAAAACTATAATTCCTTATTCCTTAAAGATAATTTTTATATACAATTTTCAAAAAAAAAAAAATCTTAATTTGTCATTAATTATTGTATTTATTGATTTTTTTTAAATAATATCGTATATTAATTTATTTTAATTTCTTTTAATGTATTATTTTTTAACTTTAAGCAAAACTAAATCTTACACATATAAACACATTTATATATACATAATATAATATAATTTTTATTTGTCTAAATTGTATAAAGTTTTTGAGATATCTATATATATAAAGATGAGCAGACAGAAAGATGAAAATTAAAAAAAAAAAATTATTACACCAATAAAAAGAAAACAAAAATTATAAATATTAAATAAAATTTTAAAATCTTAACTTATATAAATGTATAAAAAAAAAACAACAATAATAAAAAATTAAAAAATAAACCTTTTTTTTTTTTCAAGTAAAAACATAATAAAAAATAAATAAAAATTGAATGAAGTTTAATTAACGCGTACATATAGCTAACTGAGAGAGTATCTTGTGTTTGTTATATATTATATTCATCCTTATAAGAATTCGAAACTATGCGTAGATGTGTTGTATATTCTGCATCACGTTTCAAAGTTGATCAGTTGTATGGTAGCCATCGTCAGTGCTTCTTAAAGAACTTCTTAAATCTCTGCAGAAACAGCAAACTCAAACATGACAACGTAGAATTTTTCTTTTATTAAATTTGTTTCTCTATTTGGTTTGCAACAGATTCACCAGAGCCCAACATGGAGAGAAGAAGTAAAGTGTACTTTCTTGTGAATACAGTATACCACACTGAACTGAGCATTTCTTGAGATATGTTCTACACTGCTACACTGAATGCCTGTCAATAGCACAAAACGTCAGTATGGCCGGAATTTATGACCCAAACATATAGCTCAACAGCGGCCCTTATTCATAAAATAGATCTTTTAGAAAGACTCTTCCTCCCATCTCTAAGAATTTCATTTTAGGTTTTATAAGTGTGGCAACCAAAAATTTAAAAATAATATCCGTGCGTCAAATTTGAAGTTTCCTATCAACTTCACGCACATCGAGAATATATATTTTCCTAATAGGATATACAAAAAAAAAAAAAAACTGAGAATGAAAATATTTTTATTGATGATTTATGTGGCACATCATTTACTAACCAGTACGGAAGGCTATGCTACCAATCAGGTATGTGGACTATATATTTTTCATCGCAAGGAAAATGAAATAATTTTCGAAATTGTGTTTTTATTTTTTAAGCAAAAGTACGTTAAGCGCATGATACCGAACTTGTATGCTGATTTTGCTTTGACGGATGACAGTAATATTGCGCCTAGAAGTGAATCGAGAATTAGCGAACGTGATTGTCAAAATAGTGCTGGTAGCTGTAGTTCGGGAATTGCTCAGAAAGATTCCGGTAGCAAGAAGGCCATCAGTATCGCTCAAAAGGCTGCCCAAGAAGCTAAAGCCGCTTCGGAAGCCCAACAGGAGGCGGGGCAAGCCGCCTCACGACAGGTTAAAATGCAATTGGCTGAGAAAGCAATGCAGGCAGCGAAAGCAGCTGAGGCTGCTCTAGCTGGTAAACAGGAGATGGTAGAGACACTCGAACAGGAAGTACGCGAAGCCGAAATTGTATTGCAGGAACAATCGGCCTCGCTACAGAACGCCCAACAAAATGTCCAAGCAGCTATGCAAGCATATCAGCAGGCTCAATCTCAATTTAAGACGTTAACAACTGCTGTACAAATTGCCCAGTCGAATGTAGGCAATGCAGAGCAGGCTGCTAACGGTGCTCAACAGGAGTTAAACGAAAAGAATCAACTTATGGAAGCTGCCAAATGTCGTGTTGATCAGTTGATGCGGCAATTGAATGTTGCCCGTACTGATTTCGCCAGTACCAAACAAGCCGCCTATAAAGCAATTTGTGCTGCCCGTGAGGCTGAGGCTAATGCACAGCGAAATAGACGTCATATGATGCAGAGACATGCATTTTTAACACCACAGCAGCGACAACAATTGCTGGAACAGCGCAGAAAACGTCATGAGCATTTAGCTAGAGGTTTAAGTTATTGATTTAAATAGTTTTTAAGTTAGGAGGATGGTGGTTACGCTCAGATCTATTTTTTCTTTATTTTTTATTGAATAATCTATTGTATTAGGTTTTCGATAACTATCGATTATCGATCATTTATTTTATATTTAATGTTGTATTTTATGAACAAATATACCAAGTGTTTCTTAAAAAATTTAAACAAATGTGTCCGACAAACTTTCAACGATTGGAGCTACGACAGAATCAATAGAAACCAAACACTATTTAGAAATGAAGATTAACAAAGGCTGATGGGAAATGGTTTAGACTTTTTAAACTATATTTCAAGAAGAGCTTATGAGCTACAATACTTTTAGAGAAAATTGAATATAATTTCGAATACGTTTAGATTTTATTATTTTCTATTAAAAATATTATCGATAACACGATTTTCTATTGAAAAAGTAAGCAATTGTATTTACAAAAGATCCTGTGTATATATAATCATTTTTAAAAATAGCATCGTTTACATGGCTTTCTCTCGATTATTTGGTGTTCTTATATAATATATATTTTATAAATTTTATGATTTTCTTACTTTTTTTTTTTTTTTTTTGAAGTAATTATCGACTTTGTGGTTCGCCTTAGGAAATTGTATTTTTTTTGAAAGAGTTATCGATTTCACAATAAAAAAGTTATAATTTCCTTGAATTTCTTTAAAAAAAAGTTTTTTCCTTTTCTTTGGAATGTCTTATAGACTTTTTCATTCAAGCTGTTATCGATTTTAACTTAAAAAAATTATCAATGTTTTTTTTAATTTTTTTAGAATTTATAATGTTCACACTTAAGAGTTATCGTTAATATGATTGTCGTTAGAAAACTCTATGTTTTTGTGTTGGGTTCAAAAAATTATCGATTTTTGAATTTTTACACTAAAAACATAATCAATTATACTTCTTTTCCCTGAAAAAATTTGTGAGTATTTTAAAAATTTATTGAAAATTTTATTTGAGAGTTATTTTCCTCATTTGCATCACCTCGACTTTCTTGATCATCAGTTTCACTTCCTTCTGTATATGAATGAGGAAAGTTTCGATAGTTATTCAATTTGCAGTCTACTGATTTCCTATAACACTTTATCTATTACGTTGCCACCGAAAAAAAAAAAATCCTACTTATTATATGAAATAAGGAAATATTTCGTCAAGATGAGATGATGATTAAAACAATAAACGTGCTTAATTTTTTACTCTTTTGTGTTTTTTTTTATTTTTTTTATATTTTTTTTATATTTTTAATAAATAAGCGAAACATTTAAGGCAGCAATTTTAATAAAAAAAAAATTCAAAACCATGGTTTAAACAACAACAGAAACAAAACATTAAAATAAACTTAATCATACTAATATTGATTGGAGTACTTATGTATGTACGTGTGCATGTATATGTGTATGTGTTTGTGTGTATATGAATAAAAATAAAGTGAATAAAAGAAAATTGATTACGACGGTAATTTATGGCTTTTTAATCTTCTCATTGGGAAAACGTCTCTTCACAATAGCATGGGCTGCATCATGAAGATGATGTTGATCGTGATCGGCTTGAGCTTCAAGCAAATGTGCATGTGTAGTTTCGCCCGATGCTGTATGTGGCTCACTTTGTAATTCAACATTCGCATGCAGTGCGGCATCGTTGGCATTGAGTTGAGCCTCTTGAGCCGATAAAGTAGCTTTTTCGGCGGCATCTTTAGTCTCTTCATAGTCCAGACGTGCTGTGTAGAGTTGAGCTTCTACTTGTTCCAATTTGCCTTTGGCTTGAGCCACCATATCGATTTGAGAGGCCAATTCAGCAGCTGCTTCAGAGGCTGATTTCTGTGCCAACTCAGAGGCTGACTGGGCATTGTTTAAGGCCGCTGTCAAGATAGAAACATGATTGAGAGCCTGTTGGGCGGCATATTGTGCTGCTTTGGCTGAACGTTTAGCTTGTTGAAGTTGCTGCAATTCACCTTGCATGGCCTTGTGAGCTTCGGCGTTTTGTTCCTCTAATCGTTGCAATAATACCTCCTTGCCTTTGAGTACCGCTACTGCTGTACCGGCAGCTTGAGTGGCTGCCTGAGCTAAGGTATTCTTTGCTACATATGCCGCCTGTCGACCAGCTGCATTCTGTGAAGCCACCGCTGAAGTAGCCTGATCAGCTGAACCCTTTGCTATACTTCGCAAACCATTATCGACAAGATATGTACCACTTAGCACAGTCTGTTGACCATAGTGATCCGCAGGTCCATAATTTTCGTGGTGACCATAATGTTCGACTTCATAATGTTTTCGTTCCGGTGGTGGTGCATTTACATACTCGTCCAAATGAACCTCTTCGAAATGATATGGTTGCTCGGATGGGCTAGCAGAGTGGGTCTTTTGTGGCGGGCTTGGCGGTGACGGTGGTTGATGTGTTAGCACATAGTGGCCCTTTCTTTTAATTTTACGAGCTGTTGTTAAGCTGGCTATTGATAATGGAAATATAAATTCTAAACAGAAATTAAGAAAAAAATTAAGACTAAGAGGGGAATTTACAAACTCACGTATTAGTAGCACGAGAATCACGCAGCGTATTTGAGCAATATTCATGATCTGTAATAGAAAATAAAAGAAAAAACTTTAAAAGATACAAGATAGTTTCCGCATTTGCATGAAGTTTTTTAATTAATAATTCTGTAATAGGCCTCTATTTACTAAAGTGTTCAAACTTGCAATGCTTTAGGAATTAAAATTCTCTGTGAATCGTATAAATTTGTATAAATTTGATGACTGGTCAATTGATAAATTAATTTAACATTCTTTAAACAATTAAATAGGCCCTTATTTACAAAAATTTTCAATATTTTAACAAATTATGTATCAATAGAAGGTGAATTAAATATTTTCATACATTTTTCGCTCTATAATAAAAATAACTGATTTTTTCCATACGTTTTTTATACATAAAATAGGCCCACTATAGGAAAAAAATATAGTTTTTCCCCCAGATTATATTTAATTTGAATTTTTAATTGCATTAAACGCACTTTGTCAACAATTGTGGTAACACAGGTACAACTTTATTTTGGGTTGAAACTCCTTTTTCGTTTCAAATTTAATTTCACTTTTAAACCTTGAAATTGAAACACTTTTCCACTTTTCTTCACAAACTTGTTGTCTTATTTAAAAGCAAAACTTAAAAACGTCCTTAACGCTTGGAATGCCAACAACTTCTGTGCATGAAGACGACAACATGGCCAGTGATTCAATCGAAACAATTCGTTTGGCTTACCCAATAAACCAACAGGTTGTCATTATAAATTAACGAAAAAAAATTGTTTTATAAACGAAAGAAATATTCAATGTCAGTGAACAACAATTGAAAAAAGGAGAGAAAAAAACTGGAAAAGCGCTTTTACTTTTCATAGCGTTATAATAATTTTCACGTAATGTTAACAAATATTGTTATCGTTGTTGTTCGTTCATGTTATTGTTGTTGCTGGAAAAACTACTTTCAGTTGCCAAACAAAAAAATTAAAAAAAAGAAAAAAAAATTGAAAAGCCACAACTACTATGGCCTTAGAGATGAAGCTGTAGCTGGAGATACAATACGATACAATAATAGTGGCAGCCTTTGTTCACGACAGCATACCGGATATGAAAAACAAATACGAAAATTTTACTTCAATTGCTTACAAACGAAATTCAAATGCCATAGATTAATGCAAGTCATGCGAAAGTGCCACTGATTATTATAGCTCTGGGCTTTTCGATTTGTTTGTTCATTTAAGTGAAGTTTTCCTTTTGTTCAGGGTGCTAAACAAGTGAAAAGTGTGAAAAGTTTACGAAATATTCGTGTCTATTAGTTTAGATAACTGAACGAACAAACTTTCATAATTTAAATCATTATTTAATCAACTTAAAGGTTTTTCAAATATTTTTCACTTCTATAGCGTTAAGAAAGTGTTTTATAACTGAAAAATACGGTATTCGTAACATATGGGATATCTTTTACAATTCATTTGTGTCTTTGGTAATGTATGGGCCATTTTGGAAGGTACAGAAGTGTCATTTAACCTTACTTAATAGCAGTCACTATTTTGCTTCGATGAGGTCCAGTTTTGTTTCAACGCAAAAGCCTCCTTTGCACGAGTTCTTTCTCATTTCGATTAATCACTGAAGCTTATGCTGAACACTTTCCAACGATTTCAACAAACGAACTATGTCTTGTTCTGCTTATAGCAGAAATGAATGACTTTGGATGTCATATTATAAAAAGTCGTTCAATTATTTTCACATTGAATGGATTCATTACGACAACTCGAAGCGGAAATAATCATATGTAAAGCCCGTTCAAAAAGCTGTATAAGCTCTAAAGTACAAAATCCATGATACATCGTTTACAGCAATATTTCCATTTAGTAATCTTAGCTTTCAAAGAATTCCCATTTTTTTCTAAGACTTCAGACTACAAACGGTTGTATAGGACTGATCCGTTGATGCGACATTCCTAGTCAATTATCTTAAATCTTACTTCCGTTGGAAATTTTGGAGAAATTTCATACCGCTTTAAGCAGACTTTGTAGTACAATGTCCTGTAGTTTTCATGTCCTGAAACCAGTCACCTCTATATTCTAAAGTTCCTACATCTTTAAGGAGGCTATTAAAACTTATTGTCTCGGCCTTAATAGAGTTTATTCCTCAAAATTAAAACAATACTTAGCATTTCTTCAATGCCTCTAACCAAAAATACAATTAAACAAATGCCCTACGCTTAGTGGAGAAAAACCAAAGATTTTTGGCCGATACATATATGTAGAGTGTATGTCAATAGCGAGCGATGAAAAGTGAACCATATGTATACGTTCACCATCAACTGTAATGCTAAATTCCATCCTTACTTCTTTGGCCCACTTAATAAAAAGTAATAAGTACATTAAGGATTTTGAGAGTTAAAGTTGAAGTCTAGATTCCTGAATAAATTACAAAATGGTAAACAAGTACTGTGCGATCTTAGAACTCATTAAAACCATTACACCAGACGACCTACTCACCGCACAAAGCTGCAATGGACAATGCTACGCAATAAGCGCAATAGCATGCAATTTTGTATGACACTATCTAGTTTTCGCGTAAAATAAGACAGTTAACTACAGATTAGATGTTCTTCATTTTCTGTAGTACATTTTCAAATCTAAATGCCATGATAAAATTTCGCACGATGGGGTGCCAAAAGTCCTCCTAAAGAGTCCATTTAACTTATTGTTCTAAGACTACTGTAGTCGTTGACATATGACACTCTGGGTAGAAAAGCTGCCAGCTTAGTTTCTACCACAGTTATCTTGAGCCATAACTATTGAGCGATAGCTTCAGTTTTTTTAGGTAAGGCAACCTTTTCGCGGTAATGTACGATATAAAAAATTGTTTTTTTTTTACTATTTAATTTTGTATTTTATTTTGTATTATAAAAAAAAATAAGTATATAATGTATATTGTATAATAAATAATTAATATTATCCACAAGAAAAAAATACAACGAATCCTTATTACATAACATAATTAATTAATTATTTGAACAAATTATACAAACATTTAACTAAAGCGTTCATTACAATACTATACGATGCGATAAAAATATACTAAAACTTAAGAAAATTAGGAATTCTTAGAGAAGTCGGTTCAAAATAACCAAACAAACTAACAAAAAAAAAAAAAAAGTAAAAGAATGAAACATTATTACATTTAAAATGGATACTAAAAACAAATGACTATAATAATGAAATTTCTAACGATTTCCGGTGATTTTATCTTTCTTCTGGAAGTTTGTTTTCTTTGACACAAAAGAGAGCTGAGCGTTTATACTTAAGATTTAAACTAAAAACTAAATTTAATTAGACTAAAACTTATGACTCATTCAATTGTTGATGCTCGTCTTCTACAACATGATTATGTTTAGATGATGCTTCAGCTGCTGCTGTTTCCGCTGCCTCCTCCGCATTGGCGTTGCGATCCACATTATCCATAGATTCCTTAAGTGTTTGTATATCTAAACCACCATCTTTATAGTCGCCATCGGAATTTTTATTTTGGTGATTAAACTTGGAAAAGTAAGTTAAAGATTTCATCAGTTGATAACTCTTTGAAATGGGTATATTGGAATCGTAAACACTTTTGGACGCTGCACAATCCACATAGAACCACCAGTTGCATTTCAAAATAGTCTGATCAAAGAGAGTATTTTCGGGACAAAGGAAAGACTTGCGGACCATGCCATCATCCGTAAGCGCACACACATGGAAGACCTTAAGAAAAAAGAAAACATAAAGTATTTAATTACATCATTTAGAATTAAAAATCGAAAGACTGTTTAAACCTACCATGCAACCCAAATCGGTATCAGCATATAAGCCGGGAAAATGTTTTTGTTTTGCACAAGAAAACGAAGTGGGAGGCAAATCTACTTTAGATTTGAAATTGTCATCAAAGTTTTTATCATAGCCAACGGGATAGTACTCTTTAGGAGCATTCATTACCTGTGAAAAAAAAGAAATACTTTTGTAAACAAAACGAAATTATTCGCAATTAAAAATCAGTTTCAAATTTCCAGAAATTATTTTTTGATCTCAAAATACAAAACGATTTCAATTGTTAATATGATTTCACCTTCGACATTTTATTTCCGCTGAGTGTGTTTGTGGTGTCAACAAATTGCACAAAGGGTCTGGGCGTTGTTGTTGTTGATGTTGTTGTACTGGTGGTAGTAGTTGTTGTGGATGTTGAAGTTCTCATGAATTCTTCTCTTAATTTAGCTGCCAACATGGCTCTCTGTTCAGCCCGCATTTGTTGTTCTCTCACATAAATGGCATGTTTAATAGTATCCACACTAACATTGGCTGCCCTAGCTAATTCGTCAACCGAGATATCTTTCAAATCGAATTTAGGTTCTTCAAACTGTAAATAGTTAGGATGATTATTAGAGGGTATGCTGTATTGTTCTACAGGTACAGGTGCAACTGCTGGGGCTGGTGTTGGTGCTGGGGAAGGTTTCAAAACTGCAGTGATTTTATTAACCGAATCGGGCATAGCTTGGAAAGCTGGCACAGCAATGGGTTGTGATACTATGGGATTATGGGCATGGAAAGTACGATTTGTAAGCATTTGTTGGTTATACATGTCAACCACTCTATTGTTTATGCTCATTTTAGAATTGGAAGTATCTACGGCTATATTAGTGGTTCTTCTTTGTGCCGTTTGCAGAGGTAATGGTTTATTAGGTATGGGACGGAAAACTGGCACCCCTAGAGGCAAGGGTCGAGCTTCGGTCATTAGAGGTTCTTGATTCGCTTTTTGTGCCTGTAGTTGGGCCAAAGCTGCTTGGCGAGCAGTCAAATCCGTCATTGCTGCTTTTTTGGCCGCCATTTCTGCAATAGCATTTTGTCTGGCAAGCATTTCAGCTGCTGCAGCAGCTCTGGCTTGTTTTGTTAAAGACTCACGCAGTTCAGGACTCAAAACCATAGGCGAACGAGATATTATACGCTTGTCGGTAAGGGATTGTTGGTTAATCTGCAAGAGACAAGAAGGAACCCATAAATGTTTAATTTTATTTGCATTATGTATAAACATACCTGTTGATTTCCCGGCAACACGCCAATAGCGTTGGGTGGTGGACCATTTTTGTAGCCAATTGAACGTCTACGTCCCCCTTCTACATTTCCGAGCGACTCTGCAAAACCTAATTCATCGCCTAAACTAAAACCTGTTAACAAAATAATGCAATTTCTTTAGAAAAAATCTTTTCAATTAAAAACAAATTTTTTCTCACATAAAATAACAAATAAAAGCTATTCATTCAGTTTTAACAAAGTACCCAGAAACCAAATATTTAATGTAAACAATTCACCTCTTTAAATACAATCAACAGCAACAATAACAATAGTCCATAAAGAAACAAGTTTAGGATGTAATGTAATTAAAACACAATTATACTATATTGTCTTAATCAAGACTTGTATACTCTCCTCTCACACTCTTTTAAACAAAGCGCTTCTAATATTTTGTTAGTGTAATTCCAAAGATTTTGTACTCACTCCATAAATGATAGTTTTACAAACACACCCATGTTTAAAAATTAATTTCAAAGTGTGGCCGAAGCTCATTAACAACAATGTTTATAAATTATAAAATTTTAATATAAACATAATATAAACTTTATATAGATGGGACGAGGAATAAAAAAGATCAGAAATTAATTGTATAAAACGCAGATATCAGTGTTGGGAAATGTTATTATATTTAACAACACACATACATAACAGTGTTCATACCAATGAGAGAGGTTTTAAAGAAAATAACAACAAAGCATAGTAAAATTGGCGCTTTTCTTCAAAAACAATTGTAAAGAATTGTCTTCCAAATGTCATTGTTACGCACAAATGAAAAAGCAAATTGGCTTAAGTGAAATATGTGGAAGATTATTGAAAATTAAAAAATAATTCATTAAGTGTGATCTTAAAAAAGTAATTCTTTATACAGAGTGTTTTTATATTTGATAATGCTTTACAAATGTGTATTGAAGCCGTTGTCCATTAAGTTATTGTTGCAATTGTTCACATCATAACCTTATAATCTCAATAGCAGTTTTAAATATTGTTTCTTTCAAGTGAATATGGAAAATTTTGAACTATTCAATAAAAAATGTTTAAATAATTACTCCGGCATGAATTATCTGATTGCGCAAGAAGTCATTCAAGGAATGCGTAAAAGTTTCACAGGTATGAATGGTAAACACTATAAACTTCACTACAGAGTTCAGGCATAACCTCAAAAATATTTGCAAACATTTTTAAACACAATATGTATCATAATTTGTGAAAATCCAAACTTTATCTTATTAATTTAAAGGAATTTACAAAAAGGGATTACCTTCAAACTATTACAAATAGAGATACAGAAATACACTTTAAAGAGATAAAATACAGAATTACGTAGATTTGTATCAAAAGATTCTACAAGTTATTTCCGTAAGAGAAAGTTTTAAAAGTTCGAAATTTTTTATGAAAACAACTCAAAATTATTTGAACAATTAAATATGTTTCATATACAGTCCCATTTCCATATGAGACAATCTACTTCAAGCGATCAACAATTTATGTAGTATGTCCAAAAGCCTTCGATTGCTTAAACATTTTTGAGTCGTTTCGTTCAAAAGTTCAATTTCTTATCTAAAAAAAAAACGTAGTGCAATCCTCCTAAACGGGGGGATCTAATATCTTTGTGCAATATTTAAAATAAAATACAATCTTTAGAATGTTAGTGATTTTTTATTTACTTACAAATAATAAAATTGGTTAAAAATTTAAAGACAGCATTAGTATATATTTAGCATTAAAATTTAGTAACCATCACCATATTTTTAGTTTTTTTTTTTTCTTGAAATTTAATTGATTTTAGAATCATAGTTTACCTAAACCAAAGTGCGCTTTAAGGCCTCCTAAATTTCTTACACGAAATAGTCCAGATTTTTTGAAGTTACAATTGAGTATAAAACCAAAATCGGATTCTAAAACACATGTCCCGCAAGCCAATCCTAAAAATAAAATAAAAAAACAAACACAGAAAATATTATAGGAATTTATAGAATTTTTTTGTTTTCATCTTTTTTTTTTTGTATTGATAAACAAGAGAAGTTTGAAGATTTATGGATGGACAGTAACAAGTTTCGTACCAACTCATTACTTTAAGGTGATTATGGTGGCGGTGGTTAATGAAATGATTGATATGGAATGAACGGGTGTGGGTGTAGGTATGGGAATGTGAAATGTTTTCTGTGTTTGGTTTTTTTCTTGGTTTTCTTTTTACAAAATATGAACTAAAACAATTAAAGAAAGTTGAAAATTATTTACAAAAGATTGAAAATAGAGTATTAGTATTAATTTTTAATTAAAAAAAAAACAATTTTTATTTAGTGAATATGAGAAGAGTTTCATTGTTCGAAAGCAGATTACGTTATCTCTTATGAGCTGCTATACTAAGTCAAACGTATTGCAAATTATCTGTCAAATGAAACCCACATATTCGTAAAAGGAGAGTAAGGCCCACCATCATTTGTAAAAGGTAAGTGGCATGGCCACTACACCACTATTTATAGTTCCTTCAACAAAAATGAGGCTACCTAAATTAGAGGCATAATAGATTGGCAACAATGTGTCAAACACTACTGAAAATATCTGACTGAATGGTATCATGCTAATAATGCTTTTAATTTCATGCAAATCTAATAGAAATATTTTTATTAATTTTGCTATTATCAAAATCTTAAAATCTCATGACGAATAGAAACATTGATTTTTGCACTTCAATGAAGTTGAATCGACTTTAAAAACTTTTTTCTTTAATTATACTTTCTTTAAAATATATTTGCATGTCCGTATATCATAATTGGTTCCAAAACCTAATAATAAGCGGGTATAAAGCTATTTAAACTTTAACACTCCATGCTCATAATAATATCATTATAAAATAACAATTAATTAAAGTGTGTAAAAAATTTATTAAAATAATTACGATATTTTGTTGCTTGTGCTGTTGTTGTTGTTGTTTTTTATATTAAATTAAAGGAATTATAAATCACATTTAAAATACATACGTGAACAATGAAAACATTATTATTGGCAGCAAATAAATAGATAAACATAGAGATGAACAAACCGACACATAGTTTAATAGGCAGACAGACAGACAGACGTCCGATTTAACAGAATATAAATTGATGATTTCCTCTTGATTTCGAACAATATTTACAATGTTAAATAAGAAAAAATAAAATAAAATTTTAATTTTCTTAGATAATAATGTCAATTATTATGAGCTACACTTGACAGTGAAAGATACCAGAGTCAAAATACCGACACCGACATACATATGTACGTCGTTCGTACACTTCATTTTATACAAAATTCATACAAAATAATTTAAAATTTTTGCCAAAGTAAATATATATGTATGTATGTTTGTATGCACGGTATGTTTGTGCACGAAATATGTGGGAAAAAGACGGTTTAACAACAAATTATATGCTTATTATTATAATAGCAACAACAACAATGGCAATAACAACCAAAAACAAATATCAACAAATGATAGCGTTTCATTTTTTCTATGTTGTTGTTGTTTCTTCAACACAAAATTTTTAACGCAATTTTAAACAGAAAACAACAAATTATTTTGCACTTAACTTCAGTTAATAAAAAAAACATAGGAAAATACGTTCAATGATCAAAACTGACAATACAATGACCCTACAATACAAAGACGTATTATGAAATACGATAAAGTTATCCGAACCATAGATTCTTAGGTTTAATATTATTTATTATTATCATACACAGACACCTTGATCCAAAAGTTCTTTACTGTTTTAGTTTAGTCATTCTCTGTCTTTGTGCGGTATTTTGTACCGAAAAAACCATGACTTTTATCCACGTCTTTATAAAACTACCACACCTTCATAAAACTATCAGTGCAGATACACCTTTTGGGAAACGACGAAAACTTCTTCACCGCTACACAAAATACCTCTCAATACCTTGATCGCTGACCAATCGATATGGACGCGACAAAATGTGACACTGTGACCTCTGCAGTGAAGGTAAAAACACTTCTGAAAAAAAGAACATTTTTAAGTCAGACGATTATGATTCTTTAGGGTGCCTTTTCTAAATTTTTCCATTTGCGATATTTTATTACATCCCAAGAAAGCTGTAACCAGCTAATTTAACCCAATCTTTATTTCAAAAGAGCATAGACCTCAGTATAACATGATATATTCATTTACTTTACTGGAGGTCTGTTTAGTTTTTATTTTCCAACGGTACTAAGAGAGTTTCATTATTTTTATTAAAATTTTCATATTATCTCTTAATTAAAATTCATATTACGCACTATACCCATATTTTGTAGGGCAAAATACAAAGAAAAAAAAATAGAAAAAACATTTTTCATAAAATATTTAAACAAATATGTCGCGTTAGAGTTTATTTAAATCATACTCTTATAGACGAATGAATGAGTGTAAACAAAATTTTTAACCCTTGAAGGTTCAACGTAATTATTACAAAAATTCATAAAAATTATTTCCAACAAGAAATTAAATTAAATTTGATGTCATCTTGTTTGTCTCCGCTATTCATGCTTTCAAAATTGTTTTGTTTTTTAAACAATCCCAGCTCATAAGACACGCATTGCATACCATATGTCGTCTTATTTAAGCTATCAAATAAATTTGTTTTTTTTTTGTTAGTTAACAAGTGACATAAAATTTAAGAGAAATTGTTACACTCATAAATAAATGTCTGTATTCGGCCTGTATCTACTTCTATGTATGTACATATATACGCATGTTGGCTAATTAATATTGTCATCTTTTATCATGTAAGCATCACAAATTTAATTACTTTCAGTCAAACTATTGTATAATAATTTTTCAAAATATTTTACATGATAATTTTTAAATAATTGGGACAAAAAAAGTAATTTAAAATTATGAGGGTGTGATTAAAAAGTATTTTTTTTTTGTTATACAATATAAAGTGATACTACAGTGCAGAAATTTAAATAAAAAATTTCAAAATTTGTTAAACAAAAGTATCATTTTTTTAAAAAAATATTATATCTTATATATGCATATGTCTGTACAATATGTATGAATGTCTCTATGAATTTACTAGTATTTCTAAGTCAGGTGTGGTATGCTTTCTCTCTTACGTCTGCTAGCGGGCATGAACCGTTTCGCAATGTATCGCATTCTTTTACCAACGCGATCCTATTACGTCGTTACACCGATATTGATGGTGCGATCCCGTTTAGCTGAAACATTCGCAGCCTTCATCTGTAAATTCCTCAATCAAAGACGCATATGTTAGATAGGAGTTTGACAATCAAAATTAATGTCCAAAAGGTTATTCTGGGATACCGACCGCAAATCCTACTAAAGAACCTAGTGCAAGTAAACACCTGCCGAAGGTGAGTGTCCAAATTACGAATGGAAAGACCATAATTCGGATACCATTTGTTTATTATATTTAGGGTTTGTTACATGCGTTCCAATCAATAACAGGCTATGAAATCATTTCCATTTAGAGCCTGTTGCTAGCGAAATACCACACATTAAGAAGAACGCCGCTTAAGTCTCAGTAGATTCAATGAATGTTACTTTGTGATTTCATATATGCTACTAAGAATTCGATTTGTAAAGTGTTCCTTACAAAATGAGTTGTACCATATGAATGAATTTCCTCAATAAAAATTATAAATTAGAGAGAAAAAAAAAACTGAATAACACTTCAAAGTCATTAATTTTGATTCGTCATAGTTTATCTATAAAATGATCTTTTTAAGGAAACTCTTTAGCAACACTGTAACAACAATACAAACATAATCTCTTGTACAATATCGCATAAAATTACATTATAATTGCAAAACACATACTAAACACTAAAAAAAAGAAAATCTTTTGTTTTATGCCACACAAATGTTTTATCCCCAACATAAATCATAAAAATATTGCAATATTTTGCAATATGGCAAGAGATAAAAATATTAATTTTTAAAATATTTAGTAATGGCCACTATTCTCTTACATTAAAAGTGACCATTCTTTTGTTTAATATCAAAATAAGTTCCTGATTTGGATTTTCTGTTAAACGTGTTAGAAATATGGCTTGAACATACATTTCAGGGCCATTTTCAAGGTATTTCTTTTTTTTGCTTTTAATTAATTTACGATTTTATTTTCTTTTTTTTTTTTTCTACATGGATTTAATATTTGATACAACATTTTGTGGCAATTCTTGCAAAGCAACTTTAAAACGCTTAATAAAACTGGTCGCTCCTGTATTTATATCTAAGCAATGACTATTTGAATTTGAATTTGTTTAGAAAAAAAATATCTTTTCGATTCCACTTGTGGCTGTAAGTAAACAAAAAAGAAATAGCTGAAATAAAAAAAACCAGTTTTTATTTAATGTTTCAGCTTTTCATATGCACGTAATTCTTGTCATGGCTGGCAATTGTTTTAAACAATTACATAAAAATCGTTAAATCGAAATTAAAAGTAAGAATTGTCGTGCAAAAGAAGTCGCCGTAGTCTAGTAGGTAGTGTGTTGGCTTATTAGACGAAAGGCAGGGTTCGAATCCCCGGTCAGACATCAAAAATGAAATATGAAAAAAATATTTCTTCGGCGACTTCCTCTCAGCAGATTTCTGGCAAAAAATCTGAGAGTAAATAAAATTGCCATGAAAAGTTTCTCAAAAAAATCTGTCGTTCGGAGTCGACTTTAAACTGTAGGTCCCGCCACTCATGTATAAAATTAGCACACATAACATAAGTGGCGTGAGAAGCTAGGCCGTAATCCTTGACTGAAGGGTTGTAATGGCCAATTATGTATGTATGTAATTGTCGTGCAAAATCTGGCACTACGTATGAACTGTAACATTAAAAGATTTAAAAACTAATCAAATTTCGAGGGAAATACAAACATATGGCATGAGAAAATAAAAAATTATGTTCTTAGTGTCGGCCGTTAATTATATTTTCCAATCTGAATACAAGAAAAGTGTAATTCTGTTAAATGAAACAAACTTTTTTTGTTTACCAAAAAAATTCTTCTTTCGCAGAATTACCAAGAAGTGTGAAGAGGATGTATTGTTGTGGTTTAAAGTACTTAACTTCAAACCCAAGTATCACAGATTCGAATAGAATAAAAGACGAATAATTTTTTATAGTTTCTTTCCAAAAAAAAATATCATTTCTTTTTCAAATAATTTATTCCGAAATTCAGGACGTATGTTTCCCGTCAACGACTTTCGGAGATCTCTAACACATATTTTCTTCAATCGGAAATAAATAAAAATGTGATAAAAAAAAATCGAAGGAGGGAGCAGACATCCCCCGAGTAAATTTTAAATTTAAAATTCAACTAGGCTTTAGTATTGATTGAACTATAATTTTCCAAATGAAAAATGGGGATCAATCTGCCGATCAATCTGTCAATCAATCTGTCTACAAATTCACTTGCTTATGATGTATTTTTCTTTGTTAAACACAATACCACAATCATTACTCAACCGCTTCTATTTTTGATCACTCAAATAAAAGAAACATCTCTGACAACATAACTAGCGGCTAGATGTTTACGTAAACAAAATAGGGTCTCATTGGCTCCTACAATGTCAGTACCATAAGCACTATTTAATTTTAATCGTACTTTAACAAAGGAAAACTTTAAAATATGGCCTGTTTATCTTCGCTGAATTATTAATACACACTCCAACAATACTTGAGAAAAACGTTCCTTAGTACTCAGTTTTAGTTTTCTAACACCACCTAATGGTATTAATCTGCTATTATAGAACCTAAGATACACTAAAGTTATCTATTGGATAATAAATAATGGATTACTTTCAATCACATGTTTTATGTTTTAAAAGTCAATTCTTATCATTTTAAAATCGTTTACAGTTTAACTATTGAAAACTAAACCGCATTATCGTTATAAGACCCATGAGTAACACTTTTATATTTTTTTAAGTAGTTTAATTTAAATTAATTTTATCATTTATTTTATTTTGCTTTTTTTCAATTTTATTTACTTTTATTCAAATTTCCCTTCAAACCGGAAATGCTAAATAAAATCGTTTTTTTTTTTCTTACCCCCTTTTTTATACAAAAAAAAGTGAATGTGTTCGTGATTTTTGAGTTTATCAATGAATCTTTATAAAAAGAGCATTTAAAATCTGATTATTTATTATTATTATTATTCATACACAATATATTACCGGATAATCGGTCACGGTCAAAATAATAAAACAGAAATAAAATGACCAAAATATTGTAAGAAAAATGAAAAAAAAAACACAAAAACTTCTTAAACAAATTTGGTTCGCAAAAAATCTGCAGGCGTTAGAAATAGCAAAAATAATACAAAAATAACAACAACAATATGTTTAATTTTACAAAAATATTTTAACACTATAAAATAAAGACACGCTAATATGACGTTAATTAATATTAAAAAAAAACTAATTTATACAATACAAGACGTCAACCCGTCTAAACAAAATGCCCTCTCTTTTATATCTCAAAGCTGGCATTGTCATCTTAGCGTATATTTGAAAAAATATTTTGAAAATTTAAACAAAAACCATCTTAATGCGCTATATTTGGTAATAAATGGTACTCACTTATAAACGCTTGAAATACAATGTTAAAATATTTTCCTGTCTTAACATTTTTGAAGTATCAAAAAAAAAAAAAAGAAAAAAAGTAAGAAAAAAACCCCAAAAAAAAAAGAATTACGAAAAAACCCAAAAGATGCATGAATCATGCAGATTATTTATAAAAAATATATGTATTATAGATGTGTTATCACCATACCTTTTTGAAATCTTTTGAAGGAAAAATAACAAAAAAAAAGGAACACATTTAAAAACGGTACCAAAAATTCATCTTTATTGTTGTCAAACCTTTTGCCACCAAATCGTTTTCTCAAATTTGGAAAAGAAAACAATTCATTCGAGCTAAATCTGGCATAGAGAGTGTATTCTGAAAAACTTTAACTTTAATTTAAGCCGTCGAAATTGTGAAAGTGTCAACAAGTGGGAAGTCTTAATGAGCGAACATAAAGAACAGCAACGCAAACCCTTTGGAAAGAGTAGGATTCAATTAGAAAAGCTACTCACCACTGCACTCATTACAAAAATGCAGTACATATTCATAGCGGACATTGTTACCAAGGGGACATTACCCCACATTGAAAAAAACAAGATGTAACCATTGAAACCGCAAAAAAAAACTAGTTCGATGCATGAGTACTAGACGACTTGTAAAAAGCTTAAAATTCCAATTGCTCACTTTCGATAATATCTTGTGAAAACAGTTGTAAAAAAAGAAGTGGTTGCGGGAACCTACCTATTGTAATATATTTTCAATCATTTACAAAAGAAAAATAACAAAAATTACAAAGTGAATGGATTTGCAGAGTTTAAACATAAATTTTGTATTTGTCATCGTCATCATCCTTAATCATTTACAGTTTCAATGTAGGTAGCCAGTCAAGTTGGCAAATAGCCAATAATAAGCTGACATTACAATATCTTTTAGACACCACCATACCTTTATGGTTTAAGTCTCTGTGTGTTTTTCCATCTCTTTGTGTTTTAAAATATAATGTCACTGTTAATATTAATTGCATCAGACAACGAGCGATTAGTGTACTGTATGCTAGTCTGCTAATGGAGCCATCATCCTAGCCTTCACTTTAAGTGAGAGGCTTAATGTAAGTACGGACGCCTACCTGTAGTTCCACCAATTCCTTAAACAAACACTTCCGATTATGGCGGTAAGACACACGGTAGCACCAACTCACCTTGTTGATGTTCAATATTAGAAAAAACATCCGCTGATTATTCGAGACTGATTGTTCGTGAGACCCAATTTAAGAGATACTATAATAAAACATGAGCGAAGCAAGATGAAACTTTGTGAACAGTTGAAAAACCAGAATTGACGGATTCCATTGTCTGTCTATAAGTCTGGTGGGATTGAAAGGGAATTGTTTATTAAGAGCTTATATTAATTAGTCAAACGATTGACTATGTTCTCAACAACTAACGAAATGTAAGCAATCAATTCAATTAAAACTGCCAGAAAACACTTATCCTTGATGACTAGGCACTGGAAAGTTTTTATCCCCTATATAGTCCGAATATTGTAACTTAAGATTATTATTTATCTTGATCTCTGCAAAACTCAATAACGTTAATTTAAATTCCATTAAAGTCTATCAAAGGCATTACAATTATTGGATCGGTCAGAGAACTCAGAAGTTCTAAACTGACGAAATAATGGTTTTGCAAATAAAAAAGGTACAATGTTATCGATAAAATGCCGCATACATATTTGGATTAATAAAGCCTGTCTCAAATATATATGAAATTGAATATTATTACAAAATATTGTTGAGTTAAGCAGTTTCTAATCAAATATTCATTTTGTTGAAAACATTATTCCTATAAAAAATTAAATAAATTTTTTATTACAATATTTCGATGACACAAAATTCAATAAATTTACTCCAAAATATTAACATTTTTTCTAGGCTTTGTTTGTATTAAAAAAAATTTCTTGACCAACTGCATTTTCAAAATAAAATATTGTACAATATTTTCTTTGATTCGACAAAGAAAAAAAGTGAATAATTTTTGTGAAATACCCCATTGAAATATAAATTTTAACAAACGATACTCATATCTGTGAGTCATGAAATTCCCATCGCTTGTTTGTTGAAGATGTGAGTGCATAATTAAAATATTTTACACTTGCCAATACGATAATATAATAGTTTTTGAAGAGTACGCCACCAGCCTTATAGACTTATAAGTCCACATAACTAATGATAATAATTTTTTTCTTTTAAATCACATCCACACCTATTTAAGCCTTAAAGAAAAAAATTATACTTAAAAAAAAATTACTTTTATAGCTCATATAAAACATTTAAATGAGATTTTAATCAATTACAATACTTTAAAATTTATTCGGTATTATCAAGTGATCAGATTTGTATTTTAAATGCAAGAAGTACAACAAATACTGACCTTAGGTTGTTAAATAAAACAAATAAAAAAAAAATAATTACAAAATGTTTAATACGAGTGAGTAGGTTTCATACAATCGTATTAAAAAATCCACGATTATTTAAAAAAAAAACCTTCAACTGATTTACGGCCAATTTACAAGAGGGTTATGGATATTTTATTTGATACTATTTTCAAATCCTATAACAATATATTGTACAATATTTAATTTAATAAAATTAAAAAAAAATTTCAAGACGCTCTTTGTGCCCTATGAATTTGAATTATCATCATTAATCACTTTTATTTTTGCATGCTTAATAAAGAATCTGATATTTAATTAGAAATGTTTTGCCCATAATAAAATTTAAATTATTTTGTTTTTTATTTTGCAACATGTTAGACCTTTTAACAGTTTACTATTATTAATTAAAAAATTATTTTAATGAAAGAGATTTTTTTTCTATTAATTATGTACATCGTATTATAAATTTAAAAACTAGTTTAATAATTTTCAATATAATTTATCATTCACTAACAAAAGCCAATGTGCTTTGCTAAAGCTGTTCTAATGGTTATATTAAATTTAAATTACAACATCATAACATTTATTAAAATAATTTAAATTTCTGGAAATACTTATATTTGGCAAACAAATAAGAGTCCTTTTCTCTATAGTATGAAACGATCATTATGAAATCAAATATATGCTATTTTGATCGAGCACAATTGATATAGAACTTGTCCGATTTTCTTGGCGATCATTGATCCAATTGAAATTGTAAGTCTATAATTATAAGGAATAATTTTTTTTAATCCCCATGGCACTTGGCATTGCTTTGGCCGGAGTTGAATTGCATTATGGTCTACAGTTGGGGCCTCTTGTTTTCAAAGAGGGTGCTATAGAGGCGATATATACAATACAAACACAAACAGTGCAGTAAGACGCCTTCTGATCACGTACGTTTGGTCAAAAATATCAATCAAACAAAATTCTATCTCATGTTAAAAAAGCGGAGAGTTCAAACAATTCGAATGTTTATATAACGGTTGCTTCCCGAAATAATGAAACAGGGGGAATAAACGACATGATGACCATATGACCAGCTACAATATCCTTTATTGCTGCAAACGGATCTACGCTCCAATTTCCTCACTCGAAAAACCAAGCAGATGTCTATATTAACACCTTACCTAAAATAACGAGAACACATGATACCGTGTATGAGAAACATGCCTGAGAATGATTTAAGGCCCCACTGTAAGAGCCATATCTTCTGCTATCTTCCATGCGCCAGTTTAATAAATAAAAAATAAATATACAACGATTGCAAAAGGTAGAGCACGGATAGGAGTATAGCAAGATTTGCACAAGAGTATATTCGAAAACAAATTAAAGAGTGGGGGAAGAGGATTGTCCAAATTGCACTGAAAGGACACCGTCTTACATGAATACTGTAGAATGGGTTTATGGATACAGATATCTGAAAAAGAAATTGTTGTTAGTCCAGTTGCTGTAACAGCCTATAGTTTCAGTTAAAGAATTACATTATTTTCAAAAATGTGGCGGTTTAAGGGTAGAAGTCGCCGTATTCTAGTAGGTAGTGCGTTGGCTTATTACACGTAGGGCCACAGTTCAAACCCAGGTCAGACATCAAGACGATATATGAAAAAATATTTCTTCGGCGACTTCCTCTCAGCAGGTTTCTGACAAAAAGTCTGAGAATAACTAAAATTGCCATGAAAAGTTTCTCAAAAACCTATCGTTCGGAGTCGATATTAAACTGTAGGTCCAGCCACTCATGTGCAAAATTAACAAAATTAAAATTAAAATTAACAACAAGGTTCATAATCCTGACTGAAGGGTTGTAATGACCAGTTATGTATGTATGTATGTAGTGGATTTAAGGGATAAGAAAAACGGTTTTGAAGGCTATAGCATATGTGTATAGCAAATTATTTTCATTTGACAACCTCATCTGTTTGTTGATCCTCATATACCTGGAGGCATCTGGTTTGTAAAAATTCAAAGAACTATAACAACACATTCTGGAATTCAAAGCACAATTAATCTACTGATATCGAAATCAAACAATTTCTGGATATTTAAACAGTATGTGCTAAGTAAAAGAGCTAGATTTCCCAATTGTTAATCTAATTTAAAGAAACTATAATAGGTGTTGCGAAGCTTAACGGTCTTTGGCTAATAGATTTGAAATGCAAAAGTAATTTAACCCTCTTAATGTTAATTGTTTTAATACAAAATGTTTAGAAAAATACAATGTTTGTGATGAAAAATGTATCTTTTTTTTAACGATTATTAAACTGTAGACTTTGTTAACGAGAGTTCAAACTTTAAACCACAACTGAAACATGTGTTATTTAATGTTTCATTATGTATGTGTATTGTTATAAATATTTTTCTGCAAAAAAAAATAATATATTTTTCAAATTAATGTTAAAATTAATTGCCTTTTTTGCTAAATGAATGTTGGTGGAAAAAATAAAACAATAACAAAAATTCCTTTATATAGTATTCATTTAAAATTAGTCTAATAAAATAATAATAAATTTAAAATATTATTGTTATTGTTGTTTTACAATAGAAAAAAAAACAATATTGTTAAAAAAATGGCAAAACAATTAAATATTGTATTCAGTCTTGTATTGTTAAGCGATTTCTTTATTTTTAAAATAAAATTTAGTTTGTTTTACTAGTCTTCACCTTATTTTCAAGTTCAACTTGTTTAGTTTTCAAATAATTTTTTCTTTTGTTTTAAATTTTATGCAAACCAATTTAAATATTCATAGGTACGTACGTGTATTAATTTTAATATGTACCAGCAATTATAAAAAAATTAATATGATTTGTAGTTTCTTGTAAAAACTCTTCTAAAGTAAATAAACTTTTAATTTAAATTCCATTTAAAATAGGAGACTTAATAAAGTAATATCTAATTTAATTTAATACGATATACTTAAGATTTTCAATAACAAACTTAAAGAAGAAAAAAATTGTTTGACTGTACTCTAAAGAGAAAAAAATCTATGCCTAGTTCAAGGTATTCACAAGATTTACTTTTAATTGCTTTTTGTTAGATCAACTTTTCGATTTTGATTTTTGTATTCATTTTATTAGTTTCCTCACATATGTATGTACGAGTTGTGCATATGTACAATAACAACATTGTATAATTACAACAATATCAACATTAACAATAGCAATAACAACAAAAAGATGCCAAAGTAATTTACATAATAATGCGTGCATAGGTTAAGATCAGGTAACTGGTATTTGCTATATTAAATCAACATTTTTTAAATAAAATAATTTTATAATGATTTAAAAGCCAATATGCAAGTTAATTATTTCAAAAAATGTTTGTTGTTTGCTGTTTTTTAAACACGATGAATCTATATCTTTAATGATAAAGGCCTCAGCCTTTGTATTAATTATGACAGTTGGCCAACTCTTTTGTAATTGCTTTATTAATCAGTTTTACCACCACTTATATAAATTCTACAATTAAGCGTGTAAAGTTGTCAGCTTTATTCAATTGTAACCTCAAATTGGTCATAACATTTATTTTTATTTAAGACAAAAAATTGCACACAGCCACATCTTATTAAATAAACACATACACACACACATTATTAGCCATTACTACCCTTAGTCAGGATTACGATTATGCTACTCCCAACATTTAAGTTGACATCTGTATATGGAACTCAAAATGGATTCCAGAAGGTTGTTGAAAATATGTCGGCTTAAGCCATATTTTTTTCACATTTCATAATCATCAATGGTTAATCGATTGCAAAATAGAAAGGTATTTCCAAATTTTTTCCTGCGCGCTCCTTAACTGAAAACCAACTGAGAGCGGCCACTTAATAAAGAAAAGGAAGATGTGTTCGGGTAAAAAAAATCCACTCCTCATAAATTAATACGAAATGATTTAACCTTAATGAAATAATAATAACAAACGTTACGTTTTCGCTTTGGTTTTAAACCAGGTTTATACACTTATTTTGAAAATTTTCTTTTATTTTTGCAGTTATAGTCTGTGACTTACACAAATAACTGTTATTAAGGTGGAGTGAGACAGAGTGGTGAATGAAACGCATTGAGTTGGTATGTTTGTTTAACGGCTTTCACTGTCATATATTTATGATCGATCAACCATGTTTTATGTTGTTGGTTATCGGTGTTGTTGTGCTTTAATAGCGTTTCCAGAAAAAAAAAATTATTTTAAAGACTATTTAAAGAAATAATATTTAATTTTTGTGAAAAAAAAACAATAAATCTTTAAACAATTTGAAAAGATTTGTTTATTAATTTACTTTTATTATAATAAAATATTTGCTTTAGAAATATTTGTAAATATTTAAAGAAATTGAAATTAATTTTCTTTCTTTTCACACACCAAAATTGAACTTTCTTTAAAGGAATTTAAACTTTATTTTTTACCTTTTTCTTTATTAAAGAGAAGGGAAATTTTAATTCCTGTTACCTTTCCCTTATGTTTCAACTTTTGGAAGTACAAACTTTAAAAAGTGGGTCAATTTTAGAATTTATTTCTCTTTTCTTGCAAATTTTTCATACCAATAGCAAGCAAGCTTGCGCGTATGATGAAAACAAAAAATTAAGGCAATATTTTTCAAAAATTTTTCTCGTCTCTCTGTCTTTTTTTTTAAGCTTTTTTCTTGCTTTATTTTTTTATTAAAAAATATGCGTACATTGCTTCTGGTTTAAGAGCCTTAAAACTATACGGCCAATAGCTTCATATCATGCATAAATACGTACCAGCACCAAATCAAAATCTGTATTTTGAATGTTAACCAACCACCAGTTACCAGACAATAATAAAAACGTATAGAAAACTAAAGAAAAAGCAAAGCAAAAAAAAAAAGAAACCTTAACCTTTATCATCATTCATAAAGTAATTTTGTTTCTTATTATCTCTCGTATTCAATTTGTTTCATTTCGTTCAAGTGCTGATAGTTGATTGGCATACATGGCTCTCAAATAGGCCTTTTGTTGTTAAAATTTGTACATTTTGTCACCTTTTGTTCTGTTAAAATTCATTAAACGTTTTTGTTTAAAACAATGAAATCATTTTTTTAAAATTTTTTAAATAAAACACAATGATGGCAATAACTTTTAAAGTTGCAAAGAAATAAGATAATAAAATAAAATTAAAAAAAACCAAAAAAAAAGAATATTTTTATAATAAGTTGATCTATTTACCAAGGTCTTAAACTGATCTATATTGATGTATTTAAATCGGTATAATAAATCGATTTATACCAAACGAATTATTTAAATATCAATAGATTGTCTATTTAAACTTGAAAACTTTTTTAATGGTAATAACTTGCGGTCACATTTAGCAAATATGTGTTGAAAAAACGTAACACAAATATTATTTTATATTTAAAAAAACCAGTGCACAGTTTCAATTCAATTGAGAACTAAATCAGCGTCAGTAGGGCTTAATGCAATTAATTCCTGTCCCAACCTAACGTGTTGAAGTACTCAGAGACTGTAGATGACATATTCGGTTCGATTACATGGTTGTTTATAATATTCTCTATAGTAAAATACTGCGCAGAATATATTGTTTTATATATTATGGGTTCGCACATTATACCTTCGTATAGGCTACCTGATCACCGCAGATCATTTTCATTTTTCCTGAAAAATCTCTTGATTTACTTGGACAACCAGTCCAGTATGAATGTCGACTCATCTTGTGTACTTATCCATGAATGCCAAGCAGTTCTTTGGAAAATTTCAGATTATTCTGCATTACTATATTATATTACTTTACTGATGAACTTATTAGGGTGGTACAAAGTTCACAACTATGGAGATGATGGCATAGGTATCTGGATTGCCTCAGTTAAATAGGGAGCCTCAACAACGCTGACAGCATGAGACTTGCAATATTGCCAGACTCTGTTAAACTGATCTGGATAAAATGAGAACTGTTTGGCCTTTTTCGGGAATAACGTCGACATTCCACAACTACAACCTATAAAAAGACGTGTCATGATTATTACAAGATCTGAGGAGGATAAACTCACAATTTTTCAGTTCTTGCCTCTTGCTATGCAAAAGCTGAGATTTTAGCGCTCTTTGTCGTCTCTCTAAAATAAATATTGTATTAGTGAGAAATAGCGTCCTGGACATATGGACAGCGCGAATAATTGTGTAGCCGATGAACGTGCTAGAAAAGTGAAATACTCACAAAGTAACCTTCCTGAGCTATAAAGTTTCGTTAGATTATGTAACTTTCCTATAATCTATAAGGACAGATGTATAAATGATTTTATACTTTATAACTCTACTTAGTAAACATTTGACAAAAATTCCTTGACATTTTTGGTTGTCAAAATTTCCTCCACTCCCTTAAAAATGCTTTTAATGTGTTTAAATTGATAATCAATAATAAATTATGCTGATGTATTGACGTTTTTACCGATTCAACAATAATTAACACGTTTTATCGCTATTAATTAATACCAAAGAGACGAAAGCAAAAAAATATCGACAACAACAAAAAATTGTCTAATAGATCGACGAAGTAAATTCATTGAACAATTTAATATAAAAAATCATTTTATCTGATAATTTGCATGCAAATAGCAAATCTTCGACAAAAAGAAAAAACATTAAAACATTAAATAAAACTTTCTTCATTAAACAAAAAAAAAATAAATTAAATAAAATTTATTAAACCCAAGTCCATTAAAATGTCAATAACTTTTGCCCTCTATCGTATACAACATAGGCATCAAATTCGAAATTCATGGCACTTGTAATTTTCTTCCTACAATTGAAAGTGAAAAATTAATATTTGAAAATCGTTTGCATTAATCTTTTATGCAAAATAAATAAATTAAACTATTTAAATATTTATTTTATTAAAAAAAATCACATGTCATCTCTCAAAAAGGAAGAAAAAAGAAAAATGTTGCAAATCTTATAAATTTGTTATTAAAAGATGCGCTGATTACATGACATGACAGAAAATGAAACAAAAGTAAAACAAATATTCGTTTTAAAAAGCTTTTCTCATTTAAAAATGCAAATTTAAATTTTAAAAAAATAAACTGCAAATGCGCTTAAGGTATGTAAAATGGAAGTCTGAATTCCAAATTATGAAACTAAATTTCTATATTTTATGACCGACCATTAACACTACAGTTCAGAGAATAAAATTTAAATCGGTTTAAATCGGTTATTCAGGTTATTCAGGAAACCTGTCAACTCAAGCGTCATTTACTTAATGACATGATAAAAGCAGCGCTTAATCGGTATCCAACTGAAGGAGAGAAAGACCGACCCACCCATAAATAGAGGAACTCGACATAAATGAATACATGAATGAAAAAGACCAGGAGTAAGTGTTTTAACCCTACGGTCCACATTGAAACAATTGTATAATAAATCGGGAAGGTTTTAATTTGCAATAAAAAGAAATTGATTTTGAACACAAAATTCTATTTCATTAACGACCCTCGTATTTATAATAATTTACTTCCGTTTCATTTTCTTTGTAGCACGTAATTTTAACAATAGAAACTCACATACTATGACGGACACTGCCACATTTATTTTTAGTAATTCAAGTGTTTGGCAACGCCATAAATTATGGGGGGTTTTCAATTCTTTGCGAATATAAGTAGAAACAAAAAACAAACAGAAAAAAACCCAAGCAATTTTGTCTTACATTACCTCACAAAACATAAAAAATATAAATCAAAATTGGCAATAGCGTTGAAAAACTACAATAAACCATTTGCAAAACAATTATATTTTTAATATAATCACTATTTATAGCAACCAAAAATAAAAAAATACGAGTATAAAATATCGTACAATACGTTACAATACAATTAAAATACGAATAAACCCCCAATTCAATTAATAGCTCTATCAATTGTTCTATTAAAGATAATTTTACAAATAATTTGTTTATTTTTTTTTTCGCCTATTCTTCTTAAATTATTGTTTATAGATGCGTAAAATTAAGTTTCAGTCTCCTGCAGTTGATTTTAAAAGTGAAGTAATAAAACTCATGTGAGTAATTCTATCACTTCAAGTATTTTGTGTCACAAACAAGCTGTCGTTGAAACTTGGCTTTAACATGGCAAAAACAAAGTGTTGTTAACAAGAACACAAGTAAAATGGAAACTAGTTAGTGACTGCTTTAAGTACGAGTACGTATTCATATATATTACAACATTTAATTTAGAAGCCCACTACATTCTCTAAAAGAAGAGACTCATTCATTTTTACTTAATTTTGTTTTTATTTATATTTAATACACTAAGAGCCAACTGCTAATGTAACTTTGGTAAGGTGTTTGTAGTACAACGTAAAAATATTTCATAAATAAAAACTAATTGGAGGATTATACTGTAAAATATACAAAGAGAATAAAGGTAAATCTGAATGAAAGTTTATATGACGACACAGACTCGTTTTGAGATCGCTTTACTAAACCTAGCATACACAAAAGAAATGTAACTGGCACAAAGGCAATATACCTTGAACGTATTTGTGGATATAGAAGTCACTTTCCTACCTGACGCTAGAGAGCCTTGTCTTTAGTGTGATACTCTCCACCTCCTTCCTATAAAAGCTTTTGTCGTACGAACTGTTAGTGAACAAATCACCTGCGCAACGTCGGCTATTCTGACGACATAGTTCTTACAATTTCGAACAGGTTTATAGATCCTATTAGGGATATGATGCATGTACCTCTGGGAAATGTCAATGAGTGAGTATCTATAGCGATTTGGGAGCAAATTCCGAAAAAACATCGGTGGTAGTTTTTACAAGGAAGAACAAAAAGTCACCTTTTCTTTCACTTAGGCTGTATTTAACTAATCTTGGAGTAAGTGATGAGGCGCACCTACTTGGGTTTATTTGGAATACTAAAGTGCACAGGAAATTAAATATACATAACATTGTCTTCTATCCTTAAAATAAAGTGTTGGCAAATAAATTAGACATCACATCAAAGCTGACTCACTGGACCTAACCAGCAGTGGTCAAACTTAACTTGAGCTACAGACGCCATGTACTGCATCATCGATGCTGGATGCAATTCTGCATCCCTTTCAGCTTAATTTTTATTGTAAGGGCTCAGTGGTTAGACAGTAGCACAAACCATCTATTGGTCACTCGAAGATCCTGAAGGATATGGAAACAATAATTTCATAACATAACACTATAAGTCCTTTGGGACGGTCCGCACCTCCAACCGTGATAGAGGGTAATGGAGAAAGTGGCATGACAGCTCTCTACAGGTCTACATAAATGTTTCGGGACTGAATAGATCTATGATTGGAAGTTCGGAGTAGTTAAGTATACTTCATCGTCTATCAGGCGAAAGTATAGCCAAGAGACTGCCAGGACACTGGCGTCTTATATAATAGCGTCTAGAATGGTTTTCGGCTCAACCAGATGGCAAAGCGGTACTACATTCTCATCAAAGGGACAGTGGTGTTCCGGGAAACTGCAAAGTGGATAGACTGATTAGATGTGGCACAACCACCGGATTTACAGCCGAATTCTTTACATAATAAATAATACTGTTCACCTGTAAGTTTAGAATTGACAATATGGAAATAGATTTCTTTAATGCGGCATGGACAACTTCAGATACGGCTAAGATAGTACAACAAATCCGACCGATTTTAGAAATAGGGCACACACGGGCCTATTAGGTATATTCCCAACGCTATATCGTAGGAGAAGGGAACAAGTGGTCTTTTGTTATGCAGATAGTCTCACTAAATGCCCGGGATGGACATTGGCAGGCTAAGTAGCTTTACATATCTACCATAAAAGGCAATATTTGGCTTAAGTATGCCTGTCTCCTTTGCTTTGATGACAGCTCTTGCTTACAGATTTCAGACTCTTAAAACTCATTCAAAATGTAAACATTTTATCAGTATTTTCCTTTTCTTATTACTTATGATAGCGCCTAAAATATTTTAATTAAGGTCATTTATTGAAAACTGGTAATCTCGTTATAATGCAGACTTTAATGCCAACACAAATTCAATTAGCTATGCCATCACATAGATTAAATCAAATATTTGTGTGAATGTTTTCAAATATTAGATTTTGTTAGCACTAAAATTTTTGTGATTTTTTTATTTTATCTTAAGTTAAACAACCTTCAAAACATAGTCTACACAATTTACAATTCAGTTTGTCACTAAACACGCTCACATGATTAATATTTAAATAAAAACAAAACTAAACAAAAAAACTTTCACTTAAAATCATCATTATTTATGCCAATTTCTATGTATAGTTTTATTTTAATGAGACTTTGAACATTTTAACAGCGTGTATACCTACATATGTATGTAAATGTTGTTTCTAGAAATGCGTCTTATAACGTTAATTTTTGTTGGATTTCTTATTTATGGCGGTTAACGGTTAAAATTACCTCATCTTAAATGAAAAACAGCAAGAGAGTATTTAAAGGAAGGAAAGAAACGGTATTGCCTACTTGCAAATTACGAGAAAAAAAAATAAAATAAATGAAATAGTTATGTTACAAAGCTTATGTACAGCTGTTTTCTTTTTCGTTTTTAAAATAAATTAATCTAATAAAATGGTAAAACCTAAAATTATATATGTATATAGGTATTGTAGAAAATAAATTATAAATATTACTTACGTGCAGCCTGCATTATTAACATGCCAATCACAATGAAATTCATATTGCTTTTATAGGATTTTCACGCGTTTGCCGTTAAAATAAATAATTACGCTGCCTTTTTTTAAATCGATCCACTTTTGTATTCCAGCTTAAAGTACGTGTGCCAATTTGTTTCAATACTTAAAAACTAACATAAAATGAATCACAATCATATGCCAATATAATAACAACAACAACAACAATAATAATAATAATAATAATAAAAATTTGAAATGAAATCAAAATTTCTTCGAATAAAATTTCTATGGGAGAAATAAAAAACAGATGTTAAAAAATAAAACGAAGATGATTATTAAAGATAAACAAAATCATGTTATTATTTAATACTTTTTTTTCTTTTTTTTTTTTTTTTGTTTTATTACAATTTTTCAGAAAAGAAGAAAAACACGCGTGTTTGCAGTTTTTACACACACAACATAAAAATCAATTCCGAACCGGTGTAAATTAAACTCAAAAAGTTAAATATCCGTTCGACTAAATGCAAAGTAAATAACACTCTCTCTTTCTACTCTCTCTTTGCTATACGTTTATTTACATAAGTGTATGTGTGTGATTTTTTCAATATTTTGTTTTCATTTTGTAAAGGTATTGTATTGTATTGTGTGCATGTTGCCATCGTCTATTATGATTCTTGTTGTTGTAAAGTAAAAGTGGTGTTTACAGCAACAACACAACAATAAACTCGTATCAATATACATATGAATCGTCTGTTACGGTATTTTTTACATTTTGTTTTTATTTAATTGTTATTATTGTTGTTGATATTATTATTGCATGGCATGATGACTTTTTTAAATAAGAAGTTTTCTGCAGTAATTTTGTTACACACACACACATTCATCTTCGGTTGCCATAATGTGTTGTTGATTAATTCATGCGTACAGGTGGGTTTTTTTAAATTCGTAGGTAGTTTTAGGGTTTAATTAATTTGTTGTATGATTTGTATTAATTATTTAAATTATATTTTCTCCTTTTTTATTTAATTGCGAAATATATTTTTTATCTATGTTATTGTTGTTGTTTACATATGGTTTAGTAACACTATTTTAATTCAATTAGCATCATTTATTTCAAAAATATCAAATTTTTTTTTAAGTAAACAATTTCACTTTCTTTAACCAAAAACTTTTTCTTTTCTTTTTTGATAATTTTTTCTATATTTTTTCTTTTATAAGTACTTCACATAAGCAATATGCAATATTTGTTGTGATCTTTAATAAACAGCTAATTTATAAAAATGATTAAAATCGTGTGCTTTTTAAAGTGATTCCGAAGGTTATTATATTAGTTTAAATGCAGTTCGATTTTGTTTTTGGGGTTTTTCTGATTTTATTTAGTTTTCTTGTATTCTTTTTTCTTCTTTAATTTTTTATGTGTTTGTTATATTTATAACACATTTTAACTATTTTTATTTTACCTTCTCGCTGTTTTTAAACAACTTTTAAAATGCAAGAAAAAAAATACGTTTAAATACTTCGTGTTTTTCTTTAAGCCACACAAATAAAGTACGAAAGAAACGTTTCTTTTAACCAAGTATATTCTTTTAAGTTTATTTTACAACTAAATGCTCTTTGACTAGCTTCAACTCAACGTAGCTTGAAAGATACGTTACCAAAAACTATTAACAAGAAACACACGCAATGTTTATAACACACTTGCGCCACCTTTGGTATTGCCATTCATTATTTTACTCGACTACTCATACCAAATCTCTCTTCCAACTCTCTTGACAATATTCAAAAGCCAACGAACAGCCAAATGAAAGGTTTTCGTTCGTTGTTTTTTTTTTATTTTTTGTAATTTTATGTTCATATGCTTATGAGTTTTAATTCAAAATAATGCTTGTATTCATGAGTATTGAATATTTTCTTTAATTTCAAGGCGGTCCCATTTAACTACAAATGGTTAGGTTAGTTAGTACAAGCTTTAGTTTAAATATAATGTATGTATATTTATTATTTTTTAGGTGGGCAAATGGTTTGAAAAAAAGTATGTGTTGTTTCAACCAAACTTAAGCATGAGCGTTAAAAATTTAGTGAAAAAATTAATGAAAGCGTCTAAATTGGTAGTCAGCCAGACTTTGCTTGGCCATACTTGCTTTGGTCCTTGATATTCAGCTACTCCGTTGACCGATTGCATCACCAGGTTTTTCTCTCCACTGTTAGGTAACCTAGGCCCAAATTTAAACTTTCAATTTTTATCTCTCACCAGCACCACTTTGCGAAGTTGAGGCGCGTTGCTCATCACTTGGCTGTCTATCCGAGGTTCATGATGAAAAGGTATTTTGGACCGCTGGTAGTTGACCATCTTCTTAAATTGTCGGCCCAGAAATTTTGTTCTTTTGTCTGCCATTATTATTGTTATCCATTTGATTTTCACAAGTGTAGAGAAGGGGTTATAAAGCCCACTAACCTGGCAAAATCAAAAATTATTCACCGAGGTAACCATTTATCAGTAAATCTCCCTTCTTTGCTAAACTACTTGTCAGCCAGGCTATGCTAAGCACGAAGAAAGTTTCAAACAACTAAAACACACATTATCGTCGGTTGTCCGTAAAGATCGCCCAACTAGCTTTACCTTATTGGTAGATTCTTAATTGTTAGTTGGCAACGCTACCGAATTTCGGTTGCTGTTTATAAAATATCTATTAATTATTTATTGGAACTTTTTTCGTCCCTTTATATCATTAAATACCTATTGGTTTTTCTAAGTGTATATAATTCATTTTAGAATTGTTTTTGGTACCTTTCTATACAACTTTGATTGTATTGAGTGTGTTGACAAACAACAGCTGACGTTTGTTTTCATTTGTAACACATTGTTTTTTTTTAACTTTTATGAAACTTTTTTAAATTATTTTAAGCAAGACCTTAATATTTTGAATTTTATGAATAATTTTATTAAAAATTATGCCAAATTAAATGATCGCTTCGGTAAATAAATGTTGTAACACCAATACATCAGCAGGCAAATAATGTGGCCAGCGGCGTTAACTCGCCTGCTAAAAAGACGACTTGTTTATATTATTTTAGCGATAATAATAATTGTATACACTGTCAAGCAAATATACCATAAGGTAAATTAGAAAATAATTGCAATAATAAAAAAAACTACTAAAATATACTTGGTGTTTACTTTAAAGCGCCCTAGTCTACACCTCTTAGAATCCGAAGTGTTTTCAGTGGAACGTACAAAACCATTACTTTGGCGCACTTTACAAGAGCACGTTTTACCAAACGATACCGACTATCATACAATTCCGCCATATATAACCTGCCGAAACTCAGAGCAGGGGAAATATCTTTTAACCGATGATCGAGGCTTCGTTTGCAATGCCGAGCATTTGCTTGAGAATGGTTGTTGCAATACCCAAATGGAAACTACAAAATACTATACCTGTGAGAGCTGTAACCAAGCCACACACTGTTGTGGCATTTATGAATATTGCATATCCTGCTGTTTGCATCCCGATAAAAAAGCCATACTTGAGTTAGCATTGGATAATATTAAGGGTCGTCAAGCATTGTTGTACGCCCAGGTGAACGATCAATATGAATTGTGTTTATTCAAGTGTCGCACTAATTCGCATTCGGTTGAACATGAAAATCGTTACAGAGATGCCGAGCATCGCTTTTGTTATGGTCCCACACAAGCTCATGAATCACAACTAGAAGTATCAGGCACTGGTTCATAGCTGTGATTTAAAGGATATTTATTTTTAAAGAAGAAGAACTGTCAATAAAGGCCTTTATACTAGTTAATTAAGTGAAATTTTAATATAAGTTTAAAATTTAATAGATTTAAGTAAAATCATTATTTATTGCTGTAATTGCGTACTCTCTATAGTCTATACTACCAATAATTTTGTAAATATTTAATACAATTTCAATACAATAATTTTTATATATAGAATTGAAAGTAAATCAAAAGAAATATATGTTATGATTCGATTATGTAAACATCAAATGCATTGGCAGTTACGGTAGTGATATTAGGCAACTAGCAAACAAAATTTAAAAACTTCTCTTGTTAAATATATTTTTTAAAATATTAGGCTTCCTTCTTTCGAGCTTTATTCAAATGGTTAATAACTGGTAGTGAATGCCTGCATCCCTAGCAATGCCCACGCAGTTCTTTCTAATTTTTACCTTATGTCTTCGATTTATCGCAAAAACACCCGACATAAACGTATATTTTAAATTAAACTATTTAAGTAATCAAAAAATTCATTAATTATAAACAAAGTACCATTAATAACAGCTCTGTTACTAGCACGATCATCATGGTTGTACTTCAAAGTATTGTTTGAAGAGCACCTTAACAATACAGCTGAGTTTGAGACTGATAAGAGTAACGGCAGCAGTAGTTTTGTTCAGTGTGTGTGTAGAGTTTTTATAGGTGGATTGTTGAAATTTATTTAATTTTTATTAGTTTTTGTTTAGAATTAAGATTTTAAAATGTTTACACTTTTATATCGTAATGTAAGGTGAGCAGCACAAGAAGATTTAAAAAATAAATAAAAACGTGAACTATGTTCAAAGGTCCATCAATTATGGAATGCTTAACTTAAGAAACTTTGGACATGTTTTTTGTTACATAAACTTGCAAAAAAAAAACAACAACAATTTAAATATCAGACTTTTTTATTTTGATACTGCAGGTTCTATGCTACGCAAGCAACTAAAAGAACACCTGTAGTACGGCCAATTAACAAAATCTTGATTGCTAATCGTGGTGAAATTGCTTGCCGTGTCATTAAGACCGCCCGTAAATTGGGCGTACGGACTGTTGCTGTCTACTCGGATCCAGATGAAAAATCTCTACACACCCAATATGCCGATGAAGCCTATCGTGTAGGTGAAGCAGCTTCAGCCTCGTCTTATTTACGCGCTGATCGTATTATTGACATCGCTAAGAAGTCAGGCTGTCAAGCTATACATCCTGGTTATGGTTTTCTTTCGGAGTCTGTAGAATTTGCTGAACTATGCCAGAAAGAGAATGTTGTGTTTATGGGTCCACCCAGCTCGGCTATACGTGATATGGGTATAAAGAGTACAAGTAAACATATAATGGATGCGGCCGGTGTTCCTATAATTAATGGTTATCATGGTGAAGATCAAACGGACGAACGTTTACAGGCTGAAGCTAAAAAAATCGGTTTTCCTTTGATGATCAAGGCTGTACGAGGTGGTGGAGGCAAAGGTATGCGTATTGCTAATACGGAAGAGGAATTCATGACCGCTTTAAATTCGGCTCGCAATGAATCGCAAAAATCTTTTGGTGACAGTTCAGTATTGTTGGAACGTTACGTTAGATCGCCGCGTCACGTTGAGGTGCAAGTTTTTGCCGATCAATATGGTGATGCTGTGTACTTGTGGGAAAGAGATTGTTCAGTGCAAAGACGTCATCAAAAGATTATCGAAGAGGCGCCAGCGGTACGTACCAAAAAAGTTTTTTACATTCCAATTAACCACAAAGGGTTCGAAAAGTATGATTTGTTATAATAGTATACAGGAGTTTAGAAGAGATAGCAGACTTCAAAGAAAATATTCAGACTTATTTTTCAAATCCATTTGTTTAGACTTCTATTCAGTCAGCTTTGCCTTAGAACTTGGGTCAGACGCCATAAAAAAATAGAAAATAGCCCTTTTCAACGCCTCCTGTATGTTAGCTTGCAGACTCCTCGCTTTACTTGGTGGATTTTGTCTTCCATTCAAGAAGAAGTTTGGACTAAAAGAATCAAAATTTTATAGTGTACACCTTAATTTAAAATCGTCTTTAAATCATTTATAAATGGGAAAAGAGAAACGTGTAGTAATTAATTTTTCCCAATAAAAATCGTGATTAAAACTCAAATCGTTCTAGAAAATAGTGTGTTCTCAAGCCAAAGAATTAATTTTCGCCATTTATTGTTAACTTTCAGCCTGGTTTGTCGGAAGAATTACGCCGCGAATTGGGTGAAGCTGCTGTACGTGCTGCTAAAGCAGTAGGTTATGTTGGTGCTGGTACTGTTGAATTTATTATGGACAAAGAGGATCTTAGTTTCCACTTTATGGAAATGAATACTCGTTTGCAAGTAGAGCATCCCATTTCGGAAATGATAACGGGCACAGATTTGGTTGAATGGCAGATACGTATTGCGGCTGGTGAACCCTTGCCCGTTACTCAGGAGCAAATTCTGCGCAAGGGTCATGCTTTTGAAGCTCGTATTTATGCTGAAAATCCTCGCGGTGGTTTTCTACCAGGTGCTGGTCCCCTACGTTATTTAGCTACCCCACCACCCAGTGAAGGTCTTGTACGTGTTGAAACTGGTGTTCGCGAAGGCGACGAGGTTTCTGTCCACTATGACCCAATGATTGCCAAATTAGTGGTTTGGGGAGAAAATCGCACACAAGCCCTTAACAGTCTAATAGCTCGTTTGGGAGAATATCATGTGAGTTAAGGGTTTTCCTATTGTCTGGTCCATGTACCATGTAATGAACGTATTATTTATTTTAGATTACTGGTCTAGAAACTAACATTAATTTTCTTATTGATTTGGCTTCCCATCCTGAGTTCCAAGCTGGCAATGTTCATACCGGTTTTATTGATCAACATTTCGATACCTTATTTCCTCCTTTGCAAGATCACGACGCTGATTTATGCAAAGCTGCCTTATCAATTGTGTTCAATGAATTCCAAGCTAACAAATTAAACAGCCTTAACAAAACAGATCCCTTTATCTTCTCTCCCAATTTACGCCTAAATTATGATTTAGTTCGCCAATACCAATTAAAAAGCAACGATAAGGTCTATAATGTCTCCTTGAAATACGATTCCGACTCAAATATTCAAATCAAAATCGACAATGGCAATTGGTATGATGTTAAAGCTGATCGTATTACAGATGGTGGACGTCTAAAGATAAGATCCAATATTGCCAACAACATATCGACTTATAATGCTCATATTGACGAGTCCGAAATTACAATATTTTTGGAGAATGGCAAAAAGACTTTTGAATTGGTTCAACCGAAATTCCTAAATGCTGCTGCTGATCAAGGTGGAAGTGCCGGTTCTAAGATAATCGCTCCTATGCCTGGTGTATTGGAAAAGGTTTTAGTTAAACCCGGTGATAAAGTAAAGAAAGGTGACAGTTTGGCTGTTTTGATAGCCATGAAAATGGAACATATTTTAAAGGCTCCCAAAGATGCTGTTGTCAAGTCTATTGGCGGTGCTGTAGGTGCCAATGTAGCCAAAGGCGCTGCTGTTATTACATTCGAAGAAGAAGAGGAAGAGAAGGCCGATAAATAAATAGATTTTATTTTATAAAAAAAATTAACTTTTCAGTACCAGAAAAAGGTTGCATTTATTTTTTTATTATTACCGTATATTAAGGCTTAAAGCTTTATTGTTAATTTTTGTTAAACAAATAAAATTTGTCTTTTTTGTCATGTACAAACATTTTAATTATGGATTATGGATTCTTTTGTTTTGATGATTAGCTATATTGTACTATTTGAGACTGTATGCTATTAAAGCATAAATATACTATGACTTCTTCCTTGTCCAATATTTGTTTTGAAACTTATTCAGAAACAAACTTCTACAAAATGTTTTTGATAATCCAGAAGGCGTTGAACAATTCGTTTCACAATGCAATACTCCGAACATGTTAAATGCAATGTCAGTTTTCTCTCCACTCCTTCCTAATATTACCCACATCTCTGTTATATCTCTCGATAGAGTACATAGGGTATTCAGTGCAATCTAGCAACCTCAGCTATACCGATGAAAATAATAAAACTGAATGAAAAGCTTCTCAAGTCTTTCAACTGTAGGTTTGATCACTAATGGATAAAATTAACGCACACATTCTAACTAACGAGAACTTCATAATCTCAAGTATTTTTAAATCGAAACTTAAGGAAGATGATGTGCCTCTTCTGGCCGAATGCAATTGCCTATGATTACATATGGGCAGCCACATTAATACAACAAATAATTTTGAAATTGCGATACCGCTAGAGGTGGAAGCCACATAATGATTATAATGTATGAGTATGGTGATGAGAAGGATAATGATGTATAAGCGTGTATGTGTATGCTACTGAAGTTTGAATTTAATGATTGTGATTATGATGATGGTTATCATACACACAGCATTTGACTGGAACAACATAATACTTGCACACGGATGTTGGATGCACGTAATGTACACTATTACCCAGTAGGCCACCAGGGCATTAAAAAATTCTTTTAATGCAGTTTCAGATTAAATAAAATGCATTTTTTCGAATTATTTTTATTGTTGGTATTATTTATAACATTTAGTTTTGTTGTAATTTTTTCTTTTTTATTTTTTGTTTCTTATTGATTTAATTTTTTATACTATTTTATTATTATTTATTATTTAATAAGAATATTTAAGATTTTTTTCCTTTTATAAAGCGTAGTAATAATCTGTGTTTTTATGTATTATTATTTTCATCGGTTTCCGTTTTTTTTTATAACAAAATTATTTAATCATAATAATATAAGTTTTTTTCTTTAATTCAATTTTTTTATTTACTTTCTTTTCATTTGTTTATAAAAAAATAATAATTTTTTTGTATTATTTACTTTTAAATATGATTTGCTTTTAGTAGAAGTTATAAAAAAGATTATAAAACAAAGTGAAATTTTTAATGTTAATTTAAAAAATTAATCGTATTTAGAAAGCGATACAATTTATATCCTTTACATACATTATTTTTTACACAATTATAGTTAAAGAGTTTATTTTTTTTTTAATCTAAGAAATTATAGAAATTTAGTAAGTTATCGTAGAAAAAACTTGGACACTCGTTTTTTAAACATTCACTTGGTGTATACAAAGAAAAACTTATTAAAATATTTTGTCTCAAGCAGAATAAAATATTTGAATTCGTATTTTCCTTATTGGTTATGTTTTTTCTTCGGCAAATATTTGCCTAGCCTGTTTGTACCATTAGAAAAGGAAAATGTAAGGAAAGAAAATTTATTAAAGACTTAAAGTTTACATATTAATAATGCTGTTTATTGCCAATAAATCTCAACATTTTTACTTTTACCTGCTACATACTCTAAGGAAAGACAGAAAAGTTGTAGACTAATATCTTGTCTCCAAATCATTCAGTAATCTAGAAGCTATAGCAGGAGATTGAAACCAGTGGAAATTCTGTACCAATAGTTTTAGTCTAGCATATATACACAGTTAGGCGAAATCTGGAATTCGATTTACTTGGCGTAGAGCGGAAGAAACAGTTGTTGATATCGAAGGTTTCAAAAAGCAAACTAAATTATTAAAATATTGGTAGAAGCTACTTTTTTCCTTTCTAAATCAGAAAGGTTATCATGTTTTTGCAAATCGGAAGAAAAAATTTTATTCGAATGTTAGTTACGTTGTAAATCATTGAGCTTCGAACATTTTTCTTTCGAAACGAAGCACATAATAACCCCCCAAGCTAATGTTTGTCACTCATTATCGTGTAAGCATTTGGTCTTATCATGAGAAAAATTGAATTTCAATTTACCCATTACAACTCTATTGCACCAAGCATATTCGTAATCTACATAATATTTTTTGTTTTGTTTCAGTTTCAGTAATTAAATTTTTCCAGATAAGCGGGCTCATACACACATTATTTGCCAATACAAGCCTTTAGTATGTATTATGTCCTGGCTTCTCACAGCTAAACGGGTATTTGAAAAGATTTCAAACACTTCGAAGATTTGGATTATAGAGGTGATATATGTATCTCTCCTTTTGCCGGTAAAACTGGCAAATAATATCGACCTCGCAGACTTTTACAATACGGGTCGATCACTCCTCTGACAGCAAATTCAATTTGCTGACAACTTTCGCTAATTTGGGTGCATAACGTCAATGGTTGAATCAGTTATATTAATAACAGCAATATTAACATTCGGACGTTTATTTAGAGTTTAGAGGACTCATCAGTTTACACAATCATAATACTTGTCCATTAATAAATGTCTACATAACCCTATGGAGCAAATTCCGAAGAAAATATTCGAAATTCATTTAAGTTGGAGTTAAGTTAAACAGTGTACATCAGATCGAGTAGATTGAATTATTCGTATTGTGTCACTATGATTATTGGAGTAAAATGATCCCATGTACAATATAAAGTTCGCAGACCGCACACTTCATCGATACAACGATGATGAAGTTGCCGCAGTTTAGTAGGTAGTGTATTCGATTATTAGACGAAAGACCAGGGTTCATAACGCCGGTCAGATATCAAAATCGAAATATGAAATATATCTTCGGCGGCTTCCTCTCAGCACATTTGTGGCAAAAACTCTGAGAGTAAATAAAATTGACATGAAAAGTTTTTCAAAAATCTGTCGATCGGAGCCGACTTTAACCTGTAGGTCCCCTCACTTATGTATAAAATTAACGCACACAACATAAGTGGTGTGAGAAGCTAGGCCGTAATCCTGACTGAAGGGCCAGTTATGAATGTACAACGATGATGAATGGCAAATTTCACATAAGAAACTAGTAAAAATTGATATTTATAGGCCATACATTCAAAATGATTCGCTACTCTTAAATGGAAACTCCAAGGCGGCAGGCGACGAACCAAAACATCACTATTAGGAGACTGAAGGGCAATAAGCAAAAAGTAGAAAATATTAAATTTGCTATAAATGATAGAGAAAATAAACGAAAAAAATTTTAGATCTCTTAAGTTTCTGTGATGTAATTATTGATCGCAAAAAAGAAAAAAATGTTACTATAAGTAATTTATCTGCCTGCCAAACGACGGTACAATGTATTCCTTGTCTTTGTGGTATTTCATTATTTCTGTAATGGATTAAAGACAAATTTTTCTTATTGTTTGCAAGCTATTACAAGATCGTTGCAAATCCTATATTACTTAACGACTGCAATAAAGATAACAGCAGTGTGTGTTTTTTATTTTGTAAGCCTAGGAAACATATTTCTAATAATGGGATTACAATATGATTACATTCAATAGAGGATAGGTTTATCAAAAGTTAACACAAACAAAAAAATTAATTAAAAATTGCACAAAAGAATCGTTAGCTTAACCAACTAAAAAAAATTGGTGAAATGTCGCGTTTAATGAAACGTCTAAATTGTAACTTTATGCTCCCTCCTCCCTTTCCTTTCCATTTTCCATAATATAAATACATTTCATTGCTGAAATTTTTTTTTTTTTTTTATAAGTGTTCAAATCTTTGTTTAGTTTTGAAAAGAAAGAGTAACAAAGAAGAAAGTGATGTGAATTTTTAAATTTTATTATAAGTTTTGTTTTGTTGTTGTTGGATTTTATGTTCCTTTTTTTTTTAAATTTCTGGTTGGTTTTTATCTTTTTTATTTTATTTTTTTTTATTTTTATTTTATATATATATATATTGTTGTTGTTTTCATGTAATTTTTATAAATTATAAATTATAATTATTTAATAATATTAATTATTTTTCATTTTTTGTTTGTTTTAGGGTTTACTTATTAGATTTATTATGTTTATCTGTTTCTTTATATTTTCTTTTCTTTTTATTTTATTTAATTAATTCTTTAGTGTGAAAAAAGAGCATTTTTGTTTTTATTTTCTTTTTTCTTTTATAATTTTAAATATTTGTTTTTGTCGTTTAAAAAGTTTTAATTTTTATTGTTTACTGCGTTCTTTCTATTTCCGTTTTTCTGTTGTTTCTTGCAGTTTTCTTTTATAGATTTTAAATAATATTTCAATATTTTTAAACTTCATCTACGTTTTTGTTGTGGTGTTAAGTTGTGGTTGTTGTTGTGTTGCTGTTGTCGCTTCCATATCAACCGTGCCCATTAACATATTATGTTGGTCATTTGTTAGTGTTGTTGTATTGGCAATATTATTTGTTGTTGTATTTACAGATTGTATATCAGCGGTATTATTTGTATTTGTTGTTGTCATCGTTGTTGTTGTTGCTGTTGTTGTTGTATTATTTAAGACATTTAAAACATTTAAAAGATTCAAATCATTGTCCTTTTTTATTGTATTTCCTGCTGTCATTGCGGCTGAGGTGGCGGTGGTGGCTGCCAATGTTGCCGGCATTTCTGAACTAATGACGCCGCTGACGGACTAAATGCAAGTAGAGAAAAGAAAAAGGAATATAACATATTTTCAATTAATTCAATATTATTTATGATTTTTAATTTTTATTTAGTTTTAAACTAAATAATCATCAATTTTTGTAGGGATTTTTTTTTATCAATAATTTCTCATTGAGTAAAAATAATGCCAAGCGCAACAGTGAAAAAAGCGTTTTTTTAATTCTTTTAAAATATAATATTATTTCTTTTTTTTTATTTATTTCAGTGAAATTGCTATATGTGAAGCATTTTGATTGTAGTTTTTTAAGTGTAAGTTATTGTGTATATTTTTTGCAGTGTAAATATATAAAAAAAATAAATAAATAAAAATAAAAGTACATTTTCAAGCCGTTGCAAGATTTTTGTTTGTTTGCTTAAAGTGAGTATTTTGAAAAATAAATAAAATATTTTGAAAACATTTATTTTAAATTATGCTGAGGAGTATGAGCGGACACACTTTGGCCGCACACAGCGACCATTCTGATATTAAATTATGTTTATTTAATAAAAGAAAAATTAAGAAAAAAAAAAAAACTTGAAATGACAGAATGCTGAGTAAAGCAATCGCAAAACTAAAGAATTTTTTTAACACACCCACACGAATACCAGATACAGATTTCTAAAGCCATCTAATGATACTATAGCAGATTTTATTTTACTACATCTTACACAGTGTTGAACGAATAACTAAAAACATTTAAAAATAATTTCTTTGAAATTAAGGAAATAAGGCAAACTCACTAGGAGAATATCGAATGTAATACAATATTTAAGAGAAACTTCTTCAGACAGCAGGCAAAATATTGAAAACTTAAAACAGCAGGCAATAAGTAAAATACATACTTCGTTTTTGTTTGGACAATTATTTTAATTGTTGTTAAAAGCAGCTCGTAATATCAGAAATGTACCATTATTGACCGAAGAAAACATAATTGACTAATTGGGGACAAGACAAAGACGTTGAGGGTAATGCGATCGCAAACGGTAGACAGTCCTTCAGGCTGTCCGATAAAGGTATCAGACAGTGAGTAAATACGCTATTTCTATATAGGGGAGATTGTAGAACCTCCAAGCTAATATGGTTTTAGTGTGCAGTCAAATCAGAGACTTTGTAGTGGCAATTTGTGGCGCAAAACTAAGACACAAGGCCAGGGTATATTTACTAGAGTTAGAAAGTTAGCGTCTACTAGATTTCTTACCTAGAGAGATTCATCTCGAAGATTGGCTGACTGATGAGGTGACATTTTTAATTCAATTTGTTAACCCTTTCTTCTCGTATATCAATTGTAAACCCCACCTTTAAGTTTTGATATTTAGAATTTCAAATCTACAATCAATCTATTCACTGGAGTATTCAACCTTATTCTACCAAAAGACGGATAACCAGAAAGAAAATTCTTTATCATTTCTACATCCTCCCTATCTTCACATAGCCTGCACAAATCAACCTGATATCCATGCTAGGTCTCCGTAAATTCTTTGAGACCAGGAATACAGGGTTAAATTAACCTGGAGACATCCTACTTTATTTCATCTGACTGCTTTTTATTTTAGTTAAAAGTTCACTGATGTAAAAAAAAAAATCGAATAAATTGGAGAAATTTAAAAATGCTTTTTTTCATCCTTTTTTTTTAACATATATATTATGAATTGACCTGTGGAAAAGTAAAATTTTAACCCATAAATATTATTTCTTACTATTCCTAGAATACGAGCTTCATAATATTGGAACAATGCAGATGATGACTTGCGGAGATAAGGCTCTAAGTTAAAGTTAGAAATTGAAAATAAATATTTATAATAATAATTGCTATTTGCAAAAAAAAAAAAAAGGAAATAGAATTTCATGGTGTTCAATAAATAACGAAAATTATAATTCAGGTGAAAATAAATTTAATTAACGAATGTTAAGTTTTTGTTTTTGCTTATGTATATATCTACAACAATGATGACAACTATTAATAGGCTGGTTTTATAGACAATTTGTGCAAATTATTGTTGATTGTTTGGTTGGTTCATAGTAATTTTTATTGCAAGCGTTGACTAAGGTTTAATTAAAATTTTATTGCGTAATTAAGAAAAAAAAATTAAATATTAAGTTGATATTGAAATTCAATTCAATTGAAAAACATTGGAAAAGAACGAAAACACAAAAATGGGGTAAGAAATGTATGAAAAAGACAAAAATATGTTATTGATGATAAAGAAAAAAAAGCAAACAGTATTGATGGATGGATAGTATATAAAAAAAAACAGAAAAAACAAAGAGAGTTAAATATTTAAGGACAATTTTGTTTAAGATTTAGTTTTGTATACTTGACAAAAATAAAAAGAATAAAATTTTAAAACCAATCGTAAAAAAAAAACAAAAAAAGAAATGAAGAAAAACTAAAAAAAAAACTAACTTGGCAGCAAATCATACTAAACGGCTTGAAGTGTTACCCCTTTGTTGTTTTTGTTGCTGTTGGAGTAGTTGTTGTTGATGTTGCTGTAATTGTTGTTGATGAAGATGTTGTTGTTGCTGTTTACTGTTGCCCATTAAACGCTTTTGGTTTTTTTTTTTCGTTATCGTTATTGTTTAATTAAATATTTTTTTTTTAGGTTTAAATAATTTTTTTTTAACATCAAACAAACAAACAAACAAACAAAATAAAAATAATATTGGATTTGGTTTGTTTTTTTTTTTATTTAGAAGAAAAACGTATAAAAAGATATCGTTTTTTTTTTTGTTTCGTTTTTAAGGGAAAAGAAGAGCCAAAAAGTTGTTTAAAGATTTTATAATAAAAATTATTATAAACCAAATAAGTAATTAAGTAAGTAAACCTACTTTTCTAGTGTTTTAAATCAAAAAGCGTAATAGATTCGTTAGAAAGGAAAGAAAATAGAAGCACTTACCGTTTTTTGTGATAGAGTCATCTGTTTTAGGTTACTGTAGAGGCCATTTAGATCCAGTTCATTTTGTGTTTCAGTCATGGCAGCTGTAGATGACGATGATGTCGATGATCCTACAGTTGTTGTGGAGGAGGAGGTATTTGTAGTTGAAGTTAATGCCGCTTTATTTGTCGACGACGTATCACTACTTGTAAAAGTTTTTGTTTTCCAGTCTATCGATGAGCCAGGAGCTAGACCAACAATAATTGTTGATTTATGTGGGGGAACATTTGAAAAGTTTATATTTTCACCTGTTTGTTGTTGTTGTTGCTGCTGCTGCTGTTGTTGAGATGATGTTGAATCTTCACCGGTCATATTGTTTCGTATTAAATCTGCCATATGATTTAGCTCCTGTTCCTTTTGCAAATCATCAGTGCCCTTTGTCACTGTTGTGACAGTTGTATTGGCCTGCTGTTGTCTTTGGGTTTCGTCGATGGGCTCTACGTCCGATTCATTGGTTTCTTCTTGTTCCTAAAACGTGATGATATAATAGGGAAATGAAAAGTAATAAAAGAATAGCTGTAAAGGAATTTTATTTTCCCTTTCATTTAAATTCATATAAAGACTAATATTTAAACACGCAGTATATTATCATCTAAGAAGGAAAAACAGTCTTCTCACCGGTAACGGAACGTGAACACGTAAAAAATTAAAGATAGACCAGCTACAGAACGTTAACAGGTCATAAATGTAATAGTAAACTGAATTTACACCTATGAATTCTCGGCAGATGCGTAAGATGTGTTCGACCTTTTCTGACTTCCCCTTTATTAACGTAAAATCTGCAGAAATGTCTGTCTTCTGCAAAATAGTCGCCCCGAGAGGATAATGTCCAGTCAGAAATCTTATAAAAGCCAAAGAGACTCCCCTCCAGACTCTTAACCTATTCTTTTCTATTACGAGACAAAATAATTTCCTGATTCTTAAATAAAATCTATTTTCTCATTATAAATCTACGTTTTTTTTATATATTGACCTGAAAATTCCATTCACTAGATAAGTTTACAGATAACCATGTACTATTATTTTTTTTTCGCATTTAAAAATGTAGATAAAATATATTATTGTTAAATTATTTACCTCATCAGGACACAATTCATATGCCATTGACCACGTATTCTTGGCGGAATGTGATCTCTCCAACATGTAGCCATTTGTGTTGTCATTACTTTGTGCCGGTGGTGACCATGAATACGAATTGTATTGACAACCAATGCCGCGCTGACGATCCAGTTCATCTTGTAGCCATTCAACCGCAATAATCCAATGTCTGACAATGGAGGGATTTGAATTTAATATTTGTAGTGCTACGGGCGATTTATGGAATAATTGCGTTAAACATTTTATGATTTGATAGGCTCGTTTTTGATAATGTGTTTTCGATCTTTGTATTGTCTCCAATAAACCCTCACGTTCTTCGGCAACACCGTTTAATGCATTATGAATACGATGCTGTTGCCATGAATCTTCAATGAGTAAAATATGTAACAGTAGTTCAGTGTGATGGCGCATATCGTGACAATAGGCAAAACCACATTGCCACAGAAGTTCAGTGAGAACAGAACGTGAAAAGTGAGGATTTTCCCAACTGCAATACTGTAAAAGTTTTAAGCCTTCCTCACCCACATTTGTATCTTCTATGAGTTTTTTAATGTAACTGCAATCAAGAACAAGAGGGACAAAATAAAATTATACAAAAAATACAAAAAAATTTTGTGGTAACTTACCCCGTTCTATTTAATAAAATATCAACACATTCTGGTGTTAAAGGCATTAAGTCTTCATGCCTTATACTGGGCTCTTTATAAGGATTTGGTAAAGGTCTGCCATTTTGATTCGATGATTGACATCTATCCGAGATATCGCTACAACGTATCAAATGTGATACAACTTGATGTAGTTTACTTAATTCAGGATATTGACATTTTATAGAAGGACCAGGTCCCTCATCCAAAGCCACTTGCATAAATATAACGGGAACATTTAACTGTACAAATGCAAACAATTATTATTGTGTTCTTTGAAGATAAAATAAAAGATTTTTTTAAAACTTACCTTCAAAAGTTGTTGCCTCTCCTGTATGCCTAGGCCAACATACATGCTAAATAAACTAAAGTAATGTGGCAAATGTTTACCATGATCGGCAACCTCACATTTTAATAATTTAAGAACACTTATCAAGATTTGTTCACATAAATTACTACCATCATAGCCAGCCAGCGGTTCATCATTGATGGCAAAGTGACAAAAGAATACAACTAATTTAACAAATATAGTACGAACTTCTGGTGATGGTGCCATTAATATGTATTCACCCAAACGTGAGGGTGGACTTAATAATGCATTGCTAGCAAACCATTTCCTAACAGTCGATGACAAACGTATATGATGTGATAGTGTTTCATACCTATAAAACATGTTTAACATTTCCATTATCAACAATTTTCTTATATTTCCGGAATTTAAAATATTAATATAGAAATACAAAGAAAAGTCTTCACTTACCATTCAATAACTGGTCCACGTAAAGATTTTTTGGTGCGAAAACCGGTATGAAATAGAAATTGTGATGCCAATTGAACACCAAGTAAAGATAGTTCCTCAGCGGCGGGTGTCTAAAACAAAGATTATATTTATATTTGAATTTAAATTAAAACAGGCTATATTTAGTATAATAGTCTTACCATTTTGTCAGCCCTCGTTGATGGAATACTGCAGCTAACCAATTTTTTAATGAAATTGAAAAATTCTACAGAAAATATACTCTTTGAATGCAGAAAACGTATGTTTTGATGTCTGAAACGTAGAAAAATAAAAAATGTTAAACAAATAGTAAAAATATAAGAATTTTAGTTTTGATTTTAATTTACCTAACACTTCGTTCTATTGGTTTTGGCATTGGCAATACAAAATTACGACTTTCTGCTAATGAAAGTTGTTCTACACTTGCTTCGAATTGTATTGGCTTTTGATCACAACGTGTATAGAATAGCATATAGGCGTTCCACCATCGCTTCTGACGACGATATTGCATACGCTTTAGGTTGCTATCGTATATCTCACCCATATAATCACCGCCAAAGCATTGAACTTTCATTTCTTCATCTTCGTTCATTTTACATTCGGTCACTTCACCATCATCGAATTTATACCATTGCTCCTTTCCAGTGGAGGGATTACTATGTTAATAGAAAAGTTCACATATAATGCTTTAAATTTATATTCTTTGATAAAGACTTACTTTGAACGTATGTAACTAAAATAATGACCACCAGATGCCTGACCACTATGTACGACTATGCCAGTCAATTCATATTTGGTACATTCGCCATTTGATATACAATTATCACCGACTTCTATAACTTCACCCTCTAGTTTGGCTAGGCCAGATACTATAAATATGAATTATTGAAAACATTTTGAAGTTATTGCGCATTTCAAGTACGCTATTATCGTAAGTCTTACCAGTATAGGGCTCCATATCCAATAATCTGGGAAATTCAAAGTAGTCATTGAATTTGATCGCACACACTCGTTCATAATCATATTCGAAACGTTTCAATTGTATGGCTAATACGGGTGGTAGTTTCTTTACACACAACCGCTTAATTGTTACTACCTAAATAATGAATGTACATAAAAATGTTAAGCATAGCAGACAATATTTCGTCGTTTGTTTGTAATTTACTGATTGACTTACCTTTTTATCACATTTATCACAATGGTAGGCATCAGCGCCCTCCAAGAGTTCACCTTTTACGTACTGTTCTAGAGATTCAGTTAACGAGCTATGATTTCGTATATCAACACTAAAAACACTAAATGGTTCCTCTTTTGAATAACGATGAGGACATTCTTGGCATATTTTCTGATCACTAAATGAGCCACCTAGCGTGTTATTCATTAATTGCGATTGACCTAAAGCTTTAAGACCTTCATCTAAACTCTCGAACAGTGACATGAAAAATTCAACAGCATCTTGTTGTTCACGCAAATTAACCGGTTCACCTTGAAGTCTTTATGAAATAAAATAAAACTAATCAATTACTTACGAATTTAATTGGAAATTAGATGAAAACATACTTAAAATGTGTCCACAGGCCACGTGGCACATAGAACTGTAATGCACTGTGTCCCAAATGGGCAAATATTGCCTGTACATGCTTCAAAATGACAACGTGATAGTTTTTTCGCACATCATTGTTATCATTGTCATTTGAGTTAAATAAGGCTGAGCCCATGACATTGGTTTCAGGTTCACCACTAAAGTCTTCATTTTCGTTTGTTGCAGCTCCTTCGGCTTTAAGTATACCCACACGTATGGAGGGAACCATATAAAGTTGTTGCAACACCGAGTTCATATAACAAGTGGCACCTGCATTTTTTAAACCACAAAAGCCTTTAATAGGCCTCGCTCCCACAGGTGGTAGAAAGTCCCATTCACGCAAAGGATCAGTATCTTAAAAATAGTAAAAACAGAAAAAAAAACAGATACGTTTTCGTCTCCTCTTTTATACTCTGTATCCAAGTTATATTCACTCACCAGTGCAAACAAAATCTGTTATGGTATTCGTTAGCAACTTCATATTAGGAACGCAATTCTGACATAACGCTATTAATAGTTCACAGGCAGCTGCAATCGTATGCGGGCTACGACACACTGGAGGAGGGGCAGTTTCAGTTTTTAGCTTACCATGCTTACGTAAATGCAAATATTCTCTCGAAGCTGTAAACAGAAAAACATCGATTAGCTCATGTATTAAATCGTTTAGTTGAGCTTTCGTGTCTGGAGAGAGGAAAAACATCAATTCCTTAGCCAAACATAAATGGCCTTCAAGCAGGTCTTCGTGTACTTGTATATCGCCGGTGTTTGTGACACTTTCTCGAATCTTTTGTAACCATTTGATTTCTTCAGCCAGCAGGCCTTCCCCTATGTTTAGTGGCCAATTGACAACACAGCCGTAAGACAGAGTGCGACATAGCAGTTGAAAGAAATCAGCACAGGTCGCTTCATGTTGGGGCACCAAAGTTTTAAGAGAGCTTACAAGTAGATTAACCATATAGGCAAATGGTCGCCGATCACCGGCACAATATGTACAGGTAAGAAACAGTTGTTCAGCTGCTACTTGCCTAACGTGACGCGATTGATTTTTTAAAATTAACGAAGTGATGAACTTATTCCATAAGGGATCTGCACTTAAGGCTTCATTAGCACTGGGATTTAAAACTAATGAGATGGTTAGCACCTCTAGAGCCTCTTTACAAACAATGAAGTCTTGACTATCGGGCATTGATGTGTCATCAGCAAAATCGTTTTTCGTGCCCAATGCTTGTAAATTCCCGCACGAAGAGGCCCAGGCTAATTGGACGACAGCTTTTATCGTGGAAATATCGGGGCAGGACCACTGTAGAGTAGAAGCGAACAGGAGACGGCATACCTCACCTTCAGGACTGGCCGATAACATTTCTCTAGCCAAGTTTTCAGCCAGTTTCTGTGAAATAGCCCTTAAAGTAATCTCTGAGGTATTTGGTATTGAGGTCAATATTTGTTTAAGTATATCCACTTGTGATCTCGAGTCCATATCGAAGTCACATAGCATTGGTTCATCACCCACCCGCGATAATACACAGCCTACGATGTACAGAAACAGTTTGGCCAGTCTCAATACGCATAGGAATGATGCACGCTTCGTATGCATATCGGCATTGGGTAGGAAATTGTTTTTGGTTAACAATTCAAGTATGAAATGTGCACAACCGGAATGCAGCCATGATGATTGAATTTGTGAAGCGTTTTCACCATACGGATCCAGGGCGGGTATTAGCAAACTATTCAGTACGCATAAATTATAAAGTACCTGGGCTGGGGTGGGGTGCAGAAAAATCATTTCTGGAGTACAATCACTGGGATTGATCTACACAAAAATATAAAGTTATTATTATTGGTACTGTATCTGTGTATATATATATTTATGTAAACTAAACTCTACTACAAACCGTTTCATTGGTGGTGGAGCTGCCTTGCTGTTGTGTTTGTTGTTGAGCACTAGATGCTATTCCTCCACTTACTCCTACCACAGCTGGAACATTTGTCTCAGATGTATCTGCCTCCTCTTCTTTGGCTACATTAGATTGCAATTGCTGTTGAATTTGTTGCGACGCTGTCATGCCACACATGATTTGTAACATTTTCACCGTTTGGCGATCACTTGGCAACAAATGTAGTAACATTTTAGCGGATTCCCTTAGGCGACCATGTTCTAAATCACTACCTAATTGATAGAGTTTAAGGAAAAACTCAATATAATGGAAATTTTGCGAAATTATGACACCCGGTAAAGTGGCCTCAGAATCGACACGTTGCATATCTGGACAAGGTCGTGGAGGAGAACCAGTACTGGAATCGCTAGACGTATCCGGACTACTGGCTAAACCAACGCCAATTGGCGTCAGTTTGGCAGTTAATATCATCTTGTCCCGTATCGAGTACTGGGACAATGGATTTATTTCGTCACTAATATCAATCAATTCGCCATTGTTGTAATACAGGTCAACTTTAATGTTGGCTGTTGAAGTACCTTTAATACGTTTAAGTAAGTTACGCTTGAAGGAGGAAACCATTTCATTGTTGTGTGTTGTAATTTCTATATCGTCGATATTTCGTCCGGGATATTGAAAACGTATATAAAGACTAGTGTATTTTCCACGCGTTGCTCGTACTAAAGGCAATATGTAACGATCCCCGTTAAAAGAACGATCACACTCTTTAATATACTCTTGAAGAACTTTAAGAATACGGCACATTTTTTCAGCTTCTATGAAACGCATTTTCGAATCTTTTGAATTATTTTGGTCCGCCTGATTGGCATCGTCTACAACAACGGGCACAGCATTATTACTACCCAAAGACTTGCCCAGTATCATTATATTTGTATAGTGAGTCCGTAGACGTTCACAGCATTCGCCAATGAACATTTCATGGAAGTCGCTAATGTTCTCTTGAAGACGGGGGCCTAGTGCTGTTGAAACCTCTTTAAGTAGATCAATGGCTTTATTGGCAATTTCCTCACCACCAGTGGTTATAACCCGCCAGAGATAGTCTTTGCCGATTAAATCCTCGTTATCCAAAATATAACCACGGTGTATGGCCTTAAGTTTATCTTCTTTGGAATTCACTGCCTTAAAGAAACGTTCAAAGCATTTGATACCACTTTCGGTCAGAAGATGTGGATCCAATTGGAGTATATTGTTTTCGAAAAAGTCTTTATTTATGCCAGGATCTAGATCTGGCTCTTCGCCCATTAGTTTACCGAACCAGCGGAAACATTCTTCACGATCCGAGGGAAAAACCGCATTTACTGCCAAGCAATGCCAAATTTGTTTAGCCTGATCGGCACAGAGCCAAAGTTGACCATCTTTTAAAAGAAACTTCAGAAAATCTAAACGTTCTGAAATTTGCATATTGTGATGGTAACGTCCATCTATACACAATGATGAAGGATCCGCGTTTGGTATATCGACAATCATAGAGCGTATTTTATCCATATACGAAGTTAGGCTATTAGTAACTAAAATGACTAAAGAGTGATCGTTTTGAAGCCTTTCGATGACTTGTTGACGATTAAGTGATTGCTGTGATCGGGGTGCATGACTGGGTGATGATTCATAAAGGCAACATATTTCACGGATCAAACGTAACGCTGGTAATACCCACGATTCACCATTTTTCAACTCTACAACACACTTGTCTAGCCAAACGATTTTCTGAGCATCGCGTTCTTGTGAGCAGCTATAATCTAAAATTTTTACATGAGCCGCTAAGGCCTGATCGAGCACTTCGGGCGGTATCTCGGAGCTATGGGCCAGGGTCCAAAAGAGCTTTAACACCTTTTGGGCCATAACACCGTTTTTGTCATCTTCGGCTAAGCGTCGTATTAATTCCAAAAGTCTTTCTCTTTGGCGTTTATTTGCAGTTGTCATGCTGGCCTATAAGTAAGCAAAAACAAATTTTCAAGTTCAAATTTTGATACAAGTGCAGTTCTATTGTTTTCTTGCATTTCTTACCTGGAATGATTCAAATAAATGATCTAACTGTTCGGGTGTAAAATCCCAGGCTAATTTCGCTAATAAATCATGAACATTCTTAACAATGGCCTCATGTTTACCAGCTTGTGCTCTCCACACAGCATCCAAGTCTTCAAGGGTCAATGCATGTTCCTTAATTAAAAATCTTATGATTTTTTCCAACTTCTCTACATATTGTGGCTGATGCAAAGAGTCTTTTAGCACTATGCCCAAGACATTGGATTCTTTGATCCAAGCCTGAAATTCATAAGTAATTTTTCAATTAGTAAATGATGTTAAAATTTCTGCAGTACAGACTTAACATACCGCCATTCTTTCAGCTGTTAACCAATCTAGATCATCATCCGACATGCAGTGTGGCAATTGAGGTGTTCTATGCGCATAGAATGACACTGATGTCAAAACCTTATTGATTTCGTTCAATGCATTCATTTTGCCATTAAAACTGGATACTTGCAATAGACGCAAAATCAATTTCAGACGAAACATTTCTAGATTACGTATAAGTTCCTCTTGACCTGGCAGACGACTAGCTAAATAACGGGCAGATTTTACAATACCGTTTATATAATCATTACGTCCCTCTGGTTTTGCTTCACGCTTGAGTTCTTCATCTGAAAAACTGTCCAGTAAATCTAGAACAACATTCCATATGGGCATAAAATATTTCGATATAGTAGCAGGCGTTAACAGCTCATAACACTGGCCAAACGGTCTCAACAGGCTATAGATTAGGGCAAGAGTCAGTTTATTCTCTTGCTCTGGATCCGGTTGTAGCATGGCTCTAGAGCCAGCAGGTTTGGCACAACCTGATGCTACGGCAGCAGCGGCCTGTTCTTGCTGTTTACGCAACAGCTGGAGACCACGATTGAAACGTTCTTGCAGATTGTCAAAACCGCCCAATTGGCCAAAACGATTTATTAAATCTACTAACCAGCCACGGGGATTTTTCGGTTCTGGCGGTGGTTTAGCAAACATTTTATTGCCGTCCAAAACACCCCACAGATGTTCGGATTGCGAGAAACATTCTGGCTGGCGTGCTGCATTGAATGTATTAAATTTATTGTCTGGATCAAAAACAATTGCCAATAAATCTAATAAATACGGGTTATCACGGGTCATATGAATGGCAATCAAATGTAACAATTTGCCACACGAGATCAAAATACAGTGATGAATATTATATTTCCACGAGTTGACAGCCTCATCAGTAAGAATTTTTGTAAATGAAGTCGTTAGAGCATTGCGATAAAATTCTACACATGGCTCACATTCATGATCCACACCTGATATAAAAATAAAACAAATATTATATGTTGCATTCATCATTCATAGTAAAAAACAATATTTAACAATACATACCAGCTGCTGTTAGCTGAATGGCAGCATTGAGTAATACTTCCAATTCCTGTTCGGGCAGTACGGGAACAACCCATCTGGGATTTGAAATTTTCTGTGTAAGCGAACGTAGTTTTAGTGTAGGAAATGACGATATCAACTTCTCAGGAGATCTAAAATATGAATTTCTACAATTAGTTCCAATAGCGACCGATAAGAAAATACTCGTAATTTTTATTATAAATACACATACGTACATCTGATTCATGCAAAACAAAACAAAACTAAATAAATGTATTATTGTACATACAGTAATACCTAATGATGATTTGATAATAAGCTAAAAAGTAAATAAATTAAAGTCATAAAGATAGTATTTGAAATTATAATCAGATTTCTTATCAAATAGTAGTGTTTGTTGTGTTTGGCTGGTTGGTTGGTTACTTTTGTTTGTTGTTAATATTGTTTTTATTTTTGTAAATAATAATTTAATACTTCAAGCACATAAATAAATATTGCTTCGTTTCGCTATAGATTCTTTTGTTGATATTATAGTAGAAGTATTGAATATTGAAGGTTCTCTTACTTGACTGTTTGTTTTGATTAAAAATAAAATTAATCTAGGAATATAAATGTATTGGCCAATAAGGAGATGACGTTTAAGAAAAACTTGACAACAAACAAAATTGATAACTTTTCTAATATTCAAAGCACGTAAACTATAATAAATAAACCAAAACCAAAGCAAAGAATGTCATTGCACGTTACACTGTTACTGAAAGTTTGAACGAACGAATGCCATTAAAGTAGACATCGAATAATACCATCAGAGCCTGAAATGATTAGAAGGGTGAAGGTCGCAATTCAATGTAATCCAAGGTAATACTTAGTTCCATTGGCTAAAAGGTGCTGTATATGTACACAAAAAGCAGTTTTCCAACAAGATGAAAGGTGGTAACAAGACTTGCAAGTTGGTAGGCAAATTCTATTTCTCGGAGCTGTAGTTCATTGATATCAAATCAATTGTTATAGCCTTTAAACTTTAAGGATTGACTTTAGGCTAATTTGCAGGAGTTTTAAGTTTTACTTCTGTACTGGTAATCAAAATGGACGCTATGTATGTTCAAGTGAACTTATATTTAAAAAAAACTTTCACACATTTCAGTCGTTTTAATTTAAAGTTTAGCCATCTTAAAAAAAATATTTTTTTTTCGCAACCCCCTCTCAGACGTCTTTTGACAGATGCACTGAGAGTAACCAATAGCAATGATAAAACTTAAAATCTGTCTGTAAGATTCGACGTTAAATTATTTTATGTATTACATTTTACGAATAAAATTAGCATACACAATATGGTGGCGTGAGAAAGTCGTCCCTTCTATCCTATCCCGGTAGAAAACTTATAAATTTGGTGTTTTTGATGACAGATTTTTTATTTTTTGGTTCAGTAACAAATAGAATAACAATTTAGTTCTTCGAACTGGTTTGCGCGAGAAGTCTACAAGTGCTATATCACATTTCTTTTAACAATGACTACAATAGTCTACGAATTTAGAGCCAACGATCTCATCCAACCTAGATGTCAAAGTATTATCTAGAAATACGTAAGGTTCACTGTCCGCTAACGGGTCAAAAGAGGTTCAGGCCATGACATGTTACCTATACGTTACACAAAATAATACTTAATGTGCTTTTTAATCGACTTAAGTTTTAAAAAGAAAAATCGATAAAATTGTTTTTTTTTTTTTTTTTTTTTTTTTTTTTTTTTTTTTTAAATAATTTTAATATTTATTTTTAATTTATGATTTGCATCGATATGTCCTTTGGTAACAACTACAATAATTAGTGCCTATTTAAAATATTAATTAATTAGTTGTAGTAAATAATTTATAATATTAAATGACACAATTATATACACAACACGAGAGTAAAATATCCTTAAACTTGAACTAAAAATCCATTCAAAAAATAAATAGGAATTTAAATTCTTTGAATGAGGCGAGACCTTTATGTGGTGCTAGAACGTTTATACGTGTGTATGCATGTAGATTGTACTGTTTTATATACGAATTTTACAATTCGAACGATTGTATACATTATAGCAAAATAGAAAAAAATAAGTATTTGTGTACATACATACATACTCATAAATATTAAAATTAAAACTATTTATGGAACAAAAGAAACCAAAACGTAGAAAGAAAAAATATTTGGTTTTTAATATTAAGAGGAAAAAAAAACAAAAATAATATGTTTGTTACACACTTTCCTTTTACAATAAAAGTCAAAAATAAAAGCCGTATACTAAATAAATTTTCTGTTTTGAGATCCACAGTATGACAAAAAAAGGTATCGCACTCAGTCAAAAAACAATTGGTAATTGAATTTGAATTCGCAAAAGTATAAGAGTATGGAAAAAAAAAATGTAAAAGAAAACAATTTGTAGAAGGATAAGAGATGAATGAGGAGGTGGTTCAAATAGAAAAAAAATAATACTCGCCACAAAGTTGTAGGTGTTTTGAGTGTATTAGCGATGACTATTATTGTGTACATAAATAATGTATGATGTTATGAATTGCAATGTTAGAAGAAACAGGAAAAAATATGTTAAAACTGAAACAAAACTGTATCAATACTGTATGTAATGTTGTGAGACACTCCCAAATAAATATAGAAAAAGTCCACCAACACATCATACATACCTACTACTACGTATTAGAGAAAATAAATAAAAATAAAAACCAAAACAAAAAAATAACAAAATATTGTGCATAATAATAATAAAACTGAGGTGGTAGTCACTCAAGTCTTTGTCTTTTAGAAACGCATTATAAATTAAAAAAAATGTAATTTTCAAATTATAAGCTGCAATAAGCAAGCACATACATTACCAATAAAAGTGGAATTAAAAGGAAAATTAATAAATAAATAAATAAAATGAAATTAAAAGAAAATCTGAATTATTAAAGAATGAAATAACACGCGATTTAAGAAGTTTCCCGTTTCTTAAGAAAATGCATGATTAAATGTACTTACACATACAAACATACATACATATATGTATATGGAGTAGTATTTATTTGCTTTTACTTACATATTGTCCGTTGCCGCCGACACAGTGGCGCCACTCGTTTCTGTTAAGGGATTTATGGTGGCCGCATTAGTTGTTGACTCTGCAGGATTATGCGTAGTTAAGTTTGTTGAAGATGACGACGACTCGAGCGTCGTAATGCCACCCACCCCCACCAGAGTTGACGATGATGAAGTTGTATTAGATGATGTACTAGTGGTTGATGAATTGTCATTACCACTACTACCACTACTGCCCCCACCACCGCCACCACCACTACTTCCACCACTACCGCTGCCACTGCCAGATGATAACTGGCCACGACCACGCGTATCAAACGTCATTGTGTGTGGTTGTAAAGTGGCAGCTGGTCGTTTGAAACGCAAGAAAGTAACCAAAACTTAAATTCCTTAAAAACTACAGGTTTTCCTCTTGTTGATGTTGTTGTTTTTATATTTTATTTCTTTCTCTTTTGTTCGTTTACGATTATAATTCAAAATATTTTTGGTATTTACTTCTGGATGCAAATTCCAAATCAATCCTTAAGTTCCAAGTCAATAATAATAAATCTTCTTAAAATTATTTAAAAGATTTTTTAAAAGAATATTTCGTACACTTGTTATTGCTGCTGTAAACTATATGTGTTTGTATGTGTTCTTTATAATTTTAAATTAAAAAAAAAGAGAATTGTTTCGTTTTTTCTTTTGCTCTTTTTTAGCAGAAGGAACAACAAAAGGTTCCTAAGCATACGTTTTTACATATTCCACACACTGGCAAATAAGACAAATGCAAAAATCCATAAAACTGCAAGAATATAAAGAAAAAAAAAAGATAAAAATGAAACAAAATTAGTGAAATATATGTAAGTAAACAAAAGAAAAAAGTTTGCCAATCTAAACACATAGGGCTTAGTTAGTTATGGGACTTTGTAGATTATGAATAAGAAATTTCATTTCAAATAATTTTTTGTGATATTTTATAGTCGTAATTAGAAATTTGAAACTATGAAATATGCAATGTGTAGTAAAAAGAAAGCCATTATTTTTTCGGTAAATTGAAAGTTTTACGTAGTTATGTCGTTCAAATGAAAAATTCTCCGTTTTGTAAGATATCTTTGGTTCATTAGAACTGCCATCCCGGTTATTCGATTGTATTATAAAAAAGGGGAATCACATGAAAAAAAAAAATACAACATAATTGTCTGGATTATCGATTAAAAAGTTGTTGTCAGTTACTATCACGGTAGGAATTAAGGATAGAGCAACAAACGAATCTCAGTTGAGTCGGGGTGGCCTTCAGCTGCCTGGGAATGTGGTAGTTTTTGAGTATCTGAGTGGAATGTTATCCTTGATGTAGGTAAGATACCGCCTATATAATACGTGATGTATCGAGGAGTGAGACTTCAGGTTTGGATGAAAGGGCATAAAAAATAATGTGTCCGGATTATACCGATAGTACTGTATTAATATATATGAAAATATCATGGAAGTTTCCATATATCATGTGGCTTAACTTAGGGACAGAAATAATATAAAACTTATTATTTTCAGTATATTTTCAAAGAATTAAAACTAAAAAATAAGTGTTTTTTATTATTGTTGTTATGTATCCCTAATATTGGTAAATAGTAAAATAACTTTATTACATCATTCTTTTTTTAAATAATACACTTAAGTAATTGTTGTTATTTTTTTTTTTTTGTGATATTATTACTTTTCTTTTTTATGTTTTGTATTTAACATCCTTTTTTAATCATCATTCACAACTTATTTTATTATTTATTATTTTGTTTTTTATGTTGCTTTTGTTTACTATTTCTTTTTATAAATTTCAACAATTGTGATGTCACTACTACTTTTTCTCACTTTTTTACAAGAGAACAACGAATATATAATTATTCCATAAATTTGCATATTCATTCAATAAATTTGATTAAGAAATAAGAAATGTGTGTGATAAAAAAATAAAAGAAATATATAAGTACATATAAGATATACATACATATATGTATACACAATAATCTAAGTGACTTACTGTGCTGATAAGAACTTTATATGGATGACGTATAACTTGCGAAATGTTTTTAACATTTATTTACATAAAATGAAATTAATATTGCATATGCTTATATTAAAGCATCTTTATCATTAATAATTGGTGTAATCTACGCATTTGTAATAATTATTTAATAATAAAGGGTGTTAGTTTAATAGTAATACAAACTAAACCCACAAGAGAGCATTGAACAGCTTACGCTACATTGTTCGGTCTTCTTTCAGTCAGCTTAATCCCATTTGAAATCTCAGAAGAGCTCAAATATCAACTCTCGAAATAAAGTTCAAACCGTTATAGAAACACATACCCGGAATACTCAAAGTCATTCCCATTACGAACTGGATAGTTATAGAGGAGATATTCAATGGCTTCTAATTCCTCTTTGTCGCAACATACCCTGCAATAGTCCGGCTATTGCATATCTTTGTCAGCGATCTTACACAAGGTCTTAGATTCCTAGATATATAACAACCCGATCCATTCTCATGACGAAGCCAACGGGGTAGCAGGTTGGATGACAAGGATCAGCTATCAAATCACCCTCAGAAAGCGAACCTAACCTTGTGAGAGCATATGTCATTTCGTTTCAGGCTATAAGGCTGTATTCCATGCTCCGGCAAATCTGATTCAGAGATCCTTATAGATTTCCTAGTCACGAGCCAGACACGCTTTACACAGTATTAAATTTAATGCAAAATTAGTTACTTTATTTCCACGTAAGCATTTTGCTGATGTAAAACAGAATTTTTTTATATTGAAAATTAGACCTTTAATAGTCATTGCATTCTTTCAATTCTTGTAACCAATAAAAATGGTATTTGCTTTAACAGCAAAACATTGTTGAACAAAAAGAAAAAGTTTAACAAAACTATGGGAATTTCTCCTTTTTTAAATCTGTTAATTTAAGTGTAAGAGACATTTAACATATCCCAAATGTATACATGTATATGCGCACATGTGTGTATGTGTATGAATCAACTATAGCATCATAGGGCTATAACTCAAATTATTTTTAATAAATATTGTTATGGTCTCACAGTACTCAAATACCAGCGACGAGTTTAATTTCTTTATTATGAACTGACATGTAAAGTAATAAATATAACAATCAGCTGATTAATCGATTTCATTTTCACATTACCACTCTGTGGTAAATGACAGTGCTTAATTAATTTAATATATATGTATATTATGAAATATTCAAAAAAAAATTAAAAATACACAAGTTATTATAAGAACATGAAGTACACATTTTTGTAATCGTTGCACTTAAAATAATTTTAATGCAGACATAGAATATCAAAGGAAAGTAAAGAAATAATTCTATTAAAATTATCAGTCCATTTTGAATAAATAGAAATATTCCAACAACATATTTCTTCAGATGTATGTATGTATATATATATATACTATATAGTATATACAATGTACAAAAATAATAATATCACTTAAGTATGCATTAGTATTGTTCATTTATACGAAATTCAGCAAGTAAACACAAAAAATCCTAAAACACAGCTGCAGGAACCAAAAAAATTTTTTTCCATTTTAAATAAAGCGAAGACAACGATTTAATATCGATTTTCATGCAACACAAAAGAAAAAAGTAAAACTCAGCCGTCTCTTTAAAAGTTTTTCAAAGAAAAGTAAAAATTTATTTCGATTTACTGTTGCACAAGTTACACACACGATTTATTTACGCACTTGTTTTGTAAAAAATATATATTAATTTACTTTAATTTGTTTTTAATTTCGTTTGTTTTATAAAGAAATTCAGAAAAAAAATTAAACACCGTCTACCAAAAAACGAATTGCAATTTTTCTCATTCTTTCTCCGTTTTTCAACATATTCTTTTTTCTTTTCTTTCTTGCTTTCGTTTAATGCAATTTTTTAACTTCTCTCCTTTTCATTATTTTTTATTCTTGTGCACTTTGTGTTACCGAAAAACTCACCGAATTACCGAATGTTTTTTTTACTTTATTTTTGCATCCGCCCAATTAGCATTTTTTCTCATTCTCTCATATACACTCTTTTTTTATACGCTCTTTTCCTTGTTTGACTTTTTTGTTTTTCGGACATGTATTTTTTACACACAATTTTTTAGCGACTCTTTTTTTTTATTGCTACCAAGCAGAATTTAATTGTTTAATAATTGTTGTTGTAGGTAGCAGTATGCACATATCAAAACCAAATATTTAGGATCAATTTTTAAATTATTTTAAAATGAAAAAATTCTACCGGGAAGAGACAAAATGGCGACCCTTTTGCTCGTCTAATTTCGTTAAAAAAATTATTCTTTGCCTGTTTCTTTTTCCTTTTTTTGCTAACACTGCTTACTTCATTTGTCTTCTTTTTTCTTTGTCGTATTGCAATTTTTCCTTAGTTATTTTTTCAATATTTTATGTTTAATTATATTATTTTTGTTATTTTCTTACGTTATCTATTAATTTAATATGTTTTTAATGTATTTTTTGTATCAATTATCCCCAAAAAGTCGCTTTTCCGTGCTTAGAAATTTTACATCGACACTTTTCGGGAATTTGCAAAAATTCTTCTCCTGCCGAATTATCTTGAAGAGAAGTTGAAAATTTTCGTATCTTTTCTTACTTTTTTTCTACAGGGTTGGTGTAAAAGACACTTTTCGGAAAGATATGAATGTGAAGTACAAATACACTGTTAGAAAAAAATTCAACAATTTTTTTTTCATATGGAAATTTATTTTTGTACGTTTCAATGAGTTTGAATATCCTATGATTTGTCCTATTTTACTTCAGTAATCGTCTTTATTTAATTTGTTAATAAGAAATGGTATTTACTTTTCCTTTTGTTAGAAATTCTTTAAGCACTTTAGCAACACCGCTTTCTTTTGTTTTACTTTTATTTGTACTTCTATTTTGACATTTCTAATAAGTAAGAATGATGTCAAAAAAGAAAATATCAAAAGGCAGGAAAACGACGTACGTGTACTCCAAAAAAAATTTTTTTTTCTTATTAATTATTTAGAATTTTTCGGCATTTAAATTTAAAAATTATTATAAACATTTGTAAATTCAAGTTGTCTATAATATATACAATCGATTGCACAAGCAATAAAACGTAAATAGCATAAGTCATTTAGCAGCGATAATATTAAAAAATTTCCTGATTTTTCTTTTAGTCGTTGACGGGAGCTTAAGAAAATAATAAAACCATAAGCAATTAAAGAAAAAAAGTAAAAGTATAAATTTGTTTTTAATACATATACAAATATTTCTTTTCTCTCCATTTTTGCAATAAAAACTACACATCTGGTGGCGTGAATCAATTCAATGTGAAAAGTAGTGCATTAAGTAAAACAATTTTATAAATTTCGAAAGGGAACAAAAACCAGAAGAAGAAGAAGAAGCAAATAAAAAATATTTGAATTTAATTTTTCGGGAAGAGTAAAAAATTATTTCAAAGGCAAAATTAATATATTCTGGGTGACGATCAGCCAGTGGGCTGTACGTGCAAACAGCAGCAACATAATGCAGCTTTTGCTGTCTACAATATGTCTGGGCTTAACCAGTGCTGTTATCGGTAATGCCTGGTACCAGAAGAAACAATTCTATCCGGCTGTCGTGTATATAACCAAATCCAATGCCTCAATGGCCGTAAGTATTGTGTTCTATGATCTCATTTATGATTAACAACGATTTAATTCTTGCAATATTTATTTACAGGTAATTTACATACAATTCTTTGCAATTGTTTTTATGTTTGGAAAATTATTGCGCAAGGTAAGTGGGATTGTTATTTATCACTTGTTCGATTTGTAAACATAAGGTATAATAAAAAGAATCCTGTTATTTTCACATCGTTTTTACGTTAACTTGTTGACACATTAAAGAGAATTTCATTATATATTGTTCAAAATATGTTATGGGGCTATTGGTCACTTACAGTTATAGGTGACCATTATCAAGCTAGATGGATCATTTGCAAACTGTATAGGTGCAAAGCAATCATAAAATAGCAAAAAATATAATCTTTCAGGTGTCATAGTGTCATGTAGTGTTATTATTGTAAATATAATGGATTTCTTTTTGTTGCACCCTATATAATTACATCTCTTGCTGTTTAAAGTTAATTTGATAAGGGATTATTTATTTCAGATATTTTTGGGTACATTGCGAGCTGCGGAATTTGAACATTTATTGGAACGTTTTTGGTATGCTTTAACCGAAACATGTTTAGCTTTTACAGTTTTCCGTGATGATTTCAATCCCAGATTTGTTGCTTTATTTACGGTATTATTGTTTCTTAAATCATTCCATTGGCTGGCTGAAGAACGTGTTGATTTTGTAAGTACATACACATATACATATTTAATAAAATTATTTGATAAGCGTTTAACTTTTTATTATTTATTAATGAATTATTTGATATTCGTTTCATTGCAAATCTTTAACATATTCATCTACACATTTGAGAGAAGTTTATTTTATCATGGATATTGCTCTATTACATATATTTTTTGTTTATAATATAATATACGCATACTAAATAAATAAACTCACCGACCACCATATGCCAGAATGATAAACAAATATTAAATCATCGTTCTTTATATTTTGGATTCAACGTAACATATGTTCCTTCAATGTATTTTACCATATTGTAACAAAAGCCAGAACATAAAATTGTATCTTTAATACGATTTAGATTATTTCTATAGAATTTCCATATAAAAATTCAAGATGTTGTTCTTCATACTCTACAACATGCTGTTCTGTTATCTGTTGTTTACTATTCACGACTTACTGCTAAATCACAACATAAGGTCACACACAAACTTAAGATGGTGGTCAAAAATTAAAAATTTATTGCATTTGTGCAAGAGATAAAACAAAAACTCGAAATATTTTTTGTTATCAATTGAATACAAATTTGCAAGGTATGTATGTATATGAAGTTGGTTTTTGTTGCTTTTTTGAATTTAAAGCACAAGCGAGCCTTAATGTTATAAAATGGATGATGACTATACTAAATAGTTTTCACTATACTAAATACAGTGATGACTCACTGGCTTTTTCGACTACAGTTCCTTTTTAAATTATTTTCAACCAGTTTGGATGCCGTTTAAGAGTTTGACGTCACACCCAGACTAACTCAATAGAAATATGGAATTAATTTTTCGAAATGTCGACATTTTAATTAATTTTTATTCCGAAATTGTACAAAATTGGACCCAATTAAGAAATTAGTTTAAAGTTAACATCAATAGATTGAAAGAGCAGCTGGATTTAGAATGAACTCTTTTTTTTTTTTTAATAAAATCTCTAATTTTAGCATCTCAAATTGTAGTTCGTAATTAATAAAACTTTAAGTGAATCCCTAGTGTTTATATTTCATTTACTCAAAACTAAATTAGCTTTTGAAATAATACCGAAGTGCCCTAATTTTATATTAAAATAATTTAAATTAAATAAGATTTTAAAAATGAATTTAATTAGCTGAAATCAAATTCTAATCTCTTTTATTATTCTCTTCCTTTCAGATGGAGCGTTCTCCCGTTCTGGGTTGGCTTTTCCACATACGTGTTGCTAGTCTTTTAATGGTTTTAGGTACTCTAGATTATATGCTCCTTATGCACGCTTATAGTTCAACATTGGCGCGCGGACCCACTGTTCAGTTAGTGTTTGGTTTTGAGTACGCCATACTATTAACCGTAGTTGCCAGCACAGCCATCAAGTATGTATTACATGCCGCCGAAATGCGTACTGATACTCCCTGGGAAAATAAAGCCGTCTTTTTACTCTACACTGAACTATTTATTGGTTTTATCAAAGTAATTTTATACGTACTATTTGTGGTTATCATGGCGAAATTCTATGCCTTACCGATGTTTGTATTCCGACCAATGTTCTTTACAATACGAAACTTTAAGAAGGCTCTCAGCGATGTGATTATGTCGCGCAGAGCTATACGTAACATGAATACCTTGTATCCAGATGCTACACCGGAAGAATTACGATTATCGGATAACATATGTATTATATGTCGCGAGGATATGGTGAATCATTCAAAGAAATTACCCTGTGGTCACATTTTCCATACAACATGTTTACGTTCATGGTTTCAAAGACAACAGACCTGTCCCACATGCCGGTTAAATATATTACGAGCTCCGGCAGCTAATTCCACGGCATTGCCGCGTCAAGACGACAATAATACAAATGCTAATAATGCGGCAGCGGGTGCAGCAGCACCTAATGCAGCTGGTGCTACACCAGCGGCTAATGCTCAGGCACCGAACGCTAATAATGCGGCCAATGAAAATTCCACAGCACCGGCCGGCGCTGCAAATATTTTCGAACAATTTGGTAAGTTATTATTTGAACTTTCTTGTTGAATTGACAATTTAATTAATAGCGAAAAATTTTTCTAAAGCTGGTCTACAAACACCTCTACCGAATTTGCCGGGTTCGGGCGGAAATGGTTTACCGAACTTTGCTAGTTTGCCAATGATGCCGCCACCGTTCATGATGCCACCACCTTTTCCATTTATTGCACCCTATTCTGTGCCGCCACCACCAATGCCCTCTGATTTAACCAATTTTACCGATGAAGAACTGAGAGCTTTAGAAGGAAATGAAAGGAAAAACGTAGAGGAACGCATTAAACTTTTACGGAATATACAAGTAATGCTTGATGCGGTCACTGTTTTAATGAATAACTATCAAATAGTGTCTGCGCGTAGTAAACCACTAATAAATCCAACGCCAACGGGGGCCACTACTACATCCAATGCCAATGAAAAGGTAACACCATCAACTTCATCTACTGCTGCAGCTCAATCAACAACAGCAAAAGTTGATGCAACTAAAACAGTAGAATTACCTACTACTTCAGCGGCTGCAGCAGCGGCTTCAAAGATATCAACTGCACCAAACACTGAAGTCACAACTACTGTGAAAGCAGCATCTAGCACTCCAACCACTCTTTCGACTACGGAAACAACAACAGCAGTTGCCAAACATAATCAAGTAACAATAGAAGACTTGGGAGGAGAAGATCATATAGATGTACAAGATTTAACGACGTCGGCACCATCCTCTTCAACTACTTCGCCAACAGCATTAATAGACAACACAGCGGAACATATAAGCGAATTGCGCAAGCGACGCTTAAAATTCCTAGAAGAACGCAATAAAACGTCTACAGAATAAAGTTGTTAAGACACAATTTTACAATTATTACTTAACACTTTACACCAATTTCGAATGTGGACTGATTAAAACAAAAAACATTTTTTTTTCATATTTTTTTTGCTTTAAAATACACACAGACACATAAGTTTAATTTTTTTTCGTGACAATGATACTACACAGCGTTTTTCTCACCTTTGCCTTCTGTCTATCTATGTTAAAAATGTTTATATACCTTTTATAATAATTAATATTTAAAACAATTATATTATTTTTGTATTAAATCAAGTTAAAAATTATTTTGTATTTGTTTATATTGGCAGAAAAAAAGAAAAACCAACATCTAATATCATTATTATTTGAACTCTTTTTTTATTTGTTTTTCTACTTCTTTAAATGAGAGATTTCAACGTTTTCGTTTTAATGTCGTTTTTTAATGTGAGCATATAAGCTAAAATAAACAGAAATTCTTTAAGAAGTGTATTAACAAACATCTTTTAATAAATGAAATATAAAAGAAATAAAACTAAGAACGCTAAAATAAAATGATATCAAAATGAAGAGATACTTTAAAACCGATATGTAGTTATAACATATATTGTGTATAAATTAAGAAATAATATTGGATTTAAACAAAAACAAACAAAAAAAAGGGGAATTAAAAAAAACTATGATTAATGTATATGTATTTAAATAATTTATAATTATATTTAGAATTTAAATAAATAAAAAAAAACATACACAACATTAAAAAAATTATGTTTTCTTCGATAAAAAAATTTCTAAATTAAAATGGAAAAGAAAGAAATTTTAAAACGTCATGGAAAAAAGTGCACTAAGACTAAAATCTGAATATCTGAAATATATAATAATAAATTCTACAGAATAGCCCACTAACATATACAGATATATATAAATTAATTATTACGCGATTCAATTTCAAGGAATTCCACTGGATCAGTAAATCTTACAGTTAATATATAAAATATAGAAGGAAAGGGTACAAGACACAATAAAGCATAGTGATGTCCTAATGCTATTATACCATAGGCCAATAGCAACCATTGTATGCCTGAAAACAATATAAAATATATGTATGCATGAAAAACTTAACCCAGGAAAAGAATTTTATAAATGAACTGCTTACATATAATAACCAAGTTTTTTATTTCCAAACAAGACGACTTAATAAGGGCCTTAAATGACTGATCCAATTTCATGGAGTAGTGAATGGCATTAGCAATCATTGATATGGCTATGCTCATATAGGGAAAAGAATAGTCTGCCAAAATAAGTATTTCATTAGAATATTTTTGAATAAACGTAATCATTTATAAACTTACAAATAAGACCACAAGCCAAAGCATGTATAAAAGTTAACAAAGGTAAAAAGTATAAAGCGGCATATATGGGAGCTTTGCCTCTCACTTCCAATATGGTGCTGACCAAAGGTCGTATTAAAAACATATTGACCAAACATAGAAAATAGAACACTAATATTATAGTTTGCCTATATAAAAATACAAATTAGGAATTTTAATCCAACATTCATTTTTTTCTAAGGATAACAAAGTGTACTTACAAAGGATACACCGCTTCTTGGGTACAGTGTAAAGATCTTTCATAGTTGGGAGCCGGATTATAGAACAAAGTATACCAATCCGAAAATTTTCTTACCGGGCAGGCAAATAAACGAAATTCACCCAAAGGCTCCATAAGCAAGATAGCCGAAATGGCCGAAATAATAACTTCTGCACAGGCGCAAGTTGTCAGTACCAATTGTTTGCGTGAAAACCTAAAAAAAAAATTTTTTATATTTATAAATCAGAGTATATGTATATTGTTTCTATATTCATATTTACTTTCGATCTTTGGCATCCAAATCGATAAAGAAACAGTGCATCATTAAAGGCAGTGCAGCCATAAAGCCTAAATAGAACCATGAATATGAATCCAACTCATCTTCACATTGCGTGCAAGCATAACTCTCATTAACACGAAATCCCCTTGGACAGGGGCCGCATTCACTCCAAGTGTTGTTTTCCAATTGTATGCGACCACAATATTGACCTGGGCAACGTTCTAATAACGCAATCATTTCAGATAAGTTATAATTAGACAAACAATATTTATTATAGCATTTTCAAAAAAACAATTGAAGGAATTATGCCATTTTTTTTCTCAAAATTTATTTTTGTTTACTATCAGCTGGTTTGCAACTATTAAAAAAAACATTAACCAACACTGTTAATGTGGCACCTATAGTGTAAATATGGGAAATAAAACAAAAACGTTATGTTTGATATAAATCAATGTTGGCAATTCTTATTAAGCGCAATACTCACGACGAATAAGTAGACATTAAAGAAGTTTTAAAACTCAACCAATTGGGTTGAAGCCCAACGATGTCAAAAGTTGGTTGCAAGTTGGCGTTCGTAAAGTCCAAAAGTCGAAAACCATACTACCATTGGATAAAATGGGTTGGGTGCACAAGATTTAAGTACTGCCGTTCTTCCTTCTCCTTCGGAAAACATATCTCTGGTTTTTTATATCGACGATTGTACCCCTTCTCATCAGACGTGAACTGCCTGAATAAATGCTTATCTGACCATCGTTGTGGAATTCCTGCTGGAATTAAAGTTGAAGTTATAAGTTCCAAAGTCAACGGTGTCTTTCTTTACTGCTTGAACTAAAAGTAGCAGTATTTGGTAATTTCCTTAGCACGCTATATATATGAAACAGAAATTGCGACTACTGAACAAAGTTGCGCAAGCTCTTGTGAGCACCTGTAGGGTTATAGATGAGGAGATCATAATAACATCATACAAGTCAGTTGGTCGTTCCATCTTCAACTATGCAATCCCTATTTGAATTCTTAACTGGCATACAATGGGGAGCGTTATAAACAAATCTAAATTATGGATTTGTGTTGTTGACCAGACCATTCTTGGCCGTGTATCGTCTGCCTACTAATCCCAGTCGTTAAATGGAGATGTGAAATTCCTCCCTACACACTTTCGGCAAGACTTTCGCCGATTTAATGAATATATCGAAACTGATGTCGGTCGATCCTCAGTATTAACACGTTCCCTGCCAAGTATACCGTTTTCAGTTCATGCTAAGCCTCATTTCTACGCCAAGCTGAATTATTAAATTTAAAATGTTTCTATCCAAAATTGTTGGTAAGATTGTTTTAAGTAATTTAAAATTTTTATTGTTATTTCATGGTCGTGTACCGAAAATGGTGCACCTGGCCTAGAAATGATACCTTCTCATAAACAGCTTGGCGGGGAATGTGTTAACCGATCAGCGAAGTTTGCATCAATCGGCGTTCACGGTTCCAATAATTAGCTACATATGCCACAGAGTACTCAATAAACTTGAAGTTATTTCAACTGTTTTTAAATAATAAAATATCGTAGTAACCAAAAAATGGTTTTATAAAATGGACTCTATTTTATTTTTAAATAATATTGCAAATAATACTTTTGAGTTTAAGTATTTCTAAGTCTTAACCTCGTCCGATTTTGCATTTGCCATGGCATAATTAAATATTCGTCTGCCATGTATATACCACATAGTTTCATGATAGGTTCGTGGCAATACGGTGGTCACTTTGCCAGCACACGAAAATGTATAATAAAATCTGTTTGCAGTGAGAGTAATCTTTCCACTGGGATCTAAAATTTCAGCCACGGTCATAATTTGCATATATTTGTCTTCCGTATAAACAATATAAGCCATCATTTTTACAATCGAGCCCATTGGAACCGGTTTTTCAAAAGTTATATCAGAACAACGCTTACAAGATGGTCTTTGACCACAGTGCAGATAGGCGCATATCCAACTAATTTCGAAAGATGAACGCATTAGAAAGCCACCGAATGCTGTATATTGAGCATTGCGGTTTTCAGGAAAACTAAGAAAAGTGCTGGCAAGAAACGAGTCAGTCATCCAAATCGCGTCCTTAGGCAGAATGCGATTATTCAATTTAAGATGAGTTTTACTGCTAGTTTTCTTAAATAGCTCATACATTAGACTGTGTTCTTCCTCTAAAGGTTTCACATTCAATACCGAACTTTCTTGCGAACTCTTACGAATTTTTCTCCGTTCTTCACCTTGATGGAAAATTTTCTTTTCATAATCAGTGCCAAGTTTTAATGGGTTGACAGGGACTGGTGCGGTATTGTTGGCATTACGAGCAACTAGTACAAAAAGTGCATGGGTAATTTGCCGAAATTTGTCTTCATATTTCTGTTCCAACCAAACTCTTACTTCCATTGAAGTTCTACCTACCCAGGATACATGACCTGTTAGGCGTATATCTTGATTGTAGGCGGGCAAAAGTTTTGCAAACACCAACTTGTCGACCAATGCCGTGGCAAAGGTATAGGGCAAAGGTGTATTGTGAGGTAAATTAGGCAGCAGGATATGTTGTTGGCATATCCAAAGGGCAAACATATCCAATTCTTCCATAAGGCGACCCAAGCGTACAGTTCCCACAGGGCTTACATATTTCATTTGCAAATCCGAACGTACGCTTAGTGGTATAACCGCTTCCATGTAAGAGTCCTCCATAGAGCGAGGCGGTAGTTCTTCTGCCTTGGGTGTATATTTCAAAAGATGATCACGGTTCTCCGCCTTACTGATATAACCAGTTTCCAAGCCATATTTTTGCATTATCTTGAGCTTAACTGTGAGGAATAAATAAATTAAAAAATGTTTGTAAAACGTTGTATACTGTTTACCATCTTCCATATATCCCGATTTTTTAGGCTGTACATTTTCTAGACCAAGATTTGATGAAGAACTAAATAAAATTAATCCATTAATCCACTGTTTTCACTTCTTAAACAGGATATAATTTACCTAAATCTACTGGTTAGATTAAAAGTTTTCCATATTTTAGCGCAATGTAAAACTAATGTTCGTTTTTGATATCTTAACATTGTAACAGATTTAACAGAAAAACAAAACAGATTAAAAATTTTAATGACATGTATTATATTACTGTAGAAAATACTTTATTGTCACGTATACAATTCTACAGTGTGATCAGAAAAAATATGAACTTAAAAAATATAAATTTAATACAGTACCCACAGCAAACCTACCTACTATCGAGGGTGATGATTTATGCAGATAAACATTGCAAATGAACTTAAAAAATATAAATTTAATACAGTACCCACAGCAAACCAATTACCTACTATCGAGGGTGATGATTTATGCAGATAAACATTGCAAATCAACGTGTATAGTTTTTAATGGATGAGTACAGCATTCGATATAAATTGTAAGGGGCATGGACAGTTCACAGTTTAATATTTACCCTATAAACTAACGACTATAAAGGCGTTGGATTAAGTCTAGATGATGCCGATTTTTTTTAGAGAGATTAGAAAATGCCTTAAAGACATTTAATGCTTGGCGCCGTACATAATGAACGTCATCCGTTGCTAAGTATACTGTAATTATTAAAGAAAGAAACATTGTCTAGGTTTTTTAAAATGGCACAATTCAACTCGCCCTATGTTCTCTAGAATGATATACAACTCCCATGTTTGAGGATATGGCGAAAGTACTTAGTAACGAAAATACAGCGATACTAATGCGTGATGTGCTTCGTTGAAATTATTTTTACGCTTTTCTAGTACAGCACATTTGTTCCTAATGTCCATGGACTACACTATTCTTTTAGTTCTCTACTCGCAAACCTGTTTTCGTAGTTCCTAAAAATAAAACAAACAAAAACTTAAGCTTTGAACGTTAACTTGTTTACCAACAAATTAAATTTAACACGCAACCGGAAACTATGCAGATGTTAAAACAAGCAGTTGATAACGGTACACAGATTTTCTTTCGTACATCTGTTATCTTTATCTGTTATAATTAATACATATAAAAGTGAAATTACTACTGTATGTAAAATACAGTTACATACTGATACATATTGTATACTTTAAAAAATTCTAATAATTTCCTTCCTTTTTACTGGAAGGTTTTTCTGTTCTCGTTTTCTTTCCTTGCCTGCATTCGTTTGTTTTGTTTAGTAAATTTACCAATTCTTATCATTAGGTTGTTGTTGTTGCTGTTATGTTTTCTTACTAAACACAAATATAGCCAAAACAATTACGTCACGGTTAAGTGATGGTCTAAAGTTTAAACGAAAACGAAACGAAACATTTACTCTCTAACTAAGTAGTTGAAGGTGTAAGATATTGTTTGCAAACAGAAGAAAATCGAGTGTGTTGATATTTTATTTTTGTTTTAACATAAGATAAGCGGTGATTTTACAGATTTCATTCCAGACAGTGGAATTTTTATTTTCTTTTATAGAGTTGTCAAATTAAATTGCATCATGTTTAGAAATGTTTTAAGATGTACTGGTTCCTTGGCGAAGACGTATTCACAGCCACCGTTACAAAAACAGATTATTGCGTTGAATGCTGTGTAAGTGAAAAGAAAAATAAAATAATAAATAAATAATTGTTTGCAGATGTAATTCATGTAATTAAAATGAGTTTATATTTGTTTTTAGAATATCCAAACGTTATATTGGCTTACAGCATGGCCAAAATGATCCCTTTCATGCGGGTACAATGGCGGAAGGTGGGTATAAAAATAAATAACAAAACCCGTGTACTAATCCAAGTGTGTATTAAGAAGAATCGGGTTAATAATGAGCTGATAAGACAACCAGAGGTCGATTTACCTCTGGTAGAGTGTTGGTTAGTTGTACGCTAAGCGCATATCTTGTCGATATAATAAATATTGGTCCTATATCTTAGGAAAAGATCTTCTGCATCCCATTCCATTCCATTAAATAGTGTTTACGAATGGCTGATGGTCTGATAAAGCGAGCAGGATAGAATCATACAATGACTACTCCACGACTTGGACACATGTAAATTCAGAGAAAACAGTGACTACTTTTTATATACATATATATTAATCTTATATATGTTATACTGAATAGAACTATTCGCATAAACGCGTTATGCAGTAGAGAATAAGCTTGATTGCCTACCCTAGTGTTTAATACTTGCTGATGGAGAAGTCATTCGAAAGAAATAAAACATTTTTGAGAAGGAAACTTGAACATGAAAGGCTCTGTAAAGGAAATATACAATTTGTGAACATAATTGATTGTTTTTAGTCTGTATTTATACTTTTTGAAAAGATAACATCTATTTTGAATTAGATTGTTTGTATTCGAAACTGTTTGCATTTCTTAAACTGAGGCAAATCAGATGTAAAAAAAAGATATTCTTTGTTCAATTATTTATTTTTATATTAGAATAAAATTTAAAGTTACATTCTAATTATTATAAACCACATGACTAAGATCAGAGTTTCCGTATCTTTCTTAATGATTTTCAAAGTAATTATTTTATCGTCTTGTTAATTATTTGTTTACTTTCTTTCCTCTCCATAGTTAAAGACGAAATTATGGCACGTTTAGGCTTGGAAGCCGGTTACTCGCCTATACCAAAAACTCGTGAACATCTTCTTAAATACGAACCAAAAATGTCAGACTTACCGCCACGTTCCATGCAGGACTCTTTTACATCGGCCATCTTGCCATTAAGCACGGATAAAGTTTTACAGGATAAGTATATATCGCATTTGGGTAATGTGCGCATGGGCCGTCTAATGGAAGACATGGATATGTTTGCTGTTTGGGTATGTCATCAACATGTTAAACCCAACAATCTACCCGATAATGTACATCTGCCCTATACCTTTGTTACGATATTGGTGGATAAAATTACATTTTCCGATATGAAAGCTAAAGCTACAGATGATATAAGACTATCGGGCCATGTGTCATGGGTAGGCAAGAGTTCAATGGAAATAGTTGTTTGGATGGAACAGAAAAACAATAATGTATGGAAGAAAATCACCAGGGCTTTGTTTCTTATGGCCGCCCGAAATGCCACAAATACTGCGGCTGCTCCCGTTAACCCCATACAACCGGCCAATGAGGAGGAAACAAAGATTCTCAACGGTGGTGTGGAACGTAAAAAACGTCGTCAAATTTTGCAGGCCTCATCGATATTTAAGGTTGAACCGAACGACTATGAACAGTCGTTAATGTATGAACTGTACAAAAGGACCACTTCACAAACAACCATGGAATTAAATAAACGTATATTGCCAGCCAAGTGCCATTGGATGTCGGATTCGTTTGTCACTAATACGATGGCTTCATTTCCTGAAAATCGTAATGCTCATAACAAAGTATTCGGTGGTTTTCTTATGCGCAATGCTTTAGAAATTAGCTGGGTTGGTGCCAATCTTTATTGCAAGAATCGTCCTAAACTGGAGCATATCTGCGATATAAGTTTTGAGAAGCCCGTTAGCGTGAATTCGTTTATAAAAATGACCGCTTATGTGGTTTATACGGAAATGAACTATTTGCAAATGATGACTGTTGCTGATATTATTGATTCCGCTACAGGCGATCAACTGACTTCAAATGTTTTCTATTATACTTTCTCTTGCTCGGAGCTAGTGCCTGAAGTATTGCCTAGATCGTATCATGAGACTATGTGGTATATACAGGGACGTCGTAAATTCAAATATGCATTAGGTCTCGAATAAATTTAGAAAATATTTTATTATTATTATTAGCTGTACTCATATGAGTATACATTATTTTATGCTAAAAGCTTTCTTTTGTTTAAATATTATTTTACAGATTTAAGTGCCAATGCTATTTCAAAATGCTACTGCTTATTTATTTTAATGTTATTATTGTACCTAAAACTGTTTTATTAATATTATTTCAAACTCAAGATTCTACTAAATTATTTAAAAAGAACAAGTATTTCGAAAACGAATACGAAATCTTTATTTTGTAATTAGTTTCTAACAGATCCGACCCATCATATCATTAATAATTGACTAACCAAATATGTGCTGCAATAAAATATATGTACAATGTGTATTATGAAAGAAAATTCTATGTTTTTCGTTCTTTTAATAGAATTTTAAACTCCTATATGAACTCAAATGTAATATGTTTGCCTGAAATTGAGTGTTTTATTTACCATAATTGGAATGGTTTCATTCCATTTGCTTAATAATTTGTTGCCACTTTAAGGACAATTCCATTATGCCTTCTTTTAAAAACGTACCTCCTGGCAAAATAACTATCAAAGTTCAGAATGTTCTATTAAGGCAATCACCTTCACTATGTATGATTTTTTTCTCCTGTCCCATTATTCTTGTGTGATATTCCAATGAAACTGGTGGCAATCACTTAGTTTTATGTCCGGACTAGAAGCTCGAATCATATGAACCTATGAACCAAGCTTCCTGTCGCTACATTTGCTAGAGATTGCACTTTTTTGACCAACTAATCTTACTATTTCGCTCTCTTGTTTTATGACACTAGGAAGGAATTCTCGTTAGTACCAACAAAGCTATTAAAACAACCAATTTTTTGGTCATTATTATGGTAATTGATTCCTTCAGAAAGTTCAAATGTTTACAGAATACGTTACTGACTATTCCTAAAAACCAAATAAGTCTTTCTGATCGCCAAACATGGTTAGACCATTACCCCGACAACGAGTCTGACCCATATTTTAAGATAAAATTGCTAGAATTGTTTTTATAAGAATCCCACTTTTTCCCTGCGACAAGAAATCAAAATCTCTAGCTTGCACTTTCCAGTTAACTTTCTCTCTATCTCACTAACTTCTCTGTATAATAGTTCAAATAAATTACCTACAAAATTAAAACTAATGTTTGTTAAATTTTTTTTGGATAATTTTGTAAAAGGTAACTTTATTTTACAAAACAAATTTTTTCCATTATTTTTGTATTTTTACTTTGTAAATTAAAATAAAAAAAGAATCAACTTCTTTCATCCCGTTGTTAAAATGGAACACCACACGAATTACTTAAAATTCTAATTTAAAACTTTTAGAATCTCATGCGATGAGGGTATTGAGAAGAGTGCAAAGCGAACATGCTCTTCAAGTACTTGGCGAGGTATTTGCCATCTTCGTTAGCCTTAATGGCCTTGATGACGGCAGCATCGACTTCCTTTTGGTCCTTCTTGCGGGCTTCGTTGGGGACGAAACGTTCTTTCTTGGCAGCGAAGATATCACCTTCGCCAGATTTCTTTTCCTTCTTGATCTTCAAACGACGGAAGTAAGCATCATCCAAGTGTTCGGGTACTTTGTAATCGCCCAAGTTGACGCGGGTAGAGGTTCCAATGACAAAGCGTTGCGAAACGCGACGCAATGGGCAGGAGTTTAAGCAGAAGGGTCCAGTGACCAACAAAAGGCCAGAGGACAAAGACTTCAACAACACAACACGTTTACCTTGGTGGCGACCGGCCAACAAAATGAGTACGGTACCGGGTTTAAGGTTGGGGCGGATGTTACGCTTGTGTTGGCTGAAGTTAGCCTTGGCGGGACGCTTGGCTACGAACTTCTTGGTGGGGTAGTTAGCCTTGGGTTTGTTCTTGTAAACGGTACGTTCACCACCATTCTTGGGACCACCGATCTTCTTGACTACCTTAATGTGGGTTTTAACAGTCTTGACAACTGGACGCTTGGTACCCTTCAAACGCCATTGAGCACGGCGTTTGTACATCTGCAAAACAAAGAGAAAAGTTATGAATATTAAATTTATTTTTTTTTTAAGATTCAATATGTAAACAAAACAAATTCAAAGATGTGTAACAAGGCAAACGACTCAAAATTGGTTAAAAACGGTTCCACTATACAAATGTTCTAACATTTGAACTGTTATTCTAAATTATAATTTTTTTTCTTCGCATACACACAAAATAATCACACCGTATGTTCTTCTTCTTGCGATATTATTTTCCACGCTACAATCTCCAACAGGAATTTAACACACTTTATGATTTTCTTTGGAATTTACACATATTTGTCGTCATTTTTAATTATTTATTAAGAAATTCTTATTTTATATGCACTTTTTCTAGTATTTACGCCATTTTTTCTAAACATTTTACCGACATTTGCTTTGTCCCATACAAACACACACACGCAGAAATTTGTTTGCCATGGAGGACACACTTCTTTGAAAGCACTTATTTGTGGAAAATTTTATGAATTTTTACCTGGCTCTTGGAGTAACGCAAGACACCGCCATGGAGGTAAGTATTTAATGGGTGTTTGTTAACTTTTTTGCCCGATTTAACGGCTTTCTTAGCTTTTTCGACGGGTGCCATATCGGAAAACACGTGTACACCGTACAGAAACTATGGTAAAAAGGAAGGTTAGGTACGATAGAGTTGCCAGATAAAAATATATAACGAAATGACAGCTGTCAAAGCAAATGTCATTGGGTAGACATATTGTTTTCGGAGTGATTATATTTTTTCTAGAAACCTTAAAGTACGCAATTAAATATAGTTACATACGGAGAAAGTGTGGCAACTTGGTACATAATTCAATTGCAAATAATTATTTATACTATAATTTCTATTTTTTTTATTAAAGCAAATATTTATTTATAACTTATTATTATATTTATTATTATTGCACTCAATTTGTATGACATGCATTACGATGCCTATGAGTTTGCCTATATATGATCTGGTAGCTTTCATTCCGAATGTCAGTTCGATAATGGCAATCGTTATTAGAGCTCTGTTTAGTAGTCACAATGCATTTTTAAACTATAAGAACCAAAACGTGTTAGGTTTTGAACAAATTTTTGGTAAAATATGATGTAAAATATTTTGTGTAATTGATTATGCTATAGAACATAAATTATAATCTTTTTTACTTGACGAATTAATAAACTTCAAGATAGAAGATTTTAACAGCTCTACCGCTAAAGAACTAGACCAAGGTATGTTGGATACAAAAAATAAAGTTGTTTGCGAAGACTGACTGCTAGGCTAGGGTGAAAATGGAATCAACTATTCACACTGACCACAAAAATTTATTACTTTTTTGTCTGTCATGCGCGACAGGATCGTTATAGAACATCTCATATGAACATCCTCTAAACCCCGATTACTGCCCGGCAAATTGAAAAATTTAAGTGTCGTAGTCTACTAATAGCCATTCAATGACGTACTTGATCTCCAGAGACATTGAAGCTGTAGACAAATTTAAAAGTTATTTTCGTATCCTACTGTAGTAATTCTCACCAATTTCATCATCTAACCCTGTCAAAGAGATAGCGTGGTTAAAGTGGATGATTGAAAACTGAAAAATCCAATTTCAAACCTCGGAGAAAGTGAACAAATTATAATCATGGCTTTCGAATTTCTAAAATTAAGAGGCTTCAATATCCTCCAAATAATACATCTGGGAAGAACTTCAATCGTCTTATTAGAGAGTATCGAAATAGACATTCTCGGTCTATAAGTATATAGTACTGCTTGCTTTTTTCCTAATGTTTTATCTCAGAATTTATATACTAGCTACCATCATTCAAAAAATAACTAATCTAGTATCACCCTAGCAAGTACAAATTAAAGACTCTTAAGAGAAAGATAACCTTTCCCAAAACTATGAGTCAAATTATATCAGTTTTAAATATTATTCCTTGTTATTTTTATTTAAAAAAGCCCCTAATAAACCCATAAAAATATATTATTACATACATCATTGGTCAGGATTACGGCATAGCTGCTCACACCACTGTTGTGTGCGTTAATTTTATATATGGGTGGCGGGACCTACAGTTTAAAGTCGACTCGAATGACAGTTTTTTGAGAAACTTTTCATGGCAATTAAATTTTGCTCTCAGAGTTTTTGCCAGAAATCTGCTGAGAGGAAGCCACCGAAGAAATATTTTTTCATGTTTTTTGATGTTTTCATGTTGTTTTTTGATGTTTTGTCTGACCTAGGGTTTGAATCGTGGCCTTACGTCTAATTAAAACAGGCCTATTAGACTACGGCAACATCATCACATACATATGTTTAGGAAATATAAAATAAAATTAAAATTTAAAACTCTGGGTGCCTGTCTATAATAGTATACAGGAGAAAAATTTCCTTAAAGGTTATGTTAAATAAAAATTATGTTTCTTATTACATATATTTCTTCATCAAGGTTATATTTTTTTTATAACTTAGAATTGTACTAGCATATATATACACATATGTACATACATACATACTTATGCAGCATATATTGACAATAATTTTTTTCTTTCTTAAGCTTTTTAACTTTTTCTTGTGGTTTATTTTGTAATTTGTTTTTCTTTCGTATATTGTACAATAAAATTTAATTTTCCCTTGCCATTCATACCCTTTCCTTTAAAAAAATTTCACTCTTTCCTTGGGAAATGCTTAAGAAAAAGCTGTATACATACATATGTACATACTTATGCCTTTAGTAAAATTTTTCTTGACATTTCCCACTTCCCCTTTTTATTTCTCTTAAACAGTGTCACTATTCTCTATGGTCTTTTGAAGCTGTATGAAAATACTCATGAATTTTAACGTGTAAAACAGAATCTGTTGCGGTCGTCGTCTCATTTAGTCTCTCTCTTTCTTCCTCTGTTGGTCTTTCTTTTCTTATATAGTTACAAAACTACAGAAATACACAACTAAAGGTTGTTATTAAATTATCTCTGATGCGATAATAACACACTTGAGATATTGCACTTTAAAAATCATTTTCATCATAATTTTGTTTTTCTCTCTATTTCTTATTTTCCTTTTCAGCAAACTGTTTTTGTAATACTAGTATAAAAACAATTTCTTTTTGTTAAGGTTTAAAAAAGAAATGGGAAAACATTTAAATAAACTCTAGAAATATGTATGTATGGAAGTATGTGTGTTGTGCTGTTAGTGTGTTAAAAATATATATATGTATATGTATATTTTACCATATAAAATAAATAATAAAGGTTTCATTCTACCTTGTTTTTGTTTACAATAGTATTTTGTTTTGCGTTTAATTTCTGTTTCCATAGGTTTTGAATTTCTATTCAAAACAATTTAAGCACAAGTGTTTTGTTGGTGTTGGTAAGCGTAAATAGTAGTTAAACTAACAATAATCCTACTACTACTACTGCCACAATTACTAATAGTACAAGTAATAACATTGGTAACTCTATTCAGTACCGTTATATCTCTATAGAAAGCAAACATAGAAATGCATTCACTCCATATTGCAAACGTAACTGTACAGACACTCACTTGGAATATACTTTTGTAGGTGTAGATGTAAGACTTGTACGTTATTTTATTAAAAAATTCGGAAAAAAAAAGAAAATTCGTATTCTTTTATAGATTAAGAAGATACTGTTGATGAGATGAGGTTAAGTGCAAGTACTTAATGTTTTTTTTATCTACTTTTTAAATGTGAAAAGTGAAAATATATAATTTTACTTGTTTTTCTTTTAGTAGCTGAATAGAGAATAGATTGAATGATGACGTCAATTAATTTATAAAGGAAGACTCTGGGAATATTTTTGTAAATTTGTGTATATAGCATGTAAGTGTATATTGTATGTAGGTATGTAAATTTGTATGTTTCGTATAGTTTTGTTTTTTAATTACAGCCTTAAATATGGTATTTACTAAAAAATGCTATTAATAAAAATATATTTCTGTTTGTAAGATAACAACTTCATAAGAGCTGAAAATTATGTGGTTGATTTCAAAACTAATGAAGTGTAAATATTTAATTTACAATAAACTATAATATTGTAAATCATAACGTATTCCTTTTGCTTTATTTCAAAATATGAAATATTAACCTTCACTTCGTTGAAAGTGTAAATGCTGTGAGCGACTACACTCACTTTTTCGTCGCGCTCCATATGCCTACCTATTACACAGTGGGCTGTGAGAACAGAAAAAGGGTTAAAGACGGTTCTATCGTCCAGTTTAAGTAGTTGATTGGTACGCTTTCTATTCAATTTAGGCCAGGTGAAACCAGTGGAGTATAAAGGGTGTTGCTTCTAGACAATGTCAGATGGCAGTCTTATCATTCTAGAATCTGTTTTAGTAGACCAATCCCCTACTGTACTGGAAAAAAATGTTCAAACAATTTGAAATATTGCATATACTTTGCATTATCTTTGTTATAGAGTCTATAAAGATTGCATTTTTAACACTTGTACTTAGTTCTGTTTTAAATTTTAATACGATTTTTATGAAAAGAATTTTTATTTTCTTTTTTAAGCTTTAGTTTTAATTAAAAGTTGTCTAAATACATGTTTTATACTTACTTCGGTTAAATCAAGGTTAAAAATTTCATGCGATTTAATTTTATAGCGCTTTATTCTCCGTTATTTAATTATTTTAAATGTTTATTTTTATTATACAATATATATTTATGTACATATGTAATCATATAAAATGCAGTCTCTTAAGTGCTTAATGACGTCAAACGCTACGTCAGAGACCATGAGGAAAAATTTCAATTTTAGATTCGACAAAATGTAGTTTTTTCTTGTCATATTTTGCGCCAATAATGAGTTGTCATCAATAATATTATCAACATGAAATAGCATTTGAAGCAGCACATGCATTTCCCCTGTCTTGCTTCACTTAAACTACACTATTTCGAGTGACCAGATTTTTTCCGATTGATATGTTCTTAATGTGATTACAGTTTGTCTGTAACACGTTTGAGTAATGTTTTGGTCACCTTAAATATTTACAGCTGCACATCATTAGCACTTTCTTTTTTTGTTTGTTTTTTTTGTTTTATACTCTCGAGAGCATCATTTTGCATTATAATGCCACTAAAATTGTGATTCTGTTATACTCGCAATCGTACAAGTACTCAAACAAACTTTTTTTCGATTGTTTAAAATTATAACACAAGTAAATTGATTGGAAAAATTTTTGAAAACTCAGTGAGATAGACTGCGACAAAGAGCGAATGTATACATGTGTATGTGAAACTATGCGCTGTGCCCACTGTCTCATTGCCGATAGGCTGTCTCTAATATCACTTCTTTTAAAGATAATACAAAGCGGTGGAATAGGATGCATGAATATGAAATAAATGTCGAGTTTCATTCCAAAAATTTATTTTTACATTGAAATTCGTTAACAAAAATACGTAGAAAATTTTTTATATTCGTTATATTGTTATTAGTTTTGTTTTGTTTTTTCTAACCTATTTTTTTAGTTATTTTTTGTTGTTCTAAAAAATCGATAAATTTTCTTGGAAAATTATTGTAAAATTGCAGCTAATTTTAGCATGATTGCTTAGCTTTTTTTCAAAAATATTTACAAAGGAAATATAGAAGAAAACGTATTAAAAAGAAGAGACTTTAAGGACACAAAGAAACGTTTTACACACTACACACGCACACGTACTTGTATAAAATAATCGATAATTAAAAAATACAAAAACAAAAGAGAGAAAAAAAAAGTCAGCCAACAAATTAACATTGAATTAAAACAATAAATTCTTAAGAACTTATATGATGCGATTATAGATAGATGGAGAGAGAGAGAGAGAGGAGCAAGCGAACTAGAGGAAAAACACACTGGATCCTTAAAAACAGCTGCACTAAAAAATCGCATAGAAATAATAATAGAATCACGAAACATCACTAGATAAGTGGCACTAACACTCATCATTATAATGCACAGTGGGATTAATCTTTCAATCTTATGTTAAATTTTAATTATCTGTGTTAAGACTAGCTGGTGGGGAATATAGTTTAACCTCAGCTATGAACAACTGGTTTGAGAAGGTTTTTTCTTGGCAAATAGAGCTGTTAAAAAGGGGTGTACTGAAGAAATTTAATTTTTTAAGATGTCAGAGCTGAGCTTTAAATTTTTGAGCTCTCGTCTAGTAGCCCAACGTAACACCCACAAAGCTGGACTCTCGCGTAATAGATGAAGCATTAGAATAAGGATATCAGAATGTATAGTGGAACAGGAATCTACTGTTATGAGCAAGTTCCTTGGTTAGTTTTGTCATTTTCATCGATATTACAATCCTTTGGAGTTGACAGCTGACAGTCTGATACAATACGCATACGTTACTTCTTGTCATGAGTGAGTATGGTTATTTTGTTGCTTCCTCTGTAGTTTCTCTACTGCAAAACATATTTGATTGTGAATTTTTCTGCTTTTAGTAGGCATTCGGTCTTACTGTTCTAAGACATTGTGCTTAACGGTTATGGCATTAGTTTTATTGGACAATGTCAACCAAGTATCAAGTGGTTGGTTACACACACTCATCGTGAAACTCGTACATTTTTAAACAATTCTACAGGGCATGTATGAAATAAAGAGAAGGGCTAAGGGACTAAAATTAAAAAGGGGTTAAGTGGCTGCAGTAAAATTTACTATTAAACTTTAAACATATTAAACAATAATAGATGTTTCCTTTATTTTTTCATCCTTTTTTTAATATGAAATAAAGATGTGAGTCCTTAAAAGCCTGCGCAGTTATCTTTAGGATTTCAAAAGCAAAATCTAACAACCTTATGATTTCTATACTATTTGGCAAAGAATAAATTTCTTTTTTTATTTTCATAATTTTCTGTTGACATGTCTAGTCATTTTGCTTAAGAAATATAAAAAATGAGAAAAATGAAAAATCACAGCCTCATCACCTTCTGCTTAAAGTAGTCAGTTTTATCATTACAAAGGATGGGGGGGATAAAAAAACAAGATAAAATCCTTTATTATTATTTTTTTTATTTTTGCCCCATGCGCTGCACTCAGTTTTCTTTTGCTTATTTCTCATTTAAAGAAAACGAAGAAAAAAATCAGAAAAAAAACTGATAAAAAACAAGGTTTCAAATTCAAATTGTATTTAAAGAACTGTCAGTTTGTATCGGAAATTCAACGTTAATAGTTGTTGAAATTCTCAAAAAAATAACGGTTAAAAATCAAACATGTCCTCTAAGGAAATGAAACATTAAAGTGTTATTCAATAAAAATTTCAATTTGAAAAAGAAAAATTATGAAATAAAAGTTTAAAATTTTTAAGTAAATTAATTATTAAATTAATTAAATTAAAAAGCAAAAATAAAATAAAATTGATTGAATTTAATAAAAAAAAAAAAACAAAATAAATTATAAATTAAAAATAAAAAGAATTAAAAAACAAATTATATATTAGTCATGTAATAGATGTCTAGCAGAAAAGTTTAATACTAAGTTATTGGCAGTGCAAGAAATCTGTTAAACTAAAAAATTAAAAAAAAAAATAATTTAAAATATTTTAGGAACTAAAAAATCGAAACAAAATTGGTAAGTCGAGCAGACTGTATAAACTGGTGATATTTTTAAAAAAATACAAAGAAAAAATTTACGTAGTACTTTAAATCTTAAAAAAAAAATTTTAAATTTTTAATATGTTACCAGAATGATTCATTCATTACTTATTAATTTTGTAATATTTATTCACAACTGTATTCATAAAAAATCTTTATGTAGATAATTTAAGTTTAAGATCATTTAAATTAACTTAGATTAATTTTTTCTATTTGAAAATGGGAATGTAATCTCTAACTTATAGGAATATGGTAACACGAGTATTCTCGTCAGAATCAATCAGACATTTTTCAAAATGTCGTGTATAAAAATAAAAATTGACTTCTTTTAGTGATTAAGTGTTCCACGCAATATTAAATGGCACTCCTTGTTCCAGGGCCTGCTTAACTAGGAAAAAGTCTTAATTTATGAAACTGGAAAGAACAAAAAAAAAAATTATTAATTAGAACATATAAAAGATATTTAATGATGACTCTAGGTGCCATAAAGAAACGAATAACAATGTGCATATAATAAGAATAATAGAACAATGATGTCGAGTATACTCGTCAACTGTAATTTTGTTCCTGAAAAAAGGAATCCTTTTAAACAAATCTAAATATTTTAAAATATATACATTGTTATCAACGAATGAAATTATAACTTATTTTTACGCCAAAAATATTAAAAAATATGTCTTAAATATCAACTGCTTCAGTTGATACCATCAGTTTTGCTTTTGCAAACATTGAATCCTATGAGTTTTGACATTTATAAATCATTACTGGGCTTAGCTTTAGAAAAATCGCAAATTTTTAAAAAATCAGTAACAAGATACTTTTACAGTTGCCCAGTGTAGTAAGGAAAGTCATGCTTTTAATTTTCAATGCTATTTCATACCTTAAATACTATCAAACGCATTGAAAAGTTTCTATGATAATATTTTTCATGTTTATTTGTTATTCTAATGTTTCATTTAATTACTATTATGAAGCCCGAAGTTTGACAAACGCTTTCGTAGCATTTTATTGCAGTTTCCTTGAAATTAAACTTTGGGTATACACTTTTGTTTATAAAAATTAAATATAATTTTAAAATTATTTCAATCATTATCTAAATTAAAGATAATGTCTTATAAAAGTCTTTTATAGTTTGTAATATATTCTTTTCGGGGAAAATTTCTTCCATCCATTCCATTGTATTTTATCTGCTACCATTTTGTTCAGAATTCTTCACGTTCTATTAAAGTCTTTTAATTTTTGGCAGAGTTTTGTGTATTGGACTGATGGACGCCTGGTAATATAATATCTGGCCAGGAAATTAATGACACTTTCTGCTTACTTAAAAATGGTAACGACCTTTTTCCAGACCCTCACTAACTTAAATTTTGGCGGTAATACAAACGTCAGAAGTTCTTCTTTGACCATATGAACAAAATGCTTGAAATATTAAAATTTTTTTTAAGAGAACCTAATTTTTTTACACACGAAATTTCCATTGAATTACCAATATTTAATTCCTAGCCAGCCAGGTGGTTGTCAAAAATCAGTCAACAGCTATTTATGTATGTCTTCTCATCAAAGCACTTATATTTTTCAATGCAATGTTTTGAAAACGTTTTCTCACGTTTTTTTTTACAAAAGGATTGTTTTGAATTTAATTGTTTTGATGCGTCATTTACTTTTTTATAAACAACGAAATAGTTTTTTTTTGGCTATTGTGGTCTCTATCGCCAAAATATTAGGTATCTCCTTAATGACTGCACGGTACATGAACTCGATTTCGATTCTGGTTATAAAAGTATCAAGATATATCAAGTATAAGATCATAGGACATAAAATTGAAGAGACTGGAAGTGTAAAAAATGTATGATTTGGCTTGACATCATTGCTATGTACGTACTACCGAAAATGTTGCTTTGGTTAGTAAAAGTGGGGCGAATAATTCGAATTAGTCAATTGCATTGTGACCAAACAGATGGTTCATTAGGAGGGATTTTTCATTTCATTTCATTTTCATTTCATATAAAAATTAAAACCGGACATTTTGATTGTGTGCTAGAACAGCAGGATTGCAATGCTGATTTTTTGGTCTAAATTTTCTTCAGTGAGGTGGTTATATTAACAAGAAAAATTCTAGCATATTGCATTGTAGAGATCGGGTCGATTTTTTCGAAAATTACTGGAATAACCATTATCTTCAATTTAGAGAGCTATGAACGTATTTGTAACAGACCTTTGTTTGGAACAGACTTTTCTTTATGAATTGGCATTTAGTTTCAATACGACGGCATTACGATCTATACAACAAGATTAATTTTGTATGAGAAATTTCCAGAAAGAGTAACTTCGCATTTTTGCAACACCAATTGGTTATCAATATTATGCAACTTAACGCCGTTAGTTACTTAAAAGATCTTATCTATGCGGATAAACGTTAGCATATTTAAAAACTAACATTTTTCAAGTTCTGACGAGAGTACGAAATGTGTGAAAAAGTGATCGAAACTATCATCTCAACTTTTCTATATGAAATCGAAATAAAAATTTACATTAAGAGATTATAAAAATAAGCAAAACTTTCAAGAGTAGCTTACATTATCGAAGGAGTAAATTATATCATATACTGATCTTACCGTTCNNNGATATCATTTTCCTTTTTTCTTTTCTTTTTTTTTTTACTCCTTAATTTCTTTTATATTTCCATTCTTTATATAAGCATAAAAAAAATCAATTAAAGAAATATTATTTATTTAAAGTGAATTTTTATTTTTTAAAAAAATCCTGCTTTTTTGTACAAAGCAATTTTTTTGATCAAAGGAATGAGAATGTCCTTGCCTGACGTCACAAAGAATTAAAATTTTATAGACAAGAGCACGACAAGAGCATTCTCATGCGAACAACTATTTATCGTGCATTCTTAACCTGCAACACAGTTTGCTCTCTCTCTTTCTCTTGGCAGTGCCTGTAAACATAAGTATTTAACCAACCGTTATTATTCAGTTAAAAATAACGACTTTCTACTCAATGAGACAATTTCTCTTGTTCTTTTCTTCTCACCGGGTTCCTGAAAAAATTGTTGTTGTTTTTTTAATTAACAAAAGAGCACACACATATACGCGTAGGCAGGCTACTTAACGTTTTTGTTTTATGTTTTCTTGTTTTGTTTCTTTTTTTGTTTTGTTTTGTGTGGCTTTTAAGTGGTCTTAGTTGTGAATTAAGTCGCTATTGTAATGAATGACTAAAAACCGCAACAAGCGAAATAAAAAGAGGGAGAGAGCCTATTTAAATTCTAGGTTACTGTTTCAAGACGGTTTTTCCTTGTGTTTTTAATAGAAAAATTGTAAAATTTAAAGAGAAATTTTTGTGTATTTCATAAAAGAATTTAATATTTTCAATGTATAAAATGCTGTGGGATGCATTTTATATGTAATGCGATAACTATGAACACAGCCTATCTCAGCCTAGCCCTGCCCAGCCCAGCCAAGTCGAGTCAAGCCGTCAAGGTAATTACAATAAAATGGCAATGATTTCTTATTGTTCTTCGCGGGGATGTATTTATTTTTGTTATTGTCGTTAATAAAAGTGTTTTCCTGTTTTTATTTTTTGTTGTCGATTTTTTCTTTTTCATTTGTATTTGTAAAGGGTTTATTAAAAAAAAAAATAATAATAAAATAAAATAAAAAAAACGTATTAAAGAAATTCAATGTTAAAGGCAAGGTAAATTAGAAAATGATTTTTATTTTAATAGGCTTTTTCGATAGTAACAAAAAGATAAATAAACAAACAAAAATAAATACTTACTTGAAGGAAAGGTCAACTAAGACATATATAGTGCATATATGGATATGAATGTATTGAAAAAATTATATAACATATGATGTGTAGCATAATGCGTCGATAATATGTCGTCAAGTGACTAACTGGAATAAAATTGAGCTGTTGAAGCTCTTAATGTCGAGTTATAAACTCCAAAGCAACATTGGTTAAACCAGAAAAAATCGTTAGTTCCGTACATTGGATGTACAACTTAGCATTTGTAGGCTTGTGAGAGCACAGGTATCATATAGAGGAGAATTTGTTTCTTTGCCCCTCAAGTACACACATTGAATGCTCCCCAACTTATTTTTATAAATTCAACACAATACTCGGGGGGTGAATGTTGGTCGTATAATAAAGAAGAGTATGCATAAGTGGATTATAGTGGTATAAATTTCTACTAGCTCATGGTTAGAGCCAACTATTCACGCTTTTTAATAAACCATTCGCTATAAATCTGTTGGCCGCCAGTGGCGGTTGAAATGTGGCTTCTATTGTAAGAGAAAATGTAGTTTCAATCTTTCTGAAAGGGTATAAGAACGTGCAACCCATCTTTAAAGATTTTAAAATTTCGGAGTTGATCAGGCTTTGCATTTATTGTTCCGTTTTCTACGCGAAAATCTACGCCATAAATAGTAGTTTGTTATGCAAAGAAGATTAATATCTTGTGTAGTTGTATTAGCTTTAGTTAATGTTAAAAATTATGGTATAAAAGCCCATAAGTGGTTGCATTTTATAGAATCCAAGATCTGAAATAAAAAAGGACCACATTAGGGTTTACCGTTCAACGACAACTGGTCATTGCCTTCAAAAATTATATAAAAAAAGAGTTTTTTTGCTTAAAAAATTATTCGGAAAAGGACTGTACTTTCTCTGTCCTTTGCATATTGCATAATTGATACGTTTTTGCTTATAACCCGCTATAAAGACATTAATTTTTAAGTAATAAAAAACATCATTTTCATTTCTAATTCAAATAAGAATACTTTATAAAAATAATTATAATTTCTTTCTAGCAATGTATGCTTTATTATTCTCTTCTGTACTACTTTCGATAAGTCTGGAACACTTTTGTCGAGCCGAATTTCAGTAAGTCTCAATTATTTTCTTCAATCGTTTAAAAATAATTATCATAATTATTTTACTTCCTTCTACAGACACAGTTTGGAAATTACCGACATTTTGCCGGAAGACATAAAACGTTACGATAAAATGAGGCCGCCTAAAAAGGAGGGACAACCGACAATCGTTTATTTTCATGTCACTGTTATGGGCTTGGATTCTATCGATGAAAATTCCATGACGTATGTTGCCGATATATTTTTTGCTCAGACTTGGAAAGATCATCGCCTTCGTTTGCCAGAGAATATGACACAGGAATATCGTCTATTGGAAGTGGATTGGCTTAAGCGTTTATGGCGTCCAGATTCGTTTTTCAAAAATGCCAAATCAGTAACATTTCAAACAATGACGATACCGAATCACTACATGTGGCTGTACAAGGATAAGACCATATTGTATATGGTGAAATTGACGCTAAAATTATCCTGCATCATGAATTTCGCTATTTATCCTCACGATACCCAGGAATGTAAACTACAAATGGAAAGTTGTAAGTGTAAAGAAAAGTACATCAAAACGAATGTTTATTTTTTTTTAATTTTTTTTTTTTTATATTCTCTTACAATTTAGTGTCTCACACCACAGATGATATGATTTTTCAATGGGATCCGACAACACCTTTGGTGGTGGATGAAAATATTGAACTGCCACAGGTGGCTCTGATACACAATGAAACGGCCGATTGTACTCAAGTTTATTCCACTGGAAATTTCACTTGCCTAGAGGTGGTGTTCACTTTGAAAAGACGCCTGGTCTACTATGTTTTCAATACCTATATACCGACCTGTATGATTGTCATCATGTCTTGGGTATCGTTTTGGATTAAACCAGAAGCTGCACCAGCTCGTGTTACCTTGGGCGTCACCTCTTTACTGACATTATCTACGCAGCATGCGAAATCTCAATCATCTTTACCGCCAGTGTCTTATTTAAAAGCGGTCGATGCCTTCATGTCCGTCTGTACGGTTTTCGTGTTTATGGCCTTAATGGAATATTGTCTCATTAACATTGTCTTAAGCGATACGCCTATACCCAAACCTATAGCATATCCACCCAAACCCAAGCCGGAGGAATCTAAAAAAGAGGAAGAAAAGAAACCTGAACCTCCAAAACCAACGCATCCACCATTGACAGATGAAAAGATCGAAAAAATATTCGATGAAATGACCAAAAATAAAAGAGTAAGTTGACGTCCTTATACTATATAGTATGTGTGTGCCCTCGCGTTAGGAAATTATTTTAATTCCAAACAATTCATTTTGTAGTCCCATTTAGGTCACAGTCATACTACACGTCGTGCTTTACGTCCTCCAATCGATGCAGACGGTCCATGGATACCACGTCAAGAGTCCCGTATTATTTTAACACCCACAATAGCTCCGGCACCACCATCAGCGCCTAAACCTCCTGAACCCGAACCGCCTAAGCCAAAATTGACACCCCAGCAAGAACGTTTAAAACGTGCCATTTACATTGATCGCACATCGCGTGTAGCTTTTCCTGCACTGTTTGCTACTCTAAATGCCATCTATTGGATAATATTTTATGAATATCTTTAAGAAGGTAAAAAGCTTAAATTACTATATTTTTCATTCTTTCTCTCTCTCTCTCTCTCTATATCTCTCTATCTATCTGATTGTTTTTATTTTTAACACTTATTATGTAAGAAGAAATGTAAAAACATTTTTTTTTGTAATGTGAAGCACTAAATTGTTAAATTTCAAGCTCAAAATGCTGTTATTTCATCACTGATATCAACTTTTAATAGAGGCTGCCACGCTTATTATTTCAGTTAGTCCACTTATGGACTATTGTACTTCTTGTTGCGTATTACGCCTTGTGTCCCCGCAAACGGCGTTGTATGACACCATATACCCATACATTGGCCATTACCACCCTTCCGGCAGGCTTACGATCTAGCTTCTCACACCACTTAGATTGTGTGTGTTAATTTTATACATGAGTGACGCCGTATACTCATTGTAGTGCGACCAGTCATGAGTCTATATTGGTATGAACTAATAATATGCAAATGGACTTTCAATATTTTATGCTTTTTGCTGAATATTACTTACTTACTTAATTGGACAAAAGAGTTACTTTACTCAGGATTCACTCCACTCATGTTGCGGTGTTAAAGTCGTCTCAGAACAACAGATTTGATTTTTTATTTACTCTCAGAGTTTTTGGCCAGAAGACTGCTAAGAGGAAGTCGCCCAAGAAACATTTTTTAAATATCGTTTCGTTGTTGTCTGAGCTAAGCTTTGAAGCAAGGCTTTGCGTCTAACTACTATCTATCATACTATCTACTAGACTACTTTTGTTGGATCAATTATGACAATTTTGTGCTTTTTAAAATCTAAACATTTACTTACGAACTAAAAAATGTGAAAAAGAAGTATGTTTTAATTAATTAAATAATATTTTACGATAAAGAAAATCAAATTATACAAAAATTGAGGTATTAACTCAAAAATTCTAAACTTGGATATTAAATGTACATAAAATTCTGAATTTTATAAAGTTTTATTTATTTTTTTTTTTCGTTTTATTAAAAAACTGTGTAAAATAATATTAAAAACATAATTAAGTAATAAAATATGTAGACAAAGAAAAACTGTGCATTAATCTAGATTTCGTTTTATTATTAATAGATTATTAACAGATAATTATTAATTATTATAAATTATTAAGTAATATTGTATCACAACGAATAAATGCCACAAATTGTTATTAAGTTATTGTAATTTTAGCTATTTGGGGAATAATTCTTTATTCAATAACTGTTGTCTTAAATTAATAATTTAAACACAAACAAATAAATAAAAAATCAAAAAAATAAATACAATGAACGAAAAACTTGTATATATTGATTAGCATATGCTATTTTAGCTTAGATAATAATTGAAAAGAAAATCTAAATTAATACAATATAAACATTTATAAATTTTTACTATACTCATGTGGTATTGTTCTGGAAACCATAATTGAAAAATTATAAAATTTTTAAAAATATGTATGTATACACTTATGTATGTAGATTGTATTTTTCTTCTGTTACAATATGTTTGTAGAATTTTATAACACAATATGACATGCTTGACATATTGTTATATAAATTTTAGTTTTATTTTTTTATTTCGTTTTAATTGATTATTTCATTAATAATTTTCTACCTTTTTTTTAATATTTTTTAATTGTGGCTGTTCTGTAATCAAGTTGGATGAAATATGGATGTAAAGTTACTATAAGCAACGAGTATAAAGTCATTTTGAAATTTTCCCAAGCAATCCTATCTTACTTAATTACTATTTGGCCATTACAACCACTTAGACAGTAGTAAGGCCTAGCTTTTCACACCACCACCACGTTGTATATGATAATAACAATGAGATGCTGAATCTAGCTGTGAGAAACTTTTTCATGGGAATTTGTTACTCTAAAGAGTGTTTGCAAGGAAGCTGTTAAAAAAGGATCACTGAAGAAAGTATTTTTGTTTTCATACTGCTTCTTTTAGCAAAGTATCAGAGATGTGTTTCTAACTCGGATTTTTTTTTTTAGTAAGTCAACACACTGTCCAATAGACTACGCTTTCCACGAATGAAATGTGTTGACACTCAAAACAATATTTGTTATTACTCACGCTACAAGTCTCGAAAAACGCATTTCGGTACTTTGATATATTATCTCTCCATTAGATCCTCTTATCATTTACATCACTTATGTCCAACCAAAAACGAAATACAACTCTCATGTGTGGGTTGGTGCGTCGAAGTCTATTTGGGATTTCTGGATTTCATATTGAAGAAGATGAAAGTCCATATTAATGACGCTAGAATATCCAAATCTATTGATTCATTGGAATACCCGTTACAATGTGGCTTGTGTTCCACTGTTCTATTACTACTACAATAGATTGTGGCTTAGCGAAACTCACATATTTGTATGTGGTCTTGTCTTGCACAATGCATTTCACAGACATTTATGCTTTTCAGCTGCACTATTCCTACGTTCGAATTTAATGTCCATAAACACTTAGTCTTTCCTCCTATTTTTCTAGTTGTATTACAACGTACTACATGAGTAATGGCCTTACGCTTTCTTGGTCATATACAATATATAGAAAAAATCAAAAATATATATTTTGAAATGGATTACAGAACAGGAGATGAAGAAAAATTTTCATATTCGATACACGAACAGTTATTCCGATTAATTCCGGTTGAGAAGAGCGTATTGAAATAAAGTTACTGTTATTATAAATAATCAATAAAAATAAAATTAAATCTCACATTACTTTTCTAAAACCATATTTGAATTCATTCATTCCTACAATATTTTATGATAAATTTTTAAATTTACAAACAAAATTTTTATTTTTTTAAATACAAAAAAGAAAAAAACAAAATAAAAACAAAACAGGAAACTAGTTTTAAGATTTTAAATATACATAGTTTTTAAAAAAATTGATTGTACTCGTATCTCGTATTGTATGTATGTATTCCATTGAATAATTGTAAGTGTAAAACAACGAATAAAATATGGTAATTGATTAAATATTTAATTGTTATAAGGAATTGAGAAAATTTAAATAAATTTAAAACAAGCAAAACAATACATATTAAAATAATAAAATTAAATTAAAAATAAAATAAATAAAATTAAGAAAAATCAAAATGAGGATTTCATTAAAACAAATGCTTCGTGCTGATTACAATTAAATTATAGGAAACATCCTACTCCAAAATAAATCTTTCGATTGCATTAATCTTTAATTTAGAGAGTTCAGTCAAATATGACTGAGAATTAACTTCGGCTTCTTCATTGCAAGATGAGGTATCAGTCTTCAGATCTACAGCTCCTGCAGAAGTTATTTGAGGTAATACCAAGACCATCGGCGTGCCTTCCAACCTGTATGATGTATGACTATGCGGTTTAAGGAAAAAAGACAATCTATACCAGTGTTGTAGAGGTAATCGGAACATCTATGCATATGAATGATTCGAAAATGTCATGAGAAATTCCCAGCTGCAATGGACGAGGACGGATTTGGCAGTCCAAGCAAATTAAGAAATTTTCACGGAAAATCCTATTAATCACCTCCAATCTGGTCAAGACTTCCGCCAGTGGTCAGTCAACCTATACGTAAGTTTAATGTCAGAACCCCTAATACATATCCATCCTCAATATCAAGGTCTCTACCGGGAACCATTGGATCGTTTGATAAGAATGCATTATCTGGTATCCTAAAACCTAATCTTCTCAATCGAGAAAATTATGAAGAACCCATGTGATTGACATGAATTTATCTATGGTTTCCCTGTATTGTCCATAGTCAAGGTTGTGGCAGACACCTTTAGTGCTTTAGTGGAAGGTCAATGAGGTGGTAATTTAGTATAGCAAATAATGTCTTGATTAAATTTGTACAGACTGCAGTGGTATCCAAGGCAGTCTGCGGTAAAATTGGACTTCACAGGAAGAGTAATTTCGCAAACATTGATGTATTTACTCTATTATGTTATAAAGCATTTTATTACGCCCAAAATTGTGTTTTAATTATCAATCTAACAGCATGCCTAAAATTATGCTATACATTTGTTTCTTGTGCTGTTTTTTTTTTTATCCTTGTAAATACCCGTAATACCGAGTATCTGTTATTCCTAAAATTATTCTTTACTTTTTGTTTCTCTTCCAAAATCAATGAATGAAACTCCGTTTCTTTGATAATCTTATTAATTCATTCATAAACTCATCCATTGAACTTTTATGGTTTAAAGAGGAAAACAAAACAATAGAAACAAAGAATTCGTGAAAGAAAATGGCGTGGGAGTTTCTCAATCAACCACATAACATACGTGTGAATACACAATTTATTGTCAATGTAAACAAGAAAAAAATTCTCAGAACATATGGCTACTGTTGTATAATTGGAAATCAACAGTTTGCATATGTAAGGAAACACCTGATATCAAAGGATTTGTTGGTAAACAAAAACAAACCTTTCCTGTCAACCCTTCAACTGGATAAGGCAAAGCAACACGTGTTTAGAATTTAAAAATAAATAAACAGAGTGTGTATTAGGGCGCAGAAGCTTTATCACAGTTAGGGAGAGAGCAAGAGAGTCAAACAAATGCTAATTTGACAGTTTGTTTTGAAAAAAATATTGATTTTTCGTTGAGTCAAAAAGAAAAATAAACACAGGAAAAAATAAAACGAAATTTCTTGTTGCTTATCATTTACAGTCGTAGAACAATAAAATAAAAGGAATACAAACGAACTATAAAAAAAAAACTGAAAAAGAAAAAACAAATCGAATAAGGCCAACCATAAGGTTGAAGAAATTATAATATTTCAAGTATTATTTGGTTTTCACAAAAGAAAGGAAATAAAACGCAATAGACACAAAGCAAATTAACGAAAGCGTTCTCTGGCCAAAGAAAAACAAATAAGCTGTTCCGGCTATGATAAATATGAGACCATATGTGCCCTCAAACCGTATCGCTATACGCGATTCCATTGATGAAGACATAAGCGATGATGTCGACGATGAGGTTTTCATTAAGGATTCGAAAACATCAAAGGTAATTTCACTTTTTATTATGATTACAGACTTTTTCTACATTCTACGCCACCCCCTGCACTTTAAAGAGAATGTCTTCTCAGGAGACAGTTTCTTTTCATTTAGTAGTGTAAACATAAAAGCAGGTTCAATTTAAAATTCTTGGCAAATTGTGTCGTACTCTTAACGATTTTGGACAGACAGTTCTTGCTATATTGAATTGCCTGTCCACTGAACTTCAATTGAAGCAGAGGGCAAAGCTATTACAATAATACCAGGGAACTGATATCCGATATGCTATTTGTCCAATGAACACCAATCTTTCTGGTTAAAAGATCAGAGAAAAACATTTATGATGTCTAATAAAAACTTTCTCCCTTTCGTATAGCTAAGCGAGGAAAAGGGCCTAAAGCGCCCTCTTATGGCACCCAGACGTAAAAATGGCAAATCTCATAGTTCAGTGCCTATAATGAAGAAGCATCGCCGTTGCTGTTGGCGTTGTTGTGAACCCCTCTGTTATGCCCTAGCGACTCTAACTATCATTATAGCCGTACTAAGCCTGATAGCTCTGATACTAACTATGGTTCCTGTATCCATGCAAAAAATCAAATTTTGGCTAAACCATCAAAGGCTACCGTCTACTTTGCCGTTGGCCTTAAGTGGTGATGGTCAGAAATCATATGGCGATAGTATGGGCAGTGAATTTGTGCCTTGCACTCAGATCAGTGTGCAAAAACTATGGTCACGTACATTTCCACGCATGAACAGTGAGAGTCCTGTGCGTAAAGCCGATTTAAATGGTGACGATGTCAGCGATATTATATTTGGTTTTGGTGTGGACGATAATATACAGTACGAGGGTTATCCGTTGCCCAAGTGTAAGAGTCCCATACAAGGTGATGAAGTACCCTGTGAAGGTGGGGTTATAGCGGTAAATGGTGTTAGTGGCGAGCTATTGTGGCAGACATGGAGTGTGGCAAATGTTTTTTCCCTTTTGTGTACGGTGGATATTAACCAGGATGGTTATTTGGACTGTGTGGCTGCGGGCAGATTGGGGGTAATGGCAATAATACAATTTTCAATCAACATTTTAATCTTTGCCTTTATTACAGATGATTTTCGCTATTAATGGTCGCAATGGCAATAACATCTGGGAATTCCGAGAAGTTGAAGTGGAAACCAACTCTCCCATAGTTATGGATTTGTATACCATCAATATTGTACGGGATTTAGATGGTGATGAAATACCCGAAATAATTGCTGTCCATCTCGAGGAGCGTGAAGAGTCTAAGGCAGGCCATATAAAAGTGATTTCGGGTAAAACGGGCAAAGTAATACGCACTGTACCCACACCATTTAAGGAGGAAGTATTTGTACCAGTGCAAATTATAACGAAAGAAGATGGCACCGAAATTTTACTGATCATTACGGGCGGTCAAAGTACTTCGGGTGGAGTCTACTCCATGCGTTTGTTGTCCTTAATGAAATTCACCAGTGAGAAGGAATTTACATCCTTGTATCAACACAAACATTCGGGCTTAATGGTGCCCTCGGTGTTAACTGACATAACAGGTGATCATGTAGCCGATGTCGTAGTTTCTTCGTTTAATTCTACAGTCATGGCTTTCGATGGCCGTAACTTTAGCATGCTGTGGAATTTTTCTTTTCCCTCGAGCGAAAGTGTCAGTGCCATAGTGCCGGGTCATTTCAATCACGATAATGTTACCGATTTTATGGTGAAATATAATACTGGCCCTGGCTTTCCCGTTTACTATTATTCCCAAACAACTATATTGGATGGTAAAACAGGCAAACCTTTATTAGATAACATGATGACCGATTCGGGTGGTTCCAATAGTCTTTTGGGCGGAGTTTCTTTATCACAAACATTTGGCGGAGATTTTTTCTTGCACTGGCAAATGCAGTGTCGTGATAAATACGACGCCAAAGATGCTTATGAATTTGTTCCGGGTACTTAAAACTATTGTTACAGTTTAACATCACTCTTAAGACTTCTGTAATATATTGTTTCAGATAGCGACATTATTTTACAGGCCAGGGCGGACACCTGTCGCTTGCGTTATAATACTTCCAGTGTAGTGAAACTATACGCCATAGCCCGCCATTTAGAACCACCGGGTGCTGTTTTATTTAGCACAGGTTTTAAGCAAAGTTTTTGAAAAAAAATTATTTTTTATTAAAAAATATTTTCCTCTTTCCAGACGATCTTGAGGTCCATTTAAATCGCACACAACGTGTTAGTTTGTCCTCGACTCATAAGACACCCAAGTCGCCCTTAAAACATCCCAAACTATTGAAAAAACTTTTAGCCAATAAGGAATTGCTGGAGAAAGTGGTGGCTGCTGAAAAATTAGAAACTTTAGAAAAGTCAAAAAATCAATTTCGCCAAGAAACCGTGAGAAATCGTCTCTTGCCACCTGAACTAATACAAGAAGCATTGGAAAAAAATGAACCACCACCGGTGGATACGTATGAAGCCTTAAAGCAACTGAATTCCCCATACTATGGTGGCGTAGGATTCGGTGGTAATTCACCAACTTTAAGAGAATATGTGAGTATATGATAAACCTTATATTGCTAGTTAAACAGGATCTAGTACGGGAAATACTAAAGACATGTACTCTGCTTTAAATCCATTTAAATAATAATAACGCCTTTAAATTCTTACAGCAAAAAGATTACGATATTGTCGAACCCCAAAGAGTTCCAGAAGATTATGAAAACGCCTATGCTGACAGTGAACAACCACAAATTGTACCCTCCAATGAGCACCCTATACGTTTGCGTACCAAATATCCTGGCAATCGTGATATACGCAGTGATGTACCCAACTACGATGACGACAACAATTCCACAACAAGCGTCAACGGTGGAAATAAGCCGAAAAATAAACTCGTTAAAGAAGAGCCATTTAGTCTATGGGATTTGGAAAGAGAAAAAGAAGAGAGAGATGCCATGAAAAAACAACAAGAACAACAACAAATCAATGAAATACTTGAGAATACTGAGAACCAAGGAAATACAGTGGAAGAGAAACGTAGAAAACGAGGAGAGGATAATGGAAGTGGAAATGAGAGCAACAAGGACGAGTGGTTCTTGGCTTCCATATCATCTACAGGAGTTTTAATGCAATCTCTAAATAGAACCAGATCTTCTATAGATTTTGCTTTTGTGCTAAACATAAGGGAATCGGAAGCCTATCCACCGCTATTCAAGCCACAGGATTTAAATTGTGTCGAAGAAAAAATGAGCGCCTACAAAAGTGAGTTTCTAAATGAAAGAACATTTTATTTAATAACATAACGAGAAATTTTTTCAAACAGGCTATACAATGGATAATCAAAGAGCTTTGCGCAAACAGTTTCTTAAGCAATGCCTTAATGAGCGTTTGGTCAATATCACACCCGATTTGCCAAAATATGAATCACAACTGGTTGTTACCCGTTTGGGCATTACCTGTACTTGTCGTTCTCTGCAAACGGGTGAAATATGTTCCGAGCTGGACGATATACAACACCAAAAATGGACTGAATTTATGGGTAATGATGGAAATGGTTTTTACTGAGCGAACCAGCAGAGTAAAATATTTTAAAAGTAATTTTATAAACGAAAGGTTGCTAAATGTTAATTACGACGAGTATTTGAAGAGTTCGTTACAAGACATAGATACAAAAGGTCAAAGTTTTTTAATTTTATTTCTTTTAACAAAAAGCACAACTATTTTTAAAGCTTGAAATATTTTTGTTGGTTTATTTTTTGATTTTTTTGGAAGCACAATATTATTTAAATGATTTCTTTATAAAATTATTCTAGTATATAAACTTAAGGACATTTATAAGTATCTTTAAAATCCCTTTTTGGATAATATTTACATGCCATTACATATTTTCTTTTTTAGTAGCAATTTTCCTAAAGTTTGTTTTAATTTACAACAGTATGTATGATGTAAAACCAAAGAATTTAATAAAAACAAAAGTTATTTAAATAAAAAAAATTCTTTTGTTTATATTATAATTTGAATACAACTTGTAAATTTCTTTATTGTGAATGATTAAATTTTCAAAAGCTATCATTCGTTGGTGAATGCTAGCACAATATGACAACTTGTCAAAACAGCATTTTTTTGTACTCTTCTTTTTAAAGCCTCAGCCGGATTTTAGTTTTTCTCTCAAGAAAATTAAACAGGAATTTGCTTACTTTTTATACACAATTTATTATGTTTTAAGTGTAAATAATTAAAGAAAATACAAAGAAAAACAATCAAACAATATGGGAATATTAGAGAAAATTGCTGAAATCGAAAGAGAAATTGCCAGGACCCAAAAAAATAAAGGTCGGTACTGAAAAAAAATTCTCAATGAGGTGGCTGGTTGGCTGCTGGCTGTTTAACCAAAACAAGGTTATATTTACGTTTGTCAAAATATTTTGTCTTTTCGATTTTTCTTCTTCAGCAACTGAATACCATTTGGGTCTATTGAAAGCCAAATTAGCGAAATATCGTTCGCAATTGTTAGAGCCATCGAAAAAGGGTGAAAAGGGTGAAGGTTTTGATGTATTGAAAAGTGGTGATGCCAGAGTGGCCCTTATCGGTTTTCCTTCAGTCGGTAAGTCTACTCTGCTGTCGACTCTAACAAAGACCGAATCAGAAGCAGCCAACTATGAGTTCACAACGTTGACCTGTATTCCGGGCGTCATAGAGTATAAGGGTGCAAATATACAACTGCTCGATTTGCCCGGTATCATTGAAGGTGCCGCACAGGTAAGTTACTTATGAATTACAGCTCAAATTTTCAACGTTTTGTTTGATTGATGTCGCTCTCTTGGTTGTCTATCTAAATCTAATCAAATCCTGTTTGGCAGAAAAATTTTAACATTTTTATTGTTATCTACTCCTAATATTTCTACATTCGACTACGTTTTTTGGTAGGTTATGTCCAATCACTTCAACTATCTTTCATTCTCTTCAACTCTGACAGCACCTCATCTATCCAACGAGACCTGGGCCGCACATATTTTTCTGGTTATCTTATTCGCATCTGATCTGGCTACCTTTTTTTCCCGCTTATTTTAATTTTTTTTTGTTAAAAAATGGCGCTTAGTTTTTGTATTTTTAGCAAAACAATTTGTATAGTTATGGTGGCAAATACAAAACCACCTAGAGATCATGCCACCCATTATATTTGGATTAAAGATTAAACCATTTCGCAGATCATTCGACCTCATTTGTATCAGAGTTTCACTCCAGGTCTGCTCTACGTTTACTTCGGATAAGTTTAAAATTGTTCTTAATTTTTTCTTCCTAATTTTTATTGATATTTCTTTGGTTTGCTTGACCAGTACTTTTTGAAATAAGTTCTGCCGATTTGTTATCAAATCCATTAAGCAAAAAACTCTTATAAAATATAATTAAAACTTAAATCTGTTTGATCATATAATATATATAATAATATAATATTTCTTTATTTCTTAGGGTAAAGGTCGCGGTCGTCAAGTTATTGCTGTAGCCCGTACAGCCGATCTGGTTGTTATGATGTTGGACGCAACTAAACCTAATGTCCATCGTGATTTATTAGAACGTGAATTGGAATCGGTTGGAATACGTTTAAATAAACGTAAACCAAACATATATTTTAAGCAAAAGAAAGGCGGCGGTTTAAGTTTCAATGCTACCTGTGCACTGACTAGTTGTAACGAAAAAATGGTGCAGACTGTATTGCATTCGTTTAAGATCTTCAATGCTGAAGTGTTATTCCGTGAAGACTGTTCTGTTGATGAATTTATCGATGTTGTTACAGCGAATCGTGTGTATTTGCCTTGTCTGTATGTCTACAATAAAATCGATCAGATTTCTATAGAGGAAGTCGATCGTTTAGCTAGGCAACCAAATTCTATAGTAGTTAGTTGTAATATGAAATTGAATTTGGACTATCTATTGGAAGCGCTATGGGATGCTTTGCAGCTCATACGTGTATATACAAAGAAACCCGGTGCACCACCAGATTTTGATGATGGTTTGATTTTGAGAAGGGTATGAAATGGCATTTTAAAATCTAAATTTATTTAAAACAACTATTTTAATATGATTTCCTTATAGGGTGTTACGGTGGAACACGTTTGTCATGCTATACATCGCACTTTAGCTGCTCAATTTAAATATGCCTTAGTTTGGGGTACTTCTACCAAGTACTCACCCCAACGTGTAGGCATTAGTCATGTTATGGCCGATGAAGATGTCATACAAGTTGTTAAGAAATGATGAATTCTTTGCATTTCATTTTTAATCATACAAGCTTTTTTTCCTTTTATTTAAAAAATGTTCTTTAAATTTCTATTCGGTAAAATCGAGCGCGCGCGTTTGTGTGTCGTGTTTTTTTTTTAATACAAAACTGCCGGTTTTTGTTTTGAAAGTTACGAGAGTTGGCATCGCTTGGGCTTAACTGGATAACAATAAATACTGCAAACTGTAAAATAAGTTTCTAATAGAATTGTTAGCTACTTTCCGTACTTTTGTAAGTGTTAAAAAAAATTAAGCAGCGGAATTTTTATTTTGTTTACTAATTAATCAACTTTATATTAAAAAAAAACAGAAACTAAAACAGAAAAATACATACATAAGCAAATTAGAACTCAAGGAATAATAAATGATATTTAAAGAAATAAACATGTTATTCAACAAGCTATAATACACAATTTCATATTCGAAAAGATTTATTTCATCTCTTCGTACAAGATATTTATGATTGGTGCTTAAGGTATATTTTTCTTTTAAGTTTTATTTATAATTTTAATTTGTGTTTTTTCTTTCTCTTTAGTTGTTATTGAGAAAACTAAATATGCAAGATTCAAGATTCATTTTGTTTCATAAATGGAGGCAAGATCAGTTACTTCAATATTATTTTTAAGGTGATTTAAAATCGGGGGTAAGTTTCTTTTTTATAAAGTTAAAAAAATTATGAAAATATTTTTAATTATATCAAAGCCAGAAAAAGCTTTGGACTATAACTTGTTCGTCTATATGACAAAACTTATATAAATGAAAGCAAGCTATTCAATGTCGAATATTGTTACATTTTTTCAAAGGCTTCGATTTAGGTTAAGCACTATAGCCAGTGTCTCCAAACCACTATCATGTTTAATTGCAGGTTTTATAAATATATCGAGAGCTATCTGAAGTTGGCATTTGTAAACTGGTCAGGTTGCCTGTTATAAGCAGACGTCGACACCAATAACCCCCGGAGCCCAACATCTTGGGATTTTTACACACGTCAGACACGAACATCAACAATGTTCGTTAAAAAGAGCGTAAAATTGCATTGAGTTGCTTGGCAGCTTCAAAAGAAAAAGGTTCATGTCGCCCCGGTCAGACATCAAAAAAGAAATATGAAAAAAAATATTTCTTCTTCGCGGCTTCCTCTCAGCAGATTTCTGGCAAAAACTCTGAGAGTAAATAAAATTGCCATGAAAAGTTTCTCAAAAATCTGTCGCTCGGAGTCGACTTTAAACTGTAGGTCCCGCCCCTCATGTATAAAATTAACACACACAACATAAGTGGTGTTTGAAGCTAGGCCGTAATCCTGACTGAAGGGTTGTAATGGCCAATTATGTATGTCATGTCCCTTTTTTTCAGCTTTCAATTTATCACTCAAAAAAATTGTACAGTAGGCTTCACTGTTTTCCAATGAGATTCACTAATAATAATGAGAAATGATCCCCGTTTTAGGAAGAATATTTGCCAAGTTAAATTCCCAGTCTTTAGAGATTTGGCGCTGTACATTTTTCTATATTTTCCACTTCAAATACATATTGTTAGGTTCACCTTGAAAATATTACTAACAATTTTCCTCTGCTAAATACATTCACATTTTTATCATGTTCTCTTTGTGCCGGCGTCTGGTATATGTGTTTTCTTCAGGAATTTTCTAGGTTTAGCTAGGTATATTATCTAACATATTAAAATCGTTTCTTTGAAAAACTTTCTAGTCATTAATAAGCCAGTTAATAGCAGAGAAAGTGGTCGATTGTCTTTTCTACATTCTACCTCTAAACAGACACAACTTCTACAGAAACCGCTATTTGGAATATAAGCTATCTCGCAAACGACTTTTGACTCGCATTTGACGATCATAGAAGGGACAATATCTGGCTAGTGGTTGCAATTGAAGGTTGCATCCAGAGTTTTTATTTACGCTGTCTTTCTGACCGCACTCTAATTCCAGTCGCTAAGAATATATTTACGCCGCAAATTGTTTTCTTTACTGGAAATTGCTGAATCAGGTCACTAACGGACATTTTGGACAGTTCTGTCAAATTTGACGTTTTGTAAAGGAAGGATGAAAACTATCGTTAGGTAATTCTTTTAAATTCCGCACTGTCTGTCGAGAGCCAATATTCCGATTTTCCTGACATTATTGACTAAAGGCTAAAAGATGTTTATCCATGATCATGCAAGTTTGTCCTTTCTATCTACCAATCCCCTTATTCAAGTTTTAATTTTCTAATGCGTAAAGAATGACCTCAATAACCTCTGGGCATCGGTTTTTATGGCCATCTAACCTGTCTAGCTACCTTCTAGATCACACTTGTTTCTTTCTTTGTAATACATTTGTTAAGAATTTTTTGTAAAAAAAAATCAATTCCCCTCTTTCATTACAAGAAACCATCTCGTTTATTATTTTCTTAATTATTTATTTATTTTTAATTTCAATTTACATAAAAAATATATACCAAAACAACACTTGCTGAATGCGTTACTATTTCCCAGGTTGTGTGGTTTGTCCCTTTGTGGTCGATGATGCAAATGATTTGCCAAAATTGCTTGCAGTAGTAATATTTGAAAATGGCGTAGGGCCAGCTGTAATGCGTGTTGTGTCCACTTGAGTTTCTGGCTTATCAAGTTGAGCAAAAACATTAGTATTGTCTCTTAAGCGATATTTACGCAAATTTAAATATTGATCCTTCTGTGCCTCCACTTTCTGGTGAATCTCATGTAAACGACCAGCTAGGGATATAAAACTTTCGTTGATCTGGCGAAAGCCGCGCTTTAAATCTTCTGGTGAGACATTCTGCGGATTGGTCAAAGACTGCATATGACGTTCGGTAAGAGCGATTTGTTGACGGAAATTTATAAGGTCTTGTTCGTATTTAGCCACTAGATTTTGAAAGAATTGAAAAGGTGCATTGTTCTCAAACTGCAGACCCACTGGAGTATCCTGTGTACGTTGTGCCATCTCCACGGATTGTAAAGTCCTTGAGGTTTCCTTACGCAACAACTTAATATGTTTGTAATTGGCCTCAACCGAATTTGAAATTTCCTGCAGAGCCCATTGTAAATTCATAATTTCGCCGGAAACATTACTCAGTTTCGAGGTTGAAGTGCGTCCAATATCTGATGATATAGTTTTCTGGGTTTTTATGTATGTTTTCAATGAATCTACGGTTTTGGAAATTTCTTCTGGTACTTGTGTCTCTTTTACTTTGATATCTTGTTTGCTGTCTCCGGGTTTAGGCTTGCTAGCGCTCACGTCTACACCGCCTAAACCTATGAAAGGTGTTGGAGCAGTAGCAGTCTGAGTGGTAGTGGTGGTTAAAGGTTTGCCGAACAAACCACCAGCGGCTTGCTGGCCTCCCAATGTTGTAGTGGTGGTAGTGTTAAAATTTATGCTTGCCGAAGTAGTAGCAGGTGGCTTAAACGAAAAATTACCACTTAAACCACCGCCTAAACCCAAAGTAGGTGCCGCGGTTGCTGTCGATGCTGCCGGAGCAGCAAAATTCAATGTGGGAGCTGCCGAACTGTTTGCCGGGGTGCCAAAACCAAAAGATGTTGTTCCTGCGGTAGCAGGTGCTGAAGAGGCAGGCGTTCCAAAACTAAATGAGGTGCCTCCAAAGGTAGGTGCCGCTGCAGTTGTCGTTGTTAAAAACCCTGGTGCTTTAGCTCCAAATGCTGGTGCTTGTGCAGTGGCTCCAAATGCTGACCCTTGTGCAGTGGCTCCAAATGCTGGGGCTTGTGCAGTGGCCCCAAATGCTGGGGCCTGTGCACTAGCTCCAAATGCTGGTGTTTGCGTTGTTGTTCCAAAACCTCCTGCAGTTGGTGCTGTAGCACCAGCTGGTTTTGGCGCTCCGAATGAAAACCCTGTTGCAGCCGGTTGAGCTGGCGTGCTTGTGGCCGCTGTGCCAAACGTAAAACCCGACATTTTGTCCACTCTTTAACTTTAATTTAATTCTTTTATTTTACAGACAATTTATGATGATTTCACAAACAAATGCAACGGCACGAGATTTCTTTCTTTTGTTTTGTTGACAGTCAGCTGTTTTGTTGTTGCGAGCGCCTTTAGAGTATTCTAGTTAAAATTTCATTCACAATAGTATGGCGGGCTTTAAACTGTATGTTATCAATTCTTCTGATTATACTTGGCAAACACACGGTAAGAAATTTATGATAGGTTTTCTCAAAATTTGATGCGAATATTGTTTTTTTTCTAAAGTTTATATAATTAGGCCTGGTATATATCACTATAAGTAATGTTTAGTCAGAATTTCCATTGTTTGTTTTTATACATCCATCATTTAATATCGCCAAGCCGATTATGCTAAAAAGGAGTACAACTTGACATCTATAAGATTCATTGTGACAGTCAAATAAACTGTAGATTACTTTACTGGTTTGTGAGATGAAATTCTTCAAATTTCAGCTGATAGTTCTTTACCTAGAAATATTATAATGGTGACATATATCCCTTCCACTATCAGTAACAAATGTAAAGCATTTATACAGGCAATGACAAGTTTTATTAGAATTGCCTTGCAGAAAATACTCGACATTTTAGAGGAATAAAATTGTTCGAAACGTTTCAGAATGCGTAAGTTACACACAGGTCAGTCGGTTTATACTTGAATGTCTATGCCCCGAATGAATGCATATTTATCATTCAACTAGGGATACCACAAGTTCGTCAATTTTCTAATTACATCTCTCTTGAGGGTATTCTTGTGGTGGAATACCACTTCTCTCCTATCGATCTTTACAAAGTCCATGTACTTTCATTAGAACGTTATCCGTTATCCTCTCCATTTTCTTGTAGTATAGAGTTATTGACTTGCTACAATATTTAGGAAATCTATCAATGTGGCCATTGTTCTATTACAGTTTTTTTTCTTTTTCTTCTGATTATTTAAATTGGTCAACAATTTTTATCACTTTGACGCAATTAAGTCTGATGGTCAATGTTAAATTGTTACACTAGCGTGTGGTACTTTATTTTATCTGCTGTCGATAAGGGTTAGAAATATTGAAATAAATATGGGAATATAGAGAAAAAAAAAATGAACGAAAAATAAATAAAAACTAATTAAACTTTACGATAAACAATTAGAAGTCAATAAACTGTGCTGGCATTGATGCGTTATTGATAGACTTTGTATAAAGGAAATGAAAGCAGTTCATAAAATACCAGATTAAAGAAAAAGTACTTTTTTCTGAACAGAATGGAAATAGAAATTCTTTTTTTCTTTTCCGCTTATTAAAGATAAAAATGAAATTAAAAGCTCATTATGCAAGCATGTTATCCTTTATGCTGTTAAATGGTTCATAATTAAAGCGTTAAATAATGGCTCCCAAATGCCAAAGCAAATGTGTAACCACACATATAAGTTGTATTTAGGGGAGGACGGATAGGGAATAAAACAAATCATTTTTGTAGCAATTATTTTTGGCAAATATTTTATTGCTTGATATGTAAACTGAACTAAACAATACGTACATAGATAGATTATTCTATTCGCCAACAACAAATATTATCACAATTAAGGCAACACGAAAAAAAAAAGAAAAACAATTTCGTTAAATGAAGATAAAGTTCTAAAACATTTAACCTCCCTAAAGGCAAAGGCAAAGGCAAAGGCATAGGAATAGGAATAGACACAGAAACAGAATTTTGTTACACACATGAGTGCATACGAAAATCATTTAAATTTCTGTAAACCATGGATGTGAGGGAGACCACCAGAAAAAATCTTTTTTTTTTAAACCATTTGAACATTATAGTGGCATTGAAATCTTTATACGGCCTGATGAAAATAATCAAATTTACATACACACAGTTATATGCTTGCCTGCTCATTTATTCATTTATAATCCATTCATGTTTAGAGATAATGATGGCCTCCTTACCCTCCTTTTATTTGGCAATATTTGGTCGACTTGAAAAAGGATTTTCTTTTTGGCTAAACTCCAGTTTATAAAATTTAAGGTTGTGTAGTTAACAGTTTGATAGCGTGAATATTAAGTGGAAAATTTAAATTGAATTAATTTTTTGTAGTTCCCTTACAGTGTGACCTGAAAAACATATGAAATTTTAATTAAGAACGGAAATGTTATTCACGAGGTGACTGAAACATAGATTTATAGTGGCATCCCAGGTCAACTGTGTTATCACAATACCCCTATTAACGGATACCTATACCGTACGACCAACCTGTTTATATAAAATCCAGAATGCTCTGCAGCTTAAAATCTGAGACATCGAATAGATCTTTAAATCCTCGTTAGACTTCTACCACAGAAAACAAGAGGGCGGCATAAGAGTTGTTCTACACTCTTCTTATTATCTCATCTTACCATCTTATGCTCCCTTGAAGTAAGGCCACCACGCTGCTATTCATTCTCAACAGGGAAGTCACAAATCTATTTTCAACATGCGGCTAGAATTAGAGCCGGTCATTTACTAATTGCAGCATGTATAATACTTACTTATTTAATTAGTCAGCTTCTCCTACCACTCATGTTCTGTGTGTTAATTTTGTTAATGACTGGTAGAGACTACTGTTTAATGTGGACTCTTCATGGCAATTTCTTTTGCTCTCAGAGTTTTTGCCAGAAGACTGCTGAGAGGATATCGCCGAAAGAAGTATTTTTTCATATTTCGTGTAGTTCGAGATGTCTGAGCCAGTGGCTGAACCATTGGGCCAATGGAACCTGTAAGATGAGAAATTTATTCTTCCTGCACGTTTTTGGATTCCGCAATTCATATGAGTTTTTCAAAGTTTAAACTTTTTAATTAAGCTTCTCTCTCACTACACTTCCTTTGATAAGGATTTCTTTTTATCTTTTTTTTTCCGATTTAAACTCCAATTATTTGCTCTTCAGTGCATCAGAATTTTGCATTGAAAAGAAATTTTCTTTTTTCCAAAATTTTCAATTGAACAATTCCTTTCGATTGAATTTTCTTTTCATCATCATCCTTATGAACGCGATCATTATCTATCAGCCTAATGTTATTTTCACTTCTGTTGTAATCCTTTTAACACAGTCTCTCTAATACTTTAACGAAAACCACTTGCGCTTTCGCTTTCTTTGTTGGTTGGTTGGTTGGTTGTTAACTCCTGTCACACATCATACGAGTAGTACATGCAAATGGAAGAGAATTGCTTTGGCCCCAATATTTCATATGCAGATTAAATGTAGAAACTTCTTAGCATTTTCATTGTTTTTATTGTTGTTTTTTTTTTCTTCCGACTCCTTTTCCTTTTTTCTAGTTTTTTTTTTATTATTTTTGTAGAAAAACTTCTTTTCCTTTCCATTTTTTCTTCTTTTTTTTTACCCGCAATTATCTTTACGCAGTTGAGCGCATAAATTTTAAAACCCTTCATGACAAGAACAACAGCAATTGTTGTAGCGGCAACAACAACAACAACAAAGGAAGTCAAGTGAAACCAAGAGGAAGCTTAAGAAGCTAAGGCTTGAGACTGACTGCTGCTGATACTGTTGCTATTGCTGTTGCTGTTGTTGTTGCTATTGCTATTGCTTTGCAACAAAGTATTCAAATTTAACGGCGCGCATTTTTAAATTACAAATGCTGGGTCTTTTGTTTTCGCTTCTTGCACTGCGTATCGTTTCGTTCTGTGTTTTCTCCTTTTTTTTGTTTTGTTTTTGTTGGTTTTTGTCAAAATGGATTGAATGAAAGGAATTTCATGGTGGCATTAAATGTTTATGACAACAAACAACTCCAAATAGAAAATTTATTTATTTTGTAGCAATTTTGTGGGCGAACCATTAAAGTCATCGGTTTACTTGCCCTTTTAAGGGTGACAAAAAAAAAAAAAAATAAAGAAGGGGGAAAAATAAAATTTCATTAACGTCTGGCTTAAGTCTAATGAAGTGGAAATATGTTGCAGCAGATAAAGTTAATAATTTTTGGTTTGGAATCTATTTATTGTACAAAGTACATCATTTGTAGCTTAATAAATTGCATGATGTTTTAATTGATAAAGTCTGTCACTTAATCTCTTACTAACTGTAAACATTGAAAGTACATTGCGAACTTTCAGAACTTTCCGAACTTTACCAACTTAAAGCATCATAAGCATAAAGTTTCTCTTTTTTCTGCAATTTAAATACCTCAACGAACATCTACACTGAATGTGTCCAATAGAGTTCAGAGACGTTTTTTGCGGGTCAGTAATTATATTAACGCCTCAGCATCATTTAAGAAAACTAAAATTGAAGAAATCTGGAGCCTAAGCTCACTTAAATCTCATTTGCATCTTATCAATACTGGTTCAGAAAATAAGGTCATTTACGATAGACTGAACTGAAAAGAAAGCTATGTGAAGCCTGGTCAATTAATCAATTTATCCATAGCGTCACAGTAATAATTTGTACTTGAACATCTCAAGGGCCCAGAAGGACGTAGAAGACCGTAGGAGACCTGTACAAAAGGCGATTCGTATAAAGCGAATACTCGCTATGCCCTGATTTATTTGGAAATTTCAATTCAAGTTTATCATTTTTTACTGAAAAAGTCCAAAGGCAATAGGCGAAAATGGAAAAATCGTAAATCAAATCAATACCAAGCACACAGTAAGGTTTTGCCAAATCGCCAACTAAGGGACGATTAATCGTCTTTGTTGTGAGAATAATTAGGCTTTTCTTTATCAGTTAACTTACGCTTCAAAAATAAGTCGATTATGTTGCAATTCGCAGATGGACATTTATTTTATGAGGTGTTTTTATAGTAATTTGTCTCATTCTAAATTTTTTTTTTGATTAAGTTATTTTCAATTGGTGGCTGCCATAATAAGCATAGCCCCTTTAAATCTTCTGAGATCTCTTGTAATATAATGTTTCGCTGTTTATCTACCGTTGCCATTTTCCCGCCATGAGCAACATTTCTGATGAATGGGTACGCGAACAAACAAGATTTCTAAATTGTAAGCGCTTATTGCAAAATCCAATATAAGATAAGAAAAACGATTGTTTTTATTTTAGAATATTAAATTATGATATAAATTATATTAAATATTATTAATTTATTGAAATTTCCTTTATTCCCCAAACAATTCTTGTAGCGATGTTGTTAATTTAAAGATTTTTCGCAGAAATCTAACTTTTTTTCTTCTTCTAAACACAGGTTCATTTAACACTCTATTAAGATTTTCCAAAATATTAAATTACTTTCGAGAGAGAGAGAGAGAGGCCAGAAAAAAAAAACTGTTATAAAGGCTCTCATTAGAAGATAAACAAGTAAAGATGTTTTTGTTTTTCTTTTGTTTTCGTTTTTAAAAAAATTAGATAGACAGACGTCCCTACTGATTTATTATGTGCGTCATTTATTTATTGAGCCCATAATTGTTTGTAGGCCTGTTTTATTAGGACGTGCTATCAATAATCATTTCTTTATTCTTGTTTTTGTCTGCCATTAATGTTTATTTCTTTCTATGTATGTAGGTATGCCTGTAGGTACTATGTGTATATGTAAGTGTTTGCTTTGTTTGTGTTTGGCAACATGTAAATTAATGTTGTCGAGAAATTTGTTTGTGTGCGTGTTGGTGTGTAGATTTTATTTACATTTAAAATTCATTGGAAATTGTTTACAAATTGTTATTTAATTGAGGTTTATTATGTCAATCAATGCTGCAGCTACGTTATTTATGTTCTCTCTGTCTCTATCGTTCTCTTTCTTTTACTTGTTACACTGCCGCCTCTTTTGTTTATGATTTTCAAAAGACGTTTTTTTTTGTTGTTGTTCTTTTTCATCTTCTTTTCTTTGTGTGTGTATGCAATTACAATTGATATTTGTACATACGTACGTTCGTATATTAAAATAAATTAATGACTTTGATTTGCGAGTTCCTCAGCTTTAATTGATCTCATCAAGTGTTGTTTTCTTTTCAGTTGTTTTTCTTTACAGCCTGATGAATGAATGCCCTTTTGTTTTTGTGGTGTTGTTGTTTTCTCTTTTTCTTTTATTGAGTGCGTGCGTGTGTGCGTGCTTGGATTTTTCTTTCACTATGTGATAAATTGTTATGCTGTTATAAATGTGTTTACGGTAGCAGTGATGAGAGTTGACAATCATCATGTCATTGATTATGTTAATAATGATGTTTTGATTGTTTTTATGGCTAATTGTTGTCATTGTGTTAGTGTTTCAACGCCAAAGATAAAGAAATCATGTGTTTTTGTTTACAATTATGCAAATTTTCTTTTTTTTTCTTTTTTTAAATGGTATTTTTTATATAATATCATAAATTAAAGGGAATTTTAAATATTTTCTGTTTTTTTTTAATAAATAAATAGAAAAACCAAAATTGTTTATAATTTCTAAATAAATTTATAGTTTCTATAGCCTTCATTTCCATTTAAAAAAATTTTTATGTACTTTCATCGTTACTGTTTGTACTTCTCTCTCTCTCTCTCTCTCTCTCTCTCTCTCTTATACTTATCCTTAAGCACTTACACTGTTGCGATGATAAAGTGCTATCGCGTGGATTCATGGTTTTTTTTAATGCATCACCAACCAAAGATAATTAATGACATTCGATGTCATTTACAAACCTTAAAACATAAAATTTAAAACAAAAGCCATAAAAAAATCTTAAAAAAAATGGCAAAAAATAAAAAAATTCAGAAATGTTTTTAGAACATCACAGATTTTTTCTGAAATAAAAACTGAAGAGATAGTTGAAACACTTCTTATTGGCCATGATGTCTGTCAATTGCCATGTGATGTGGGAAGTGAAAAATCATGTTGTATTGCAAGATAAACAATAAAATGTAGCACTGAAAAAGAAAAACATCAAGAGCAACCCATGGGCAATAACAGAAGCGGCAATAAGAAAAATTTACTGAATGACAGAATTGCGAAAAACAAAAAGTTGCTAATCATTGCTCTCCAATTATGCTGTGATCCATTTGTAATCGCCAATTTTGACATTGTTTGGTTATATTACAAAAGAAACTTCACGTATCTTTGCATAAAATAGTCTTGTGAGATAAGGTCACATAGTCTTGATTAAAAACGTGCGATTAATTGCTCATCAAACTTGCTTCTTTGTAAGTTCATGGTATCATGCCTCAAGTTGTGTGGTGTACTGTAATGTTAGTAAACCTTGCTTCATTGACTGCGACGTTGCAATTTTCATTGTTCTTAAAGAAGTACAAATACGTACCAAGCAGCGCTTGGGCTGTTAGGGCCAATTTGTAGTTCTTGAACTGCCTCTGTCTGGCCTACCCAATTAGCAAAATGTTGGAAAACATTTCAACTACAGCACAACATTTGATAATAAAACTTCATGATATTAAAAGCACTACCCGCATGTTCAAAGTTCTTTAGAAAATAATTCGGAAAACTATGTAAAACTATGTAGTTGAACATAAGAAAGGGTGAAGAAGAAAGGAAAAGGGTGATACTGCCTACTGAAGAACACGTATATAAGGCAGGCATATAAGGCACTAAATCCTTCATTATAGTATCTGTTTTATATTTGCCATCACTGTAAAATTTTTTTGTTTCTTTGTTTTCATACTTTAGTTGTTCTTGCCTTGTGACGACTGTTTACCCCAAAGGCAACATGTAACAATAAGTCAATATGCACAGTTAAAAGAAAACATATCAAAAACGAGCAGGCAATAAAACTTTACTTGACTTGCAATATAATTGTCAAACAAATGTCAATGTTAAGAGAGAGAGAGAGAGAGAGAGAGAAATAGAGAGAGAGACAGAGACAAAGACAAAGATGATAAAAGTGACAACGAAAAGGAAAATAGAAAAAAATGTAAATAAAACTCTTACAGGCTTTCAAAATAAAACAAACCCGCATTCATATACACAAACACACAAAAAAACTCACACAATAATTCAAACAGGAAAAAAAAATAAAAATAAAAGCAGAAAAAAAGAAAAGAAGAGGCGTTATTGATACTTTGAGTACATAATAAATTAGCTTCTCTCTTGCTTTACAATTAAGGAATACACCTTCATTTGTCAAAAGAAAAGAAAACACACACACACACACAAAACTAAACACAACAAATCAAAGTCATGTTCTCTTTACATTCTGATTTATGATTATTGTAAATGTTTACTTGTGTGCGTACGGGCGTGTATGTGTGTATGTGTTAAGTAAATAAGAGCATAAGTAAGTTATTCCCTTCCCATATCATTCCTATCATATCATATCATTGCTGTTTGATTTGATTTTTCACATGATTTCATGCTGCTTTATTTTTATTTCCTGTTATTTTCTGTTTTTTTTTTTTTGTTTGTTTGTTTTTCTGCTCTCTCATTCTCATGCTCACCCACAATTTGACACCTTTTTTTTGAAATCGTATTAGATGCGCTTGATTAAGTTCATTATTATTGCATAGTTTATTCTCTTTTATTTATTATTTTTGTTGGCATCGTTATCGTTTGTCTTGTATGTACTTTTGAACTTTGTTGCCGACGTTATTTTTTTTTATTTTTTTGTAGTTGTTGTTGTTGCCGTTACAATAAATCTATGAACTCCTTTTCCTTTTAACATCCATCCAACCACCTATTTACTCGTGTTTTAAATTTGGTTGCAAGTATACATTTGCCTTGTTTACCTCTCTTACACACAAAGGCACTCTCTCTCTCTCTCTCTATCTCTCTCTCTCTCTCTCTATTCCTCATAACAAATGTAACATTATTAGCAGGCAGTGGTGGCATAAGCGAGTACTATGGATGGTATTAATGGGATTAAGTATTACCGTTGTTATTGTTTTTATAACATAACGTCGTTGTTATACTTACGGATGTTGGGGGTGTGTGTGTGTGCTTCGTTGTTTTTTCGTTATGGTGTGGAAATGATAAAGTGTTTGTGAGTGAAAAGTGTCGTTTGAATTTCATAAATTTAACCGGATATCAAAAGAAAAGTTATAATAGTGTTGTCTTCTTATGTTTTATGAATCAAAAACAACAAAAAAAGAAAAAAAAGAAAAAAATGAAGAGTAAAACAAAGAAGGGAATTCTTATACTATATACTTACTACTTGTGTATGTAAGTACGTATATGTGTGATGTATGTTTATTAAAAGAGCATAAGAAAATCAAAAAGTACTAGTAACTTATAACAGAGACGTCTTCTTAAATAATGTTTATTCACACATAAAGTACATTCACACATATGCAGATTCATGTGTATAACGGTAATTTTATGAAATGAAATATGTTGTATGATATTTGCCTTAATGTTTACAGGTTTTAAATCCTCTTTGAGATCCTCTCTCTTATTTTTTTCTCAGTTTCTTCGGCGTTGGTAAACGTTTAATTGGAATTATTCTTTTTCAAACGGATGATTATTTTGCCAAGGTTTATTGTTTTTCAATGTAAATAAATATTTTATTACAAAAAAAAGAAAAAAAAAATAAAAAAAATTCTCAGCAAGGTTTGCTACTTTCACCTTAAAAAGACTAACAAACGAATATTGTTTGCAAATTCATGTATGAATGCTGTATGAGAAATACTTTTCCATTGAAAAACTATTTTCAGCCTCAAAACTCATTTACGCATTAATGAATTTGTCAACAAACAATACCACTGATTTTGGCTAGAGGCAATTCAAAAGCTGACAATTTAATTTGAGAGATGCACTCACTGTTTGGTACCAGCTGTACCAGCTCCATGGCTCAATGTATCGTGGATGATTACTTATTTACTTACTAATTAATAGGTCATTACAACCCCTTAGTCAGGGTCACAAACTAGGTTCTTACAACACTCATACTGTATTTATTAAACTTCGAACAACTTTATGAGAAACTTTTAGTGGCAATTTTATTTACTCTCAGAGTTTTTGTCAGAAAAGGGACAGAGGAGAAAGTCGCTGAAAGAGATATTTTTTTAGATTTCACTTTTGTTCGAGATATCTGAGCTGGGGTGTAAACCAATTGCTGTTGCTTAATAAGCCAACACTTTATATATTAAATTACGGCTACTGAATACTGACTTTAGTGGAGTTGAACGTGGTTGGCATGTGGTTTCAAGACAGTGAAATATACCACACCGCATTAGCTGCCATAAGCCTGTTCGGAGATGTTCAAATGGCGCCAATATAATCCCATTTGACCTTACTAGATTACTTTTAATAGTGTCAGGTGAAGTTTCGCTCCCACTCTGTGATCATCTTAAGGGTTCGCTGAATTGTTAAATTCTCTACTAGACGTCAGGAGTTAGGTCCATGTATTTTCTACTCTCGTATTTCAACCTTTATTGTTTACTTTTGTAGTTTAGTTGAGAAGAAAAAAGGTCTTAAACAAATGTTTAAAGACAAATGTTTACGTACTTCTGATTTTTATTTCCGTTTTATTTCTTTTAAACAATCTTTTTTTTGGAATTGTTACAAAATTATCACAAACGTTCTCGTGCAATGGCATTTTGATACTGGCGATGATGATTTATTTTTTTCTTTTTTTTTTGATATTTTAAAAATTGGCAATAGAAAAACGTAAACACCTTAATAAATATTAAGAGCAAATAAGCCAATAACCTTAACCAATTGCCAAGAAAAAACCAACTAAACGGTAACACCATACGATAGGTACGCCACTGTTACTAAAGCATATTTTTCATAGTAACGTAAAGGGACAAACGAAGACAAAAAAGGGATAAAATAATCATAAAATTATGAACAGAAAAATGAAAATAATAAAACATTGTTTTTTCCTGTAACAACAATATGAAATGCTCAATGTTTTCTCCTTTTTTTTTCTTGGCAACATATGGCCATCAATGTTTGGTTTAAAAGACCGACAGACAGAGCAAGAGAATGAAATCAATGACTTATAAAAATACACAGTGTACACTGTATACAACCAAATGAAATTTTCAACTGCATTTCGTTTGGTAAACAGGAAAAAAAATCTGTTTTCACTACAGATTTTCCGCCAAACCTTTTTCATTTATTTGCTTTATTTTTCTTTTATTTCTTTTATTTATCATACGTACCATACATAATTCTTTAATAAAATTTAACATTTTTTTTTAGTTAATTTTCCATTAAATTTATTGTATAGACTTTAAAGGTTTAAAAAGAAAACAAAATCCCCAACACTTTTTCCAATACACATATAAGAACTTAAGAAGATAGAAAGCAACAGAGAGAGAGATAGAGAAAGAAAGAGAGAGAGAGCCGCCATCATTATTATTTACTGTTTAATTACTCTACTAACGCATGCAGACCTATGTATATCATGGCTACCAACAGCACATGCACATGAAAAACACTTACCAACACTACCCAATTTAATGACACATTCCTACATAGAAACCACAAAAGCCCCGTTTAAATTGTTGCCGACTTCAGTGACATTTAAGCGAAACAATACAAAACAACAATAACAACAATCAATGAATGAGTGAATGAGTGAATATTTTTTTTATTGTTTTCACAAAGAGTGTAAGAGTAGTGGTATTTAACATTGAGGTGAAGAGAATTGTTAGGCAAATGGCGCTTTAATTTTATGCTGGCATTTTACAAACCCTTCAAACCACATAAACAATAGAAAATCCCCTCTGCAACAGAAAAAGTTAAAAATTTAGAATGTTTTTTGCTCAAAAAAAGCGAAAAAAAAATTAAAAGTTCTTGAAACCGTATGAATGAACATTGAAAGCCGTTATCCGTTTCCTGTAAAATCTAACCCATACGTACACACATACACACACACACACAGTCACACACACCCACCGTTTTAATTCGTTAATGTTTTCATATTGTAATCCTTGAAACAAAAACAATAAAAAACAAACAATTCTAAACCAAAATAAAACGAGAAAAAGTACGCAAAAAACAACAAAAAAAAAAGAGGATTTGAGCTCACATGATATCATAAGGGTCTTACTGACACTGTGTGTCCTTTAAAATGGAATGTTTTACGTCCCAAAACCCTTTACCCATAGAGATAAAAAGTTAGACATTGTTTTACTTTTTTTTGGGGGATTTTTTTTCTGCAAGTTTTTTTTTTTTGCTTATTCAGGTTTGAGGTTGGCTGCTGGCAACTGGCAACGGGTGTATAACAATTAGTTCTGCACGAATTATTCAAAAATTTAATCAACTTTCAATTGTTAAATATCCGCCAAAAGACAAATTCTTCCTTCTGCTGTCTCCACCTTATATTAATAGCAACAACAACAACAACCACAAAAAAGCTGGTGTAAATATTCGCAAAATGGTACTTAAATTGCATTAAATAAAGTACCCATTGGGGGAAATCAACAAAAGGATGCAAAAAAATTAAGGATAAGATAAAAAAAATTAAATCACGTCGCTTTAAACATTGTTTGCATGGATCGAGAGTCTATAGTTCAAGTCCCATTTCGAACAAAACGAAATACGAAAACAATATTTCTTCGGAAACTTCCCCTCAGCAGCCACCTGGCAAAAACCCTGAAAGTGATTGAAATTGCAGTAAAAAGTTTCTCAATCATTTAATGTTCGGAGTCGACATTAAACTATAGGTCCTTTCATTCATTGATACAATTAACATACACAACATACTTGCTGTGAGAAGTTAGGTTATAATCGTGACTCAAGGGTTGTAATGACCATTAATGGCTGCATGTACGTCAATGTCAATGGTCTTGTGAGCTAGGAATTTAAACAGTAGGGTTCATTTGAAGGCAAAAAGTTCTCTAATACATGAGTTAAAGTAACGAGAAGTGCTGTTTGAAAGCCATAAATACGACACTTTTGAGTTTCATAATGTACTGCCAATGAAAAATGGATCCATTATAGCAACCGAAACCAAAACGATGTTAATAAATGTCAGATCATGTGATTCTTTATATTTTCAAAGCAACAAATAATAGAATTTCCAAATTTTTGGTTGCACGATAACGTGTTGTAGATGGCGTGTTGTAGGGATTAATGATCTTAATTAGGAAACCTAGCAATTCAGGTGCTAATTCAGAATTTTCTAACATGATTTATGAATTTAAAAAATTAGGAAGCTCACTGCACGGCAGCAAGCAATATAGGAAGTTCATGCAGGGCTGTCTCTTGAGAAAATGTAGAACTGAATGACTAAAACTTATCACAAGTACATATACAACTCCAAGCATATACTTTTTAATATATACCGTTGCTTCTACGCAATAAGAGATGGCAACCCTATTATTCTAGAATTTACTGCAGTACAGTTATCACCTGCTTAACTCGATAAACTTAATTAATGAAGAAAAAAATTTTATAGAAGATGAAGCAGATGTTTTGTGACCGTCTTATGTTCCTTAAAAGACAAAAAAAGAATAAAAAATTTAATAAAAAATGTGCAGAAGTCGGACTTCAAGGAATCAATGACTTTTATGACGGAATGTATTGTAATATCTTTCAGATACGAACTTTGTGAATGGAATTATAAAATTTATTCTCTTTGACAAATTGCAGTTTCTTTTACGATTTTTATGCACATGAAAATTATTGGACTTTACTGGAGCTCATCATTCATTCATTTATCATATCCTTCGGACAAAGGCTTGGCACAGAAAAAATTTGTTTTGTTTTTCCTTAATTTACTTTTCTATTGTTTATTAAAAAATGCCAGGGGCCTTTAAGGGATACTATTCATCTAACATACTGGTACTGCAACATGGTCCACATACATGATTAACAAAAGCAGCAAGCAGCATGCTTTAAGATATTCGTGTTGACAGCCGTATGTCCAAGCTAACACTAAAGCACTGTGTAGCATATTTAACAATTCCTATCTTTTTTCCTTAATTGAGATTGAAACATACGCATGCACATATCCTTTAGAATAAGATTTAAGCCTAGTATTGCAAACAGCACAGCCAGTAATATGACAACAGGCAGTAGTTCATAAAAACAAAAAATGTTTCAACCAAAAGAAAACTCAAAACAGTAGACACAAAAAGGTGTCACACATGATGTGCGCACAAGACTTTGATGAGACAGTTGTTGCAAAGCCTTCCCTGTTGTTGTTGTTGTTGTTGTTGTTGTTGTTATTGCTGCTACTGCTACTGCTATTATTGCTGTTGACAGTTTAGCTGCTGGTATTCTTGGCAAATGATGAGTACGATTTGCCAAATACAGCCAATTGAAGTTGAAGGAAAATAAAAGAAAAAAGAAATTGGAAGAGAAGCAAATCTAATGTGACCAACGTTATTTAAGAGAAAATTCACTATACAATCAAATAAAGAGGAAACAATCACTCCGAATTGCTAATAAAATGTAGCAGATTGAGGGGATCTGGCCATAAGCACTACGATAAAGTGCATTGAAAAAAGTTTCCCTGAGGTTCCCTGGACTTTCATATAGAAAAATAATATTTATCTTCCTCTCAACGCTGCTCTTGCAACATCTGCAGTGATGAACGCTCATTGAGGACCGAAAACCTCCTAAAAAATGTTTCTACAATCTCTATATCCTCTCTTTTGCTCTCCCCCTTTCTCATTGAGCATTCAGATTTATTGATTTTAAACGATGTGTTCTTATATCATGTATTTTTTTTCTTATTAATTTTGGCTTTAGTTGGTCACCTTAATTTTAAATGATATAAGCCTTCTTATTCTACTCTTTTAGTTCCGGTTCGTCTTTCCTTTTCTAAGCAACTTGTCATAATATTTTGACAAAATAATATAAAAACTGTGACATGTTTGTTTTGCTTTTTTTTACTTCTTTTGTATGCCGTTATAACATAATCAGTTCTGCAGCAACAACAACATATTAAAAGATAAACAGCAGTAGTATGAGCAACACATAACAAAGGATTGCAAATACACTCTTATTGCACTCTCTAACATTCGCTCACACACACACGTATATACATCAGCCCTGATAAAATGTTTTTCATTTTATATTTCGTGAGTGGTGTGTGTGTGTGCAGGAGAATATGTGAATGAGTGAGTACTTGCTGTTGATGTAGTATTTTAATAATGATGGTCTTTCTTTGGTTGTAGATTTTGTTTTTCTTTGATTTTGTTTTCGTTCTGTTCAGTTCGTTTAATATGCTCTCGTAGTTTTATTTTGCAACATCGTACAAAATACCGTATGTTTTAATGCTTCAATGATTACAAATCGCAAATGATTTTGACGCATCTCAATGCTGAAAAATAAAAAAAAAACACACACTCACACATACCCACTAACACACTCTTATACTTTGGCTTGCTTATAAAAAGCAAACAGCGCCTTTAACGTCAGCGGTGCTAGCATTAACAGCAACAAAAGCAGAGCCGTTAACAGCACTAAGAGTGTGTGTGTGTCTTGTATAAACCCATCGTGTACTATACAGCTTTAGAACATCAATGTTTGTTTATGTTATGCTTAACATAACAGAGAGATCCATTGCAGAGTTAATAATGATGTTAATAATGATGTTAATAATGATGTAAATAATGATAACTGTGTTATGAATAATGTTTGTGACATTGAGAGACGATTTTAATATCATTGGGAGTAGAAACAGTAGCTTGTTTGTTCTGTGTTATTGATAATGTACTCACCTTACTGTTAAAAGGGTTTCTGTGGAAGTTATTTAAGTTGTGTGAGTGTAACATATCGTAACCCTGCTATTTATTGTTTGCTTATTGATTGAATCAATTATAGCACAGTGATTAAAAATGAATAAAAATTTATTAAAATTATAAAAATATTTTTTTTTTAAGAAATAATAATGAATTAAATTAATCGATAAATAAATTAAAATATAGATTGAATGGGGGAAAAATAAAATGATTTAAAAATAAAATAAAACTGTTAATAATAAAATAACAGATATAGTCATGGTTACCTAGCTTCTTTCAGAGTTTTTACCAGAAGACTGCTGAGATGAAGAAATATTTTGTAATTTGTCGTTTTTTTTTTCGAAATGTCTGAGTTAGGGTCAGGACCTTTGGCTCTCATCTAATAGGCCAATCCACTTACTACTGCTGAGTGGAAGTCGCCGAAAGAAATATCTTCTTTTAATTTTTCGTTTTGTTCGAGATGTCTGAACTAGGATTTGAAACATGATCTTTCTTCTAATAGGCCAATCCACTATCTACTAGAATACTATTTAGCTCCTCTTCACTTCCCTTACCTCTTGATTCACAAATAACGTGCACAGCACTACAACTGGAGAAATCATTAATTGCTTCTTTATAGTTGTAGACTTTCGCACACACTTCCTTATTGCACGGATCTGCGATATACGCTAAATACCATCAATGCACGTACGTTTTATAAATTGATACCTCTATTGTTTATTTTATAATTTTTTTTTTTTTTTTTTTTTTTTTTTTTAAATATTATTTTATTGTTTAAATTTTATTTTCATTTTTTCAAGTTTTTTTTTCTCAAATGTTCCCTTTTGTCTCTTGTTTTTTCTTTTCTACTTCATATCACTGTGTTGATGTTTTCAGTGATAATTTCTGGCTCTTACATGAAGGCATACAGACACTCGCATCTCATGCTTTTCATAATTGCAAGGCATTTAATAGTATTTGTGTGTTACCGTTCAACAAAGCTTTATATTATGTTCACTTACTAATTCACTTACTATTGCTGTTATTCAACACTTCTTTTGCAACAAAATTCCGGTGTTTGGTTTATTTGTAGTAGTTTTTCAATACTAATTTGCTTATTAATTTAACATTACTCAATATTCTCTCACTCTCTCTCTCTCTCTCTCTCTCTCTGTTATATAGACTCCGTTTTATTATTACTTTTTTTTCGCAAATACGTTATTGACAATGCATTAAAATTGTACAAGTATTGTGGCAGTGTGTGTAACTGACTCCAATATTGGTTTGTTGTGATTGAGTTTTCTTTTTCTTTCCTTTCTGTCTGTTAACTACTGCTACGGCTACTGTTTTTAACAACAATAACAAATTATTATTGTTTTGCTCTCACTATTGCAGTGCTTTAGTATTTGTTTGTTGGTAGAAATATAAGAATAACAATAACAATGGAGCCCCGTGGCATAGCCATAACAGTTGCGGCATTTAAGAGAACATTGAATAAGTGTCACATGCCTTGAGCCATCTTTAGGGGTGTGTGTGTGTGTGTGTGTATGTGCGTTCGTTTGCTAGGGTATGTGGTGTATGGTTATGTTTGCTTTTGTATTTGTTTTGTTTATAATGTTTTACTGTTTCTTCATTTCCTACTTGTCTTGTGTTGTCTTCTATTGTTTTTGTTATTTTTTTTTTTGTCTTTTTGTTTCTGTTCGACTCACATGTTTAGTTTGCCGGTGATGCCAACGCTGCTGCGCTACAACTGCTAACGTTTTATGACGCAGCGCAAATTTTTTTTTGGGTTTTGTGTGCATTAGACAGACCATTATTAGTCCGTTAAGATTTTTATTTACGAAATTCTTGGTACTGTTGGTGTTGTTGTTGTGATTATTATAGCCTCCCTTTATTACTGTTACTGGTTTCCTTGCCTGACTTTTTCACATGGACAATGACGACAACGACGGCGTTTCATTCTGTTTAGAATTGTGTAGCAATTCAGTCGGTTGTATTGCTTTTCATGTCGTCGTCTTCCACATTTTTACGTTCATTCAGGCAATTCATTCAAGCGATTTCATTTGTTCACACACAGCAAAACACATTATAACGGCCACAACTACTTTACGATTATCAAACGCGGTTTCGTTTCATTGTTCGCTACGCTCACGTCACGTCACGTCACGTCTAATCATTACTGCGGTTTCAAACAGAAAATGTCCGTGTTTTGAAAATATTTCTTTTTGAAACGTTTAAACGTGCGCGCCAAAATTCTATTTCCAGTCAAAAAAAAAATTCCGAAAAAATTTAATTAATTTTAGATTTGTTTTGTCAAACAAAACAAGTGAATTAAGCCAATAAAGATACAATTTAACGGTGGTTTTCAGATGGTAAAGTGGTGTTAAAAGTGAGTGGTTAATTAAAAAACAAAGTTACACAAAGAGTTTTTCAAAAACCAGTGGTGTGAAGGATTTTTTTTTTAATTCTTCAGATTTTTATTCAATGATTTCAAATAAAAAAAAGGAAGGAAATTGTTTTTTAAAAATAATGCAAAGAAAAAGCTTCAAATACTCAAAGATTTTTAGGGAAGGATTTTTGGAGAAAATAAAAAAAGAGTTTTCAAAAGGTTTTCTTAAGAAAATATGAGTGCTCTTGACTAAAGAGTGGTGTAACAAATTATATTCAGAAGTCGTTAGTGAAGTCGAAGTGTTGCGGTGCTGGTGTCCAGTATCTCATTATAATTATTATAAGATTCCAAAGATGAACTCTAGTTAGGTTTAACAAACATTTTGTTCTGCTTCTATCTATAGAGGGCTACATATGTCAGGTTCTTATGCAAGTGGATTCGTTTTTCTATCTTTTCTTTGAAAATCAGAAAAGTTTGTGTCAGATCATCTATTTGCCTCTCTGCAGAGGAATGTTCATCTCACGTATGAATTTATTTAAATATTCTGTTGTATCAGACCATGCAAGTGCATGAGCTTTGTTGCTACTTCAATGTCCTCATGTCCAGACACCTATATGAGTGTAACCATCACTAACTCCTTCAGAGACACTCAATATTCTTGACTAATTTTCGATGTTGTATACACAATCTCGAATGTCGTTTTACTGTCAGTGAATATGCGTGTATCTATCGGATTTCGTATCTGATACTAGATTCACTCGATATCAGACTTCATAGCCTGAACTCCAATAAGGGGATAGTGCAAGTGGCAAACATTCATTTCAAACAATTCAAGAACATCGGAATTTATTAGAGAAAGCTTGAATTAAGTTTTCTGAGAGGTCTAAACCATTACCGCAAGAGCAGCTATCCGGTTTTTTTGTTTTTATGCCCGGATCGAAAGCAGGTACAGGTATCATGTGGGCAATAGCTTTTGCGCTCTTGAGGCTCTCAATCTCAATGTCTTGTTTCGTCAACATGCCAGGTGGCGGCTAAATAATGATACTAAGCAATGCATTTGACAATGGACTTCCAAGAGCACCATAATGCATACAAACCGGGTTTGATGATTCCTTTTCATCAAAGACAGCTATCAAATCGAATTGTTTTGATTACAAAATTGTACAGCCGTGCCTAGTGTCTTCATACTTTATCTGTTAGAAGCGATAATTTTGCTAAAAGGTGTAGTTTGATGATGCACAGGCCTGACCACAGCTGTAACGTTTCCAGTTTTTTTAAATTTCTTTATAATCTTGGCATTTACTTGCTCAATAAGTTGATTTTTATGTTCATAATAATGCCATAATGTCCGATGTGAGTCATTTAAAACTATTTTTACGCGTCCTGCGGTTGCTAAACGTTCTGTATTCGTAATAACAAACTTTTCTTTAAATAACTGATGCTTTAGATGAAAGATATTTAATAGGCGACAGTCTTGCTGGTGATTGTTTTCGATTAAATTTTTAATCACATCGGCGTTTTATTGAAAATAATTCTGTTCAATCTTTATTTTTTTTTATTTATTGCAACTACCTTAGGTAAGTTCATTATTCAGGTCTTAAAATATATATTAATCGATTTATTTACTTAATTAATCATTCCAACTCTTTTGTCAGGATTACAACCTAGGTTCTCACAACACCCATGATGTGTATGTTACTTTTATCCCTGATTGGCAAGATCTACAGTTTAATGTTGACGCCGAACTACAGATTTGAGAAACTTTTCATGGCGATTTGTTTAGTTTTATTCAATTGAAACATTTTTAAGCCTGGCCTAGCCTTTTATGTACTCTGACTTCACTTTTGTTTTCAATTGAAAGAGAAACGTAAAGTTAAATTTGTTAGGTTAGGTTGCAGTAGGTTGGTAGCTTTGATTGCAAAGCTCATTTGAACATGCATAGCTGCCCGTTGTGACGCCACGAGTAAGCGCAGTCCTCGTAGTGGCCACTTCCTACCGAACTCATAGATAAAGGCAATACCGAATCTATTTTTATGAAAAAATATAAAAAACACTTGCTCTAGGCATATTTTATTTTAATTTGATTTACTCCGATTGTGTTTTACAGCATTTAAATTCTTGCTTTCATGTAAAACCCATTTCTAAAACGCTCTAATATTAGAAATCTATGTGTTTAAACTACAAGACGCGTGTCGTTGTTATTGTGTTTGTTTTAAATATTTTATAACGCAATGAATTTGTCACACACTCTATTAAAGACAATCGTACTCATCATAAAACTAAACACACTCTCTCGCACACCCACTCTCTCACTCTCTCTCTCTCTCTCTCTCCATCTCTTTGCTGCTGTATATCTCTTAAGAACTAAGATTTATTACAGTTTCAAAACAGAACACAACAAATCAATTCGAATTGAAAATATAGTTGGTTGAAGTGGTAATATTTTTTTTTCTCATAAACAACAACAACAACAACAACAACAACGACAATTAGTGGTGATTAATTTCTTTTAATTAAAAAACACTTGAAAAACAAAAACAAAACAACAACAAAATATAAAAAGGCGCCAAACATTCTCTCAAATACTCTTAAACTGTATGGCGAATAAAAATGAGAGCATATTGTGAAAGAAAAAAGGACAAAAACAAAAAAGAAAACACATTCAAAGTGGTTTCAAGTGTTTTTTAGTTATTGTTGCTATTGCTGTTGTTGTTATTATTACTGTTTTTTTTAATTAAAAAGAGATGCCATGTGACTGCACTCACTTTTCGTATTTTAATGACAATTGCTTTGGTTTTTTTTTTTTTTTTTTTTATACAATTTGATTGCCTTAAAGAGACAAGAGAGTTAATTGAGAGATTTTATGAAACGATAAAAACAAAAACAAAAACATATTCACACACAACCAAACCAATCTGATATGCAAAAAGATATGCAGGCTGTCGGGCCATGCCAGGCCAGCAGACTAAACAAAACGTTTTTAAATAAACAATAAAAAAATAAACAAAGATCAGTTATAAATAAACTTTTGCAACGTCAACTACAAGTTTTTGTAAAATTAATACAAAATAAAAGCGGAAGAGAAAAATAATCTAAAAACAGATTTTTTTAAAGACAGAAATAAACATTGAAATTGAAATAGAAATCAATTTAAATATTTAAATACAATGTGTGTGCGTAAGTGTGTTCAAACTTTATTAAAAGAAAAGAATTAACAAATTGTCTATTTTATTTAAAAATTCTGTATATTTTTGTGCAAGAATACCGCTATTTTATGTCAATGTCAGTGATAATCAAATGTAAACAAAACACGCAACATTTTCATGTACAGTGGGCTAGAAAGCAAAAAAAATTTTGACAAATTTTTTTTTGTTTTTTTTTTACGTTTTTACGTTTGTGTGTGAAAATAGTTGGAGAAACGTTTTAGAGTGTTTAGGTAAAGGTCACTGTGAATGATTGCCACATTAGTGTTACTTGATTTGTAGTTCAATTTACAATATGCCATTTTCAAACCTTTAAAGATATCTATTAGAACTGTAGAGAAAAATTATGTGTTGTTGTTTAGAAGATAAATAAGCCGTGGTATCCCAAAGTCTATTTTGAGGCTTCTTCCTGTGATCAAATTTTAGGAGGCGGGTTCCAAATCCATAGAGCAACTTAGCCTGAGTCTTTCAAAATACTGTCTGTGATACAAATGCTGCAGATGCTACAGTAACCTTGGCTGTAACTATAACTCCGCCATTTATCCGTCTTCAGTAAATAGTTTCGTGTAAGTTGCTGCAGGTTATTAAGCTGTTGAATCGACAAAGGAAGTTTCTTGCATTGTCGGGAAACATGGGAATTATCATTGGCCGCCTTCTACAGCAGAGCTAAGCGCTGAAGAAATTTTCAGGTTCTCCATTGTGATAACGTTACCAAGAAGAATTATTTTCAAGAACTACCGGGAGATTGTCAATGACCGCAGTCTATCAACTTTGGACAGTACACTCACATATGGTATACCGACCGACGGATTTAACTTGGAACACTATAGAACAAAGGCGGAAGAGAATTTAATTTGCATGCATTGGTTTTATTTTATTTCCAGCCACCAATCATCAGTTAATGCCTTCTCTCCCTCTTTTTCAGCTACATTTCATTCTCTCAATAAATTTCTGTGCTGTGGTAATAAAAACCAACAATTTTATTTACCTGTCAACTGCAGCGCATCGCTATTTAGAGTAAATGCATTACAGAGAGAGAGAGAGAGAGAGAGGGAGAGCGATTCTATATTTTGTCCAGGTACTTGAGCACCTGTAAGTCTATTAAATTATGCCTAAAATATGCACAATAAATGCCAAAAATAATCACCACAATAATTCTCTTGTGTTTGTTTTGTATTTTTTTTTATCAATGGAGGCCCCCCAATAAAAATAATAAAAATTCCCATGTGATTAGCAGTTGAGAGTGGAGGGGGCCCAGTGTTAGTGTTGGTGTCGTTTCAAGTATAGCCACTTGAATTTGATTTTATGGACTTCCTAATCACCAGTCATCATCATCATCATTTGCTGATAACACTTGTTCAATTCCAAATTAAATTATTGACTCCCCATGCAAACGCTGGTGCTGGGCAGCAGCAGCACTTCAACACCTAAAACGCTGGCAGGGCGCTAAACTAAACAATAGCTAGGGCAGCCATGGTACGCTGCTTGCAATTTACAATTGCTCGGTGGTCGGTTCTTGCCGCTGCTTTCTATTTTTTGTTTCAGTTTTGATTGGCTTTTCCCTTCTGGAATTTTTGATTGAAAAGCATTCTAATCTTTTAGCAATATTTTTCTAATTATATTTGCCGTAATTTCTTTGTTTTTTTTATGGCCATTATAATAACGGTTTTTTTGATTGTTTGTTTTGCGTTCATTTGCAATTGATAATTCGCTGCTGCCGTTTTGTAGTGATAACGAGGGGTGCTAAACCTAACGTTTTAACAGCAGTAGCAGCAACGTTAGGTTACAATAACTTTTTTTTAATACTTTTTGATGTTGGATTAGTGGAACAAATGTCGTTTCTTTTGACTGGCAGCCCTAATCAGAGTCATACGACCTGTGCTACGCAGCTGTTGCCTTTGTTTGCCGCGATTTTGCTTTTAAACGCTTCGAATTTATTTTCGCGTAAATCGTTAACGTTTGTTTGTAACTTTTTAAAGAGATTTCACACGTTTTGTGCAGATTTTCGGGTTGGTGTTGCAATTTTTTTAACCCAAAAAAAAAAAAAATTAAAAACAAAAAAACTCAAATTTTATTAAAATATTTTATTCAAGATTTAAATTAAATTTTTTTTAAATAATTACTTAAAAAATTGAAAAAAAATCATTCAAAGAGAAGTTGTAAATATAATTGAAAGTAAAATTTATAAAAATTAAAAAAAAAATAATTAAATTATAATAAATATATTTGCTTTGTTGCTTATAAAATCATTTCCTTTTCTCCTTTATAAAAATTTCCCAAAATTAAAAAAGAAAACAAATCTGTAGAGAAAATGGGTGTCGGTGTCGACTTTCTTTATTTGCTGTTTAGCCTGCATAAATTTTGGAATATTCAACCAGTAAAGAAAACAAAAAAAAAAAATTATTCTAGTGTCGGTGTCGGTTTCATTTCCTTAATTGCTTGTCATAGTTGTATCTTCTGCAAAATATTGAACCAAAGAGCGTAAAAAAAAATTCATTTTTATAAAAGTTTTCGTACTAAAATTGTGCTAAAGTGTCTACATCGGTGTTGGTTTCATTATTTTTAATATCTGGTCATTCATCAACAACACTTGGAAAGTAAAAATTTTTATTTAACTACGTCTGCAAAATAAAACACATTATAAATAATTTTATAAAAGTTGCCTTCAATTTGTACTAAAGTGTCGGTGTCGGTTTCATTTCCTTAATTGCTTGTCATATGAAGAAGAGTTGTATGTATCGTCTGCAAAATATTGAACCAAAAAGAGTAAAACAAAATAATTTTTATAAAAGTTTACGTACTAAAATTGTGCTAAAGTGTTTACATCGGTGTTGGTAGAAAGTTTCATTTCTTTTTTGACAACGCCTGTAAAATAAAACGCATTTTAAATATTCTGTAATAGTTTTTATAAAGGTTGCCTTTAATTTGTACTAACGTGTCGGTGTCGGTTTCATTTCTGGCCAAACGAAGAAGAGTTGTATGCCAAGGTGTCGGTGTCGGTTTATTTTTTTTAATTTGGCTAAACTGTTTTTATTATTACACTAAAAAGTTGGTGTCGGTTTCATTGTATTTGTAAAGCGTTTTGTTAAAATTACCAATTGTCTACTGATTGTCTGAAATATTCCAGTAACTTCAAAACCACATCGAATTCAGAGAATGTGTAGATAAGCGTTAAACTTTGCTGTACATGATTGTTAAAGAAAATCTCGTGAAATTTTGATCCATTATCCAACAAGAGGCAATTAATTTAACCGTGGGTGCAAGAAGCTAAGAAATATTGTCAGTTTGTCCGCTTTATTCACCGATGAGTGATAAAGTAGAGTCGCGCGTTTCTGATGAGCCTTGAATGCTTTTTTCGATAGCGGTAAATCAAAAGTACCTCAAACACCATTTGTGTTCTTTAACGAATTCTATAGCATTTGAAAAAAGTACAGAATAATGCAAATAAATTCTATTTGCCATCTCTGACGCACTCTATTGATCTTAGTAATTAAATTGAGAGTGTATAACCAGTTTTAAATATTCATTACAGTACTACTCAATAATTACATAACACACACATGTACTGAAATAAACACTCTATAATTAACCCTATAATTGTATTAACAACAATCAATAAACAATAACAAAAATTTTCCATCTACGGTTATAACAAGAAATGAAAACTTCTCCTTCTCTCTCATTCTGACATTTAGTTATAACTTGGCAGTTCATTCGGTCATTCATTTACTGGCTGACCTTGTTAATCTCGGCTTCGAATGAATGTTGCTTGTATGCAACAACGGGTTACAAACATTGTTACTGTGTTGCTGTGTTGCTTTTTTGGCAAACATTATTCACTGAGTGCCAGTTAGCCAATTGTTCGTTACAATTGTTGTTGTTCTTACTCTTATCAAACATGTTTGCTGCAAACATGTAAACTGAAATCTTATGATCGAACATTTTTTGAGGTGAACATATAAGAGGTAGCTGGGCAGTAAAGTAATCTTTAATTCCCCATTATTTTGCAAGAGCTGATATCAGTGCTTGCATTAGTTCCTTTCATGTTCATGTAAATAAAAGGGAATCAATTATTTGGCGTACTTTTTCTTGGGTATACTTCTTCGACAATTCCAACCGGTGGGAAACTTAATTAAGAGATTCAGAGTGAAGGCAAAAGAGAGAAATAGTGATTTAAATATAAGAGACCGGCAAACATAATGGGGATCTTTGTATTTTCAGGAATGCAGCTTTTTACAATTTATAAGTGCTGCCATATCGTTTGAATATAAGAAATGTGAATCGGTAAAAATCACTTTCAAGAGAAATTAATTTAAAATATCAGGAGATTTATTAAGCGACCTGTTTTTATTTATAAAACGAATTTAATTTATAAAACGAGTTAAGACCTTAAACTTATTTATATATGAATACATAGGTTAGGTTAGCTTAGGTTGCTAAGGTAATTCAAGTACCTAAAAGTCCAACTAAAATAAGAAAAATGAAAAAAAAGAAAAAGTGTAGAAGAAATTAAAGAAAATACTGCTGAAAAGAAAAGTAAGCAAAGATATGTGTCAGAAGAAAAAAGAACACAGAAGATAGGGGAGGAGAAGTAGTGAAGCCAACTCATGTCAGCCGACTATAGCCACAGATGACACACTGCAGGTCAAAAATTGAAACAGAAGCCAAATTTCTTAGAAAATTTAATCCAGCCAAATATCCTGAGTCTGCGTTTCTGCTGCCACGACAGTGACCCACATTTTCACAAATCCTACAAAATAAAGAAGTGCCTGAAGTAAGCTCGTGCTTGTCCTTAGATCACAGTCAGTAAACCTAACTAAAGTGCAGCCAAGCAGTTGATTGTTTAACATTAGCAAGCCTTCGGATGATTGGTGGTCCATCTGCTAGTGGCGAGAAATTAAATTTTTTTAATTGATTAAGTGCTATTATTTCTCCACAGGTGGCGTTCTCTATAATATATATTCTTGATGTTATGATCTTTGTACAGAAAGCTTCCTTACGGAGTGAATTCAAAATTCTATAATGAACAACTATTCCCAAATTTTCATTTTTTAGCCCGTAATTTATTTTTTTTCGCTTTACCCCTTGATATGGCAACTCCCTAGGCGGCTTTGCCTTTACAACATAAAACAATTGCATAAAAAATTTATGAAAATATCGTATATCTTCTTACAGACAGAGAGAAAGAGAGAATATTTGCAAAAAATGAAAATAAACATTTACGCATAGGAACATACACACACACACACACATTCAATACTAGTTGTGTATTGTTATTGTGATTGGTGGGCCGATCGTTACAAATGATACTCGGCATGACGTGTGGCGCTTTCGTTGTATTGCTCGTATTATAGTGGTTCGTGTTGACTCTTTTTAAACTTGTTCTCCTTCATTTATTTCGAGAATGAGAAACAATCTCTTTATAGAAATGTGAAAAAGAAAAAGACGAAGAAAACGCAGGTAAAATCGTTTCAGTAACTTTTTAACTTTTTGCAACAACACAATTGTGTTTCAGCGTTCATTTTTGTTTTTAACTTTTAAGAGCTCGCAATAGAGCAATAATAACGAGTAATAAGAAATTAAAGTTGAAATAAGAAAAAAAAAGAGTTGTGTTTAGTTTTGAGGCTTTGAAGAAGAAGAAAAGAAGAGTCTTTTTAGATATTTTGTTGTTGTTTTTTTTTCTGTTTGTTTTACTGTTTAGATAATAAAACGACGGCATTTAGTCAATCATTCAGTCGATTGTTGTGCGTCTCGTGTTTTATAACAAGAAGAAACGCCGTGCGCTTGTCGCCTAAACACGTTAAATTATAAAAAAAAGTGGTGTGTGTGTGTGTGTTTTATTTTTAACGTAAAGAAAAACGAAAGAAAGCAATTTACAACAATAACAAGAATCTTTTTTAAATTAAATTTCAAATGTTTTTAGCCACTTGAAGCAGAAAAAAAAAGAAAAAAGTTTTTAATCTGAAAATAAAGTGGCTTTTCGTGTTACGTTTTCAATGCGAAGATCTTTTCAAGTTAAAGAAAAAAAATATACAAAAAACCAACAAAATAGTCTCAAATGTAAGCAAATTTTTTAAAAGCTTGTTTTATTTTTTTTTTCAAGAAAAATTTTAATTTTTAATTAAAAAGCACGTGTTTTCTGCAGCAATTCACCTTGAATTACTTTTTAATTCCAGTGCCGTTAGCAAAAAAAAGAAAAAACAAAAAAACTGAAAGAATAATTCAGTTCCCGTTATAAATACCATTAACAAGCATTATTTTATTTAATGGTGTCACAATGACGTTCTTTAATGCAAAATTCACCGTTTACCATCGCAAATGATTACTCATTATTGGTTTAGGGCAACAAAAATAAAACAACAAAACAACACAATAGCATACAACACATAAAAATAAATTGAAACATCATGTTGTTATTGTTCTTGTTATTGTTATTGTTTACTCAAATCAATATGCCGGTTTCTTTTTTATCATTCTCCAACACTCTATTACTCTACTATAGTCATATGTACGTACGTCATCAACAGCTTATTAATAAACGTATGCATAAAAAAAAAGAAAAACAACTTCGATTACTCTCAGAGTAATAATACTTATTTCCGTAACTCCCGCTCTTTTTTCGTATACCACACATGCATTCACACATACATATGTATGTACATATTATTATATTGTTTGTTTTGTTATTACAATAGCTTGTGGTGTTTTTTTTTTCTTCATGATTATGATAAAACCTGTTAATTTTTGTTATTGTTTGTATTAATTTTAATTGTTTTGTGGTTTTCTTTCATGTTCGCCAATATTCTCTTGTACTCTCATAAACAGTGCTGTAAAATTAAAGTGCTACATTTGTTGCATACAGAAACTATAAAATAGTGTTGTGAACGTCAGTTTTTAGAGTGTGTGTTGTTAGCAATTGATAAGGAAAATTCATGCAAAACGGAATATTTTCAGCCTGTTATTGTAATTTAAATGATTTCAAGTCCACCAATGTTTTTAAGTTCTTGGTCATATGAAACTGCCTTGAAGCCAACACACTATCTACTAGGCTATGGATTATTAAGTCAACGGCTAGTAAAAAAGTCTTTCATATCGGGAGGGATTATTCCGATTGTAGAATTCAAAATGATAATTTTTATCTTCTGACAAATCCAATTTAAAAAACAAAAAACGTTTTTAAAGTTAAAAGTACCAGCGTGTGTCTTATGCTGTAACTCACTGTAGACATACGGTTTATTTTTTATGCCTGTTTATGCACACAAGTGTTGTTTTTTTCATCTCTTCTCAATTATTTTTCCCAAAAATTCTCTATTTTTTGGCAACATTTTTTTACATTTTGTTGTTGCCATTGTTGTTTGTCTTTTCTTCTCCTTTAACATACCGTATAGGTATGTACAAGTGTATGTACACATGTAACATAGCAAAGTATTTGTTGTTTTTACTTTGTAAGCATTTTAGTTTTGCTCTCACAGCAGTTGTTGTTGCTGGTTTTGTTTTTGCTTTTAAATTCTTCATGGTTTTTAACAGGCATTGGGAAGAGTGAAATTTTCAAATGAATTTTAAGAATTTTTTTAAAATAAATTCAAATTATTTTTGTAATTATCAATAGAATTTTCTGGCAACGATTAATTGCTTTTTTTTTTAAGTCGAAGACTGACTCAAGGCAAGACAACGTCCTGAAGTGAGTGCATTTCATTAGGAGCCTTTCGTTAGCGGAGAAGAATATCTGGAATAAACAAAGCGTGTTCTCTGTTTTCCTTACAGGAGCCCTATTGTCGTTTTGTCTGACTTTGGTACTTAATTGCAGAAGGTTTGTTTCTGATTCATTAATGTCATCGATTTCGCGTTAATTTACCTGTTTATGTACTACATGTTTGCGGTAAAGGTTCCTTGTGATTTTCTGGCCTTATTAAGCTTTCTTAATGGAAAACACTTTTATAGCTCTTTTAAATACAGAGCGTTACATACGATTTGCTAGCCAGCAGGTTGTCTTAACAGGTCCCCTTTTTCCGCTGTAGTACTATGTTGAACAAGCTTCCACTTTTTATTGCATTCAAGCAATATATTTTAAAATTTTTTTTGTTCGATCTTAGTGTTTGGCCTTTGGTATTTGTTATGTGTCTTTCCTCCTGCTTTGTTTCAGTTTCATTCTAAAGTTTCATTTAAAATTTTTGAAGTTAAGTACTGTGGTTCGTAGGTTCTAGAATAATGTGATTGCCATCTGCCGTTCTCTGGAAACAAAGTCTTCTGTGAAATGGTAGTGCTTAGTGGTAGTGGTAGCTTATGAATTCATTCGTTTAAAACACTGCCTCGTCTTCTAATAGTACGTCAATGTTTAGTCGCCGTTACTGACCGCTATAATGAAAGAAAGAAAACATTGTTGTTGGTATCTTTGTTGTTTTTGTTCTTTTTTTTAATATTTTCATTTTATTTTAATTTTTACTCACAGACTTTATGTTTTCTTCTATCCGTTGAGATTTCTTGAGTTTATATTTTCAAATTCTTTTCTTTTTTCTTCTTCATTTATTTGGAATAAAATTTTATTTTGATTTATCGGTTTTTGGGGTCTTCTTCAATTTTTTATTCAATTTTTTTTGTTTTATTTTAAATTATTTTTTTTTTGTGTTTTGACATTCATTGTTTAATTTAAAATTCTAGTTGTTGTAGTTGTTATTGTTGTGTGACGTTATTATCGCATATCGTTTAAAAAGTAAAAATTGGCAACATTTTGCGAAAATGAATATAAAAAACGAAAAAAAAAAATAAAACAAAAATAGAAATGGAAATAAAATAAACAAGAAATAGAAAAATTAATGCGAAATAAATTAAATTTTGCGTAAATTTGTTAAAAAGTAATCGCCATAAACAACAACAACAATGTTCTGCATAATATATTCGTTTAATTAGGTTTTATTTTTAAGCGGCTTTTGGTTTTTTACATTGTTTTTGTTTTTTTTTTGTTTTTTTTTGTAAAAAGTACCTTCAATAAAAAGTATCTTTTGTAAAAAGTACCTTTTGAATTTACATACTATGTGTGTATACATATGTGTATGTTAATGTATTTATATATGTATGTATGCGCATTATTTATGCTGACTTTATCCGCTCATACAACCTGATTACATGATCCATTTGTTAGCTGAACGAGTCTGAATGCCAACAAAAAAGATAAAATTTTTGTATTTATTTGTATAGACGATCTGTTATCTCAACCTTCTTTATACAAAATCTTTCAGTAAGATAACTACCGTCTCTACATCCTCCTCTCCCTCAGAAATAAATAAATTTTTAAAGATTTTTTTTTAATAAAAAAGGTGCTAAAAAATGCTTTTTAGCATGAACTACCAATTCGTTCAATGTGATCTTCTTTATTTTTTCTTTATCACGTAAATAGTCGGGAAAAAAGTTTAAAATATTTATGAAAACAAATCAAGAGAAACAAAATAATGTGATAAGTAAGCTTGAGGTTATAAAGGGTTCACCACTTTATGGGTTACAAAAGTAAAACTAAAGACGATACACATAAAACGCTAAGATTACAATGCAACTTTCATTTCTTTAGAAAGCTTTTAAGCGAAATACGAAATAGATTTTTAATAAATTTTTATTTTCATTTTCTTTCTTTTCTTTACAGTTCTTTGAAAATCTCATCTGCAAAATAGTTTTAGTGTAAGAAATTTAAATTTAAAAAATTTACAAAAAAAAAAAAATAGTAAGAAAAAATTTCACAAAAAGCGTAAAATATTGAATTTTCAATAAAAAAAAATCTTTGAGCAAAAAAAAGTGAGCAAAAAAGAAATTAATTTTTAATAAAAAAAAAAAAAAAAAATAAAAGAAAAAACAAAATTTAAAAAAGTAAAATTAAAACAAAAGAATATCAAGTGAATTTCAAAAAAGAATATGGCAACTCTGGTTTTAAATCCATGTAATACGCGTCCCTATCATTATCAGCAGCAACAGCAGCAAGAGCAGGAGCAACATAGTCTAGATAACGACGAAAGCAACAGCAATTCAATTATAAAAACAAGCGACGACAGCAACGAACCACTGAAAGTCAGTAAATTCTTTAGCAGCAGCTGTAACTATCAGAGTAAAATCCAACAGCTGATCAGTTTCAGTTTTACGTCATCGAATTTTATTTTCATCACTTTCATTCTAAGCATCAGTAAACTGTGCACCACTGCAGCCACAGATGCCAGTCAGACGGGAGCTCCACAACCATCAACGGCTATGCCGAGTTTCCTGATGATGCCCAATATAAGTGGTTCGGCTTTAATGGAAAAATTGAATTCAATTCGAGCGAATACGGGCGGTGGACCACCATCACCACAGCCGCCACCGACGTCTGCAGTTAAAGCGGCGGTTAAAGGTAAAAATTCACCACCAGCTGCAGCAAATAGTTTAACAGTTGTATCGACAGCAACAGCAGGTCCAATTGTAGCGGACCATGGTGGTAGCGGTAGTGGCAGTAGTAGTAGTGGTGGAGGTTCCACAATAGCTTCTTCTAAAATTTCATCCCCATCATTGATAGTGACGACTACTACAGCGTCGCCATCAGATTCAAATTCATTAATACAATTACAGAAACCTTCATTAAACGCTTTCTCATTATTTGCTAGCGTTGGTAGAAATGATTTAATAACGCTTCATAAGGATTTGAAATTCTTAAATGTTTCGGGAAAAATTGGTACTCCTCTGGGTATAGGTGAGTATTGTAAATAATTTTTTTTATTTCTCTTTAATTTTAATTTTTATTTTAAGTTTCTTTTTTTAAATTTAAATTTTTAAGCTCATGTTTCATGTTTTGTTTTTTAATGCTAAATAATCTTAATGACGTTTGTTTATGATAATTATCATGATTATCGTGTACATTTTTGCTCTTCAGTGTCGTGAGAAATGCTCCTGCCTGCAGTTTGCTGTACGACAATTGGTGGTTAAACGAGTTTTATTTTTAGAAGCCAACGTCATTTTTTGTTTGTGTTTTTCTTTTCCAATAAAATTTTTTTTAAAAATAACTTTTTAGGCCTTAGGCTATGGGAATAATGTTTTTTTCTTCTTTTTCATCTGCTTCTTTTCCACCGGCTTAAAGTTTTTCCAAGACTTTACTGCTAGCCTGACTTTTGTCTGCCCGACTGTCTTTGCAGTGTGTGCCTGTGGCTGTGTATGGCCAGAGAGAGCCAAACTTGTTGAATTTTTTTTAGGTTCATTATTTAATTTTCTTGAACTTTGACCCTATCGTATAGAAATGCAATTCATTTGTGAAATTTGTCATTTATTTTGTTACTTTTATTTTATTTAATCATTTTTGATTTGATTTTTATTTTAAAAATAAAAGATTTTTGCACTTTGGCCTTGAAATTCTTGGATTTTAGCCAATTTTAAAAAGAAAAAAATTTCTCGTTTCTATTTTGTTTAATTTCTTACTTTGAATGACAAAATTAAACTTTTTTATTTAATAGCTAAAATTTTTTACAAAAGATCCTAACTTAAGCAATCACTTGATATACGAAAAATTTTCTCTTGAGGGTATTCAAGTAGTTTATTACACTGCTTAACACTATGGCAGCACTGAGTCTTATTTCACTTATTATTTCAAAGCATTACTAATTAGAAACTCTCTTCATATGAAAATAAAATTCTCCTCTCGTGATTCTTATTTAACAGCAGTTTGTGGCTCTCTGTTTACAGTTTCTATTTAAACTTTACTTTGCCATCACATGGTATTTTATTTTTGTTTGTTTGTTTGTGTTTTTGTTATTGTATGTACTTACTGTATGGTAGACTTTATTGTTGTTGTTGTTTTTTATTTCTTTTATTGGAATTTCTTTTTTGGAGGCTTGTTTCGTGTTTATACGAAGCGTAAATGTAACAGTGTATGTGCTTGCAAGTGTTTGTTGTTGAGTTGTATAACGTCATTATGATTATTATCTTTGCTTTAATGTTAATCATCATGTTAATTGCTGTGTGTTGTTAGTGTTACGATAACGATTATCATAATCAACATCGTCATCATAATCATCATGCTTGTCGTCATTATCACTTTTAGTATTTATTTACCCGTTTCAACATTTGGTTTCATTGTTTGTTTGTTTGTTTGTTTGTCTGCTGCTAAGATTAGAGCAGCAGCCAAAGCCGAGAGTCAGTCGTAAAATATTTGCTGTTTTTTCAAGCATAAAAAAGAACAATAACAATAACAATATGGTGTAAAAAGCGAAACAAACTTGTTTTTTCTTCGTAATAGCTGCACTAAGAATTTCAATGTGTATGTTCGTTCGCGTATGTTTTTTTTATGTCTCTCGATTGTCTGCATTTTTTTTCCACGATTCCAGTTGTTTGCTCCCCGTACACTTGTGTATTAATTTTACTCTCAAATGGGTTTTTACTGTGGTCATAATATTTTTGTTACTTTTCCCTTTGCATAACTATTGTGGTTTCTATGCCCTTAAAGGTCAGTGTGGCCATGTTAGAGTTTTCTATGTTAAATTTAATTTTTGTTTTAAACATTCTCTGTAGCTTATATTAGCCCTTTAAAAAAATATTTGTATGTGTGTGTTGCATTTATATATGTGGTGGTGTGGTAATATGAAAATTTGTAAATTTGTTTTCTGTACCTCTATTTTCACTATAACTTGGATGATCTGGTCACACTGGATTTTGTTGCAATTTATGTTTCGTTTCATTGTACTCTCTTAAGATGGGCTTGTCTTGTTTCTTCTCTTTGGACAAATACTCTTAAGTGTTTTGAAAACTCCATAAGTAATAAGGGTGTGTGTGTAATGTGTTGTTTTTTTTTTTACCGGCCGGCTTACTAACTAACTAACAACAATAACAACAAAAATAACAACATCAGAAACTTGTTATAGAAATTTTAGTGAAATAGTGCAACACAAACACAACTAAAAACAAAATTAACTGCTTTCCTGGCAGCCGTTCTTTTAAAGTCACATATTTTCTTTCCTCTGTGATATGGTGTATGGTGTTGCCAACTTACTTTGCTTTACTTTAGTTTATACCATCACCTTGAAGTGCTGTGTAAACAAATGAAAAAAGAAGGTAGCTATCGATGACAAGGGAATTTCATTAATGCTGTTTTAATTTGAAATTTTTTTTTACTTTGTTATAAGAAAGAAAAAAAGTGAAATAAAAAGAGAGTGAAAATGTGAAATACGTTGCATAATTTAGTTTGAATTCTTTATTTCTTATGTTTCTTTGGTTTTATGCACGTAATTTTGTATTATTATCTACAAAAGACCATGACTATCATTAAAAATAAAAAGTAAATTAATTTAATACAAATTTAGAAAGCCGAATTAATTTCAAAGCCAAAGGATTTAATGATGAATAGTATATTTTGATATAAAATTGGCCGGTTATGTGAAATAAATTATTAACGCAGGACTCCACTTGAAATATAAACCACAGAGGGTTGTTAATCAAGACATTCGAGGAATAAATAGAATAGAATATGTATAGATGATGTCAACTCAAGCTGTGACTGCTAAAGTAAACAGAAGTTTTGATTTCATAATCGAAAATTTTAATTGTTCTGATGAATTTCTATTGCTAAACATTATTTCAATGAATTGAATGTGACAGACAAATCAGTACTTATAGACAGGGATTTAAATATTAATTTTTCTGTGACTTGTGACTTTTTAATCACAAGTGGAACAAATGTTACAAATATTTAAGGAGATTATTTTTTACCCAGTTTGCAGACACCTTTTTTTGATAGAGTGTTGCGCAGCGATACTTAAATATTGGTTGTTTGTTTTGATCTAAAATTTTTTTTGTATTTTTTTATATAAAAATTATTTTTTTTAAAGCCGGTATTTCCAAAAACATGTTATTATAGAACAGAATCTACGTTTCAGATTAAATTTCAAATTTCTAATTTCATGCATTTCATGAGTATTTTACTTTTTTCACTTTTATAAACCACTGTACCATTAATAAAAGCAATTGTCCATGTTGCAAATGTATTGCCAATTATTACTTTGAGTGTTATAATCACGGACTCGAATATGTGAAAACATTTCTAATATGTTGTGTGTCGTTTAATAAGCATCGTACTGATTAAAGTCATATTACACTCTCATTAAACGACGAAAACAACATTAAACAACTGAGAAACAATAAAACTCTTTCTCTGACTCTGTTTCTTGTTTGCATAGGAAAACTTGAGTGTTTGACCTTCACTGATTTAGAGAGTAGTGGTGACAAAGTGTAATGTACATAGATATACACATGCACAGTTAAAAATAAAAAACCATTCAAAAGAGGCAGAGTAGATTTCCAATTGAATTGAGTAAAGATTTCATAGAGAAGATTATTACCGGGAGCAGTTTTTTAATATGCTCGTATTAACGATTATGTTGACGACAGCTGTCAGATATTGTTTTCAGATGTGTTACTTAATGTATGTAGATATGCGGAGTGTTTGAACTTCATTTGTAACGTTGCGTTCGTGTAATGCGTGTGTGTATTCTTATTCGCTCACTGAATAGTGAAACAAAGAGAAGATTTACTATTGAATTGTGCATTGAAATCAAAGAGACGATAATCGATGATGTTAACGATTATGATAAGGACAGTCGTCGTATTTTAATTTTAATTTCTTTAGATATGTATGTGAGTGAGGGTTGGGAATGTACTGTTTTTCATGTAATATAGACTGTCACAGCGTTTTAAGATGGCATATCAAATGAGATGAGAATTCTCATCTCAATGAGAATTGTGTATTTAAAACTGCGAAGTAAATGCAGTTAGAGCTTAATGTCAAAAAGGAATTTTTACATAATTTTGTAAAATATTACTTTTTCGTGACAGTTTTTTTAGTATTGTTAAGAGTAAACAAATCCACATCATACGGCAGCCTTGCTGTACCTCTCTTATTTTACTTTCAGTAGCTTCAGCACTAATTCCAGACGCCTTTTCTTTGTGCTTTGAAATAGTCGATGAGTCTACCGAATGTCGCGCGGCTAGTCCGCTGCATCAATCCTTTCGAACGATGACCATGCCCAAACGCCGATGGGTTGCGCCAGCGTAGCCGCTGAATATTAATTCGTTGAATAACCTCCATATTGAGCACGCTATACAGTTCATTGTAATGGACCGATTATCTTGAGTAGACTATTTTTTCTCCTATAATACATCCAAGGCAGCTGGAACATCTCAGCACTGTTTAGTTTCCGCGGCACAGAAATGAGCGACTTGCTGAGCATCAGTTTTGTCGATGAAAGTGGTTTATGTTATACAATAGCTACTCATGGATAAAATTAATAGTGTGAGACATAGGTTATTATCCTGACTAAAGTGTCCTAATGACCAATTGCCACCATGCTCCTTATGTGACTGCCGTTCTATAATGTTAAAAGCAGCGGTAACATCTCTCGTCTTCCGTAGAACATATCTTAATGAATGTATTAAAAGGTTTGAAGAGGTATTTTCATACTCCGTTTAGAGAGCTGCAAGTGTTGTTCAGCCTTATCACATCACATGAATACCAAGAAAGATTTTGCCTATTGAATACTGTAGTGTGTGTCGTTGGTATTTATGGGACTACTCCAGAAATAGCCGTAGTGCATCTGTGATTATGTGTCGTGGGGTAATTGTGGGTAGGCTATTGGCTTATCAAAAGAGAATTTAGAGTTCTAGATATGTCCATCAGCAACTAATTGTCATAGAAAACTTCTTAAATCTGTTTTACAGAGCCGATCTTAAAAATAAATGATTCCGCCATTCACTCATGCATTTTTTTAATTCATTAATTTCCTTAATAATTGTATAAATCTTAGATTTTCCTTTTATTTTAGAATAAAATGTTAAAATTAAGACGTTTGAGGTATTCGTTAAGGAGTGTTCTTTAATCTACGCTATAATTTTTAACCACACTGTCTAGTTTAAACAAAAAACAAAAGTGTAATGCTGACAAATTCGAGAATACTTTGCCAAAAATCAGATAAAACATTCCATTACAATTCTGTATTTTAATTAAAAAAATTATCTCTCTGTTCTGTTCTGTTCTGCATCTCTCTCTCTCTCTCTCTCTCTCTCTCTCTCTCTCTCTCTCTCTCTCTCTCTCTC
>QOCX01000018.1:40809-55309 GCA_005959815.1 Sarcophaga bullata | reverse complement strand
TTTTTTGTTTATTTATGTTTCTTAATCTCTGATTAATTATGCAATTTTAATCTTAATCATACTGAAGCCAAAACTCTCAGGATAAAAGAGCATAAGAAATATAAGAAGGACAAATAACTGTTATTTTACTACTTAACAGGCTTTTAAAACAAACAATTTTACATTTTCACTCCTACTTTGCTATGCTCAGCTTATGTTTGTGTGTCATTTTCTTACTGCAATGGTAGTGTAGCAGCAACAGCACTAACACTTTCAAAATAAACAAACACTTCTACTCTCTCCTATGTTTTGCCTGCCACCAGTAGCAGCACGAACACTTTCGAAACAAATAAACAAACAATTTTACTCTCTTTCTCTTGTACTTACACATATTCATTCTGTCTTTCATTTGTTGTTGTTGTAAAAGTTTTTGCATAAACTATGACCTCATTATATACACTCTTAAACAGTTAACTCGGCATGAGTGTTAGTGTACGCGTGTGTTAGTCTATCTGTTTTCCTCTTTGAGTGTTTTCTTCCAGCCGTCAAAGCCTGACTGACTGTGTTAAAGTCTCAATTATTGCTGTCATCAGAGAGCAGTTATGTTAGTGTTGCCATTACTAAGTTTGTTTGATTGTTTGCAGTTTGATTGTTTAAGTTAAAACTAATATTGGCATGTAATGCAGTTAAAGAGAGACTAGAATAAGTCTTTTTTCTTCTTCTTCTTCTTTTTCTTCTTCTTCTTAAGTTTGTTATGTTTTTACAGTGAAGTTAAGCTTGTTAATTCTTTTTATTACACTTTTTTTTACTATTTTCTTGTACTACTGTTTTCATCATTCTTTTTGAATTAACAATAACAACAATGTCTGTGTTATTGTGTGTTCCTGTTGACATGAAATTGATGTCTGAAATGCCTGCAAAAAATACGTGAAAGAAAGGAAAAAATAGCGCATTTGACAAGGTTTGCATAATTTCACTTTTTTTTTGTTGTTGTTGACATTTCTTTAAATCCCTTTTTTTTTAAGAAAATATTCTTAAAAAAGAAAGGCAAATCGAGATTTTTTCTTTTTTTGTAAAGCCTTATAAGGCTTTGTTGTTGTTGCTGTTGTCTCAAAGCCTTAGCCTTATTTACTATTATACTGACCTTGAGTTTGAATTGTACTGGTACTGGTTGGTTATATTGGCGAAGAAAAAATCTATTCCTAGAAACAAAAAACACCGGGCGTATCTTACTGCCAAGATAGGTCTACTGATACCTTCACAGTTACATATTTTCGACCTATTTTAACACATACTTCCAGGTGCCTCTACTTTTTGCTCGCCTTCGCCAGTTGGTCACATCGATCAATGATAGTGCTTTATTGTCAGTTGGTCAGTTGAAAGGATCAACGCAGACAAGAGCGTCCTCTACGCCGACTTCCGCTAATACCCACATCAAATTTAGTTTTTGTTTCGTTGCCTGTGTTAGTTTCGACGCGGTCTCAAGTAACGCCCGACCATAATGAAAACTTGTTTAAGAATCCTGGATGCCATGGCTATCCAGCCCGCTACTTAGGCTCTGCTCTGTTAAGGGCAAATTTTGTTCTGTTAAGAGGAAATTTTGTTGTGAAAATTTATGGTTTGCGTCTTGGATTTTAAAATTCGTATTTATGTTCACACACATACAATTCATTTCCGAAAGGGTACAACTCATTCCATAACAGCTTCTAACACGACGATGTCAATTATCGCTGCAATAAAATCAAAAATTTTTTCTCATCCTTTTATATCAATAAACCCCTCTTTGGAGCTTATTTTAATGTGGTACACACAGATGTTAAGCACGTATGCTGACGAGCATCATGTGAACATGATGTTGTAACATGTAGTTCTATGCAGCCAGTCTAGTTGGGCCCCTATTTAATGAATAATTTTTCAGATTTTATTTTCGTGGATTGGAGTTTGGGGGGAAAGAGGAGAATCAAGCATTTGTTTATTCGATTGGAAATGCAATCCTTTAGCAAATATTGGTTCATTGATGCACAGCACAAGCTACATTAAATGTTCGTGGAGCGGATTGGACTTTGCATTATTATTGCAGCAACATATTGTTGCTGCATATTTTAATATGCACAGGAAACACATTGTGTGTGTGTGTGTCATAAATATTCATTCAAAAGTTTTGTGACACAAAATACATCATTATTGTGAAGCCGTAAATTGATGAACAGATGCTCTGCCATAGAACTCCTACACACATTACCACTCATCCATTAAACTAACTAAACTTATACAGTGCAGAATAAAATTATATACACACATAGCTGCTAGTATTTAGAGGCAGATTGGTTTGGTAAGAAACGCAATCAGATTGCTGTGTTGTAGTATAAAATGATCTTTAATCACCTCCTGATGCTGGTAACGAAGCTTTGTTTTCTTTTTCAATTTTTATGTTGATCGTGGGCTCTTCACTGCTTACGCATTGCTTCGGGGTAGTTTCCTGCCATGGTATGCAATCTGTATTCTTACTGTAGAGGCTTAGCAGCTCCTACCAATCTGCATTTCTATGTGACTAGTCAGTAACATGAATCGTATGTTGATCACTCCAGGACACTAAATGGATCGAGAACTTTTAGGAAACATTGACTACTTGTCACCACACTATGCCTTCTCAAGAAAGGTCAAAACCCTCTTTCTATCTCTCTCTCCCACACTCTGCGTGCAATCCTTTTCTCTTGCCTATACGAATGGGGGAAGCCATACATACATGCTGCAACAATTCAAGTCTCATTTTTATTGTTGCTGTTTAAAAACAGTGTCTAGGAATTGCTCCAAACGAAATTGATTCAATTGCAGTGCAACAATATTTGTTATGTTGTTGTTGTTATTTGCCGGAAGCTTCCCCATCTTCCCCCCTTAGAGTTTTACGCCAACAATTTTTGTGTGAGAATTTCTTTCTTGTTTTTGGCCATTCAAGAAAAAAAAAACAACCTTGGGTTGCCAGAGAAAGAGTAAGAGAAAGAGAAAGCGAAAGAGAAAGAAACAGAGAGAGACTGCCTCCAGTGTTGTTAATAATTCTGCTACTCCTGCTGCTGTTTGTCAGTGTTGGCTGGCTGTTAATTTTTTTACCATTTCGGTAGTCTTTAGTGTGGTTGGTTGGTGGTTGCATAGAGTGGCGTTTTTTTTTCTTTTGTTGGATTGCTAGTGGCATTTAAAGCCTTAGGCAGGAGCATGATGGTGTTGTTGTTTTTGTAATAGCAATGTGACTATTAAGCATGGCTTTTATTGCTACAAACTATTGAAGCACAACTAGTATTAGTAGTAGTGGTGGTAGCAGCCTGTCGTTTTTGTACACTTACATGGGGTCTCTCGTAAACGATACGTGCCAAGCATTTTCAATTTATTTTTGTTCGATTCTTTACGCTCATCGAAATGCCACCACATTATGACACTCGTGTCCACGTTCATTTCATTCTTATTTTGTATTTCTGACTTCATTTTCATTTTGTTGCCTCACAGTAATTCTTCATCATCATCGTCATCGTCACCGTTGACATTGTCATCAACAACGACATTGACATCGCCATCGCCATCATGATCGTCTGTCTCATTATTGACATCTATTTGCTTGCCTCTGATGGTATTCTGGCGTTTTTCGCATGTGTAGTAGCAGCACGTCACATACTCTTGTAGTTGCTTGCCATCGCATGTTAGCCATATTGATGTTGTTCTTGGCCTTCTTATTAACTGCACCAACAAACAGTAACTAAAGCAGTTAAACGGTAACGGTATTGATTGGGATTCTGATGGTTTGTCGATTAAAGTTCATATAGAGGAAGAAATTTTGAAGTTTTTTTTAGCATTCGATTTACAATTAAGGGGGGGGGGTGTGTAAATTTCTTGAAATTAAAGATTGAATCCCGGCTAATATTAGGGTTAGTGAGTCCTTTTAATCAGGATTACAAGCTAGCTTCTCTCAATGCCCATATAGAATGTGTGTTAATTTTCATCAATCCATGATGATCGGAATCTACAATTTTATTCTACTCTCAGAGTGTTTTTTTTTTCTACTAGAAGACTGCTGGAAAGAAATCGCTTAAAGAGATATTTTTTCCAATTTCGTTTTGTTCGAGATGTTTGAGCTGTCGTTTTAAACATGGCCTCACGTCTTATAAGACAACACACTACCTATTTATTTAGTATACGACGGAATTGGATATCGCTAGACGGAATATTATGGAATTGGAGGACATGGAACTGGATACCATGGGCTTCGGATACATGGGAACATGATGCCTTGGACTTGGTTGTTTTAGAGTTTGATCTAGTGAAAGTGAATTCATTGAAACTGGATATCATGGAACATAATTCGTGATTTTCTGAAGATTCCACAATCAAAACAACTCCACACAACTCGAAATATCCGCGTTATTCATGACATTCTAGTCCAGCTGGTCTAATACTCGATTGCCAGATTGGCAGTGTTCTAATTCACTAGTGTAATCTTCAGTATTCATAAAATTCCTGCTTGGGTTTAAAGAGGCAATTGAAGGATAATAGCGCATGAATATGTAAAAAGAGTTTCCAAGATAAGCGCTCAGATGCATTTAAAATAGCTACGCTCCCGAGGATTTTTTTTATAAAGAAAACGTTTATAATTTCTCACCACACACACACACAATATCTGTTAAAGATTCTCTCTCTCTCTAAGGCAATTAAAAAAAGATGCCATTTGTGCCAATGGCCACTTTAGGAAGTAAAGGTGAGTGTGTGTGTAACAGTGATTGCGTTAAAGTTCTCTTACAAGTAATTAAAGAAGCAAAAGATGCGTAACTTTAAATAGCTCTTGTGTGTCAAAGCAATTCAAAACAAAAGCCACCAACGAAGCACTTGAAAACAAAAACAACAAAACATTGTTGTTGTGTTTTCTAATTCTTATTGTATAAAAATGTTTTTAAAAACATTAAATGCACATCGAAAGAAAGAGAAAGAGAGAGAGAGAGAGAGAGAGAGAGAGAGAGAGAGAGAAAGGAAAGACCGAAAAACTATTTTATGTTGTAAACATAAAATCAATTTGAACTAACAATAATACAAACACATACACATACACACACACACGCACACACGCACACTTAAACATCTTATAAGCTTCCAACACCCAGTTAAACTGATAAAAAGAGAATGAAAAGAAAAGAACAAAAAGAGAAACTAAAAGGGCAGGAAATTCTTGAGAAATACAAAAAAAAGGGAGTAAAATGCAATGCAACAACAATAAAATTCAATAAAAACAACAAATATGCGTTACATAACGACAACAATAACAACAACAACTTGACATAATAAAGCCGTTAAATGTCAAAACCGTGACACAAAAAGAAATTAATTTCGCTTATCGATATGCAGTGAAAAAAGAAAAAAAAACACGATTGTACAGGGTATTCTTAACATCTGTTTTGTTTTTCAACAACAGATTGAACGCCTATTTTACATGGCAGTTATTTATTAATAATCACCCTACACTACAGGGCCTACAGAGAAGAAAACAAAAAGAAAAAACAAAAACAAAAGGAGAATTTAAGAAATGTTTCCAAGTAAAGACTGGCGTTTGAAAGCTGAAATGGAAATTAGAAAGATAGTAACCGACCCGTTGATCGGGCACTGCAGACACTGGGGAGTCGAATATAGAATAGGAATCGTCTCCAGTCTAATATGTAGATCCTGTGTTGGGCAGAATAAACTAAGGATGCGCATGAAGTACTAGATAGTTAGTTATCCTTACCGGAACCGAACAACATCGTGGAGTTTGTGAGAGCAAGAGGACAGTGGGTAACATAAAATCGAAATATTTTTGCTTCGAGAATACAATCTGAAACTAATTTTCTTGTCTATTTATCTGCAGTGAAATCTCAAGATGATTTCTTCCAATTAAAGTTCTTCAAAATGACCTTGAAAATGTTGACAGCAAGTCTCTTAATACATATGCAAACTTGCCACTTCCCCTTGACTGGGAAATTCCTTTGAAAAGCAAACAAAAACAAAAAAAGGGGGGAAGAAAAAAAAACTGGAACTTTGTAAAGCAAAGCCATTCGAAATTGCAAAAGCAAGACAATCTCCCTGGTGTTGTACAAGTTAAGAGGTGTTGTATGCCATGCTTTACCACGTCTGCCTGCCACTGTTACAACAATTTCCGCAGGAACAGGCAAGAGAGTGAACCTATTAAGGCAGCCCCAGTTACATAATTTGTAAACCACACCAGTTCGTCTTGTTTTTATAACACCACCTTAGAATCACATACCTGGTTGGTTTGACTGCAGGTCGCCACGTGGCTTTGTATGTATGAAGGGGGAACGAATTCGTATAAAATGTTTCGAACGTATTAAATTGCCAACAAGAAAATTTTCATAAAGAAATGACAATAACAACAACAACTGCATCTAACTTAACTGGGGTGCAATAAAAAGAAGACGGTACAACGAAACTGAAACAACGTAATGACACAATAACAACACACAAGACGGAAGCAAGACTTTAAATGCTTCAAACAAAAAAGTGAAACTGAAACTTGACTGACTTTGTTGTTTGCCATTTAAACCATCAGCAGCATCAGTGCCGGTGCCTCCATAAGTATCAGCATCATCATCATCATCATGATGTTGACGAAAGTGAGACACAACACTCCATAAAGTGTTACACAATTGTTATAACTCTCCTTCCCTCCGCCCTGCTATAAGCCATGCCTGCCTGCCTGCAACAATAACTTCTCTGCTGTTGCCATTACTGTTGTCTACCAAAGAACAATAGTCAGTTGTGTTGCTGCTGCTGTGTGTTGCTATGTGTTCCTGTGTTGTGTGTTACTTTAAGAGCGAAAACGTTGTTACTGCCACCAGCTGGTTAAATGCTTGAATGATTGGTTGACTGTCTGGCTGGCCTGAATGAATGATGAGTTGAGTGCTTCAACTGGTTTGTAAACCAACTTCGTTGCATTATAACAAAACCTTGCGCTATTGTTCTTGTTATTGTTGCTGGTGCTGCTGCTCCTATTACCAGTAATTGGTTTTAAAAAAAGCAACAATTTGCCAAACTGGATGCCAATGAAAGCAAAAGTCTTTTTAAATAATCGCGTGCTGCTAATTGTTGTAACAATAGGCAGCAACGATTGCTGTATTGTCTATGAATAATACACACAGAAAGCGAAATGCTTGCATGACCTTAAACTGATTGATTCTACTGGTGATCCTTTTGATTCTATGCAACACACTTTTTCTTCTACAAAGTGATGCTTTATTCTTCTGACACAAACTTTACTTGTGTATTTGCAAAGGAAAGATGAGATAATGAGCCCATTTGTGGGGAAACACCAGATAGATTTGGCCAAATAAGAATAGAGACTGGCTAAATTGGTGTGAAACCTCTATGCTGTGCATATGCCCGGAAGCTAGGTATACCTTACAATGACTACTGCAGCAACTTTATTGATGAGAAAAAAAAAATACCACAAGATAACTTCTTTGTTTTTTGTTATACGATTGTTAATCTAAGATGAAGGATTTTTAGGAGATCCAAAGTTTGTTGACTGAAACTATCGGGATGGCTGACAGATGCCAGCCAAGAGTTTCACGGAAACCGTAGTTCAGTATTACAAGGGGAACTTGATTTTGATCTTGGCTTTGACAGTTGACAACTGTCATCTTATTGAAGCTGCATTTTTCAAATTCCTTGTCATTTATTCAGTCTGCAGTTTGCCAAATCACCGCTGGCGGATTTAGCGTTCTGTTCTGACAACCTACCACCCACTTTGCCCATTTTACAGTCGCCATAATCTTCCTACAAAGCGAACTGTTCGCAATGTGGTGGTTCGAGTCCATTGGTTCAGTAAACGATTGTCCAATCTTCTAAAAACATAACCGTTGGCCGTGAGACTGTGCAGGAGTATCTGTGGCAGTTGATTTCGTATCTCTCACAAGAACTCTGACCACAACCTGGCGAACTTTGCCTAGCACCCGTACAAAATACAACTGATCCAGAAACTGAAAGTAAACAACCATAGACGACGTCTCTTCAGCGATGAGACCCATTTCATGATCTGGACATGCAACAAGATGTAATTTAAACAGGACGACTATACGTGCCACAAAGCTCACTCCACAACGGATATTCTTTACGAACTAGTTGAGCGCCTGAGATTATGGAATTCAACTCCGTTAGACTTTTTATTAGGGGGTTCCTTAAGTCTCACAGGTGTATGCGAAATAAGCACAAACTACAGCAGTCTTCAAAATTTCAGAAAACAAGGAAAATAATCGTTTCTTCGTGAAAAATGTATGAAAATTTTAAGTAAGAGTGTCCTTTCAATTTCACGTGAAATTGTGAAATTGTTTGCTTCTCTCGCTCTTTCTCTTTTTCTCTCTTTCATAGACGTAAAGGTTTCAAATGAAATCTTAATAAATAATTCCGTTTGTAAAAGAGACATACAAGCCATTACAGTGTCATCAATGTCTCCAGTGTCTCAGTGTAGCATGCTCAAGAAAAGTGTATCGAATTTTGATACTCCTGGTAGGTAGGACTCATTAAAAATTCTCTTTTCGTGTAATACCAGCAAGAAGGCAAACGAATGCATGAATTACAGAAACAAATTATGCATACTCATATACACATACAGATACACATTTACACACACTTACTGTGTTTATTTTCCTTCTAAAAAATAAAATTCTCCTCAAGAATTCTTTTTGAAATAGAAATGGCCTCCCCATCTTTCTTACTCTGATTTTTCTTTCTTTTTGAGCCAAAGATTAGTGTGATAAGAATTGTTTTGGAAACGATCAATGTTTTGTTGTTTTTGTTGTTGTTGTTGTCAATTCAATTCAATATTTTTTATGCCGCTACACGAAACACTTGAAAAAGTAGTTGTAAGTAGCGGTGGTAAGCACTAGTGGTTGCTATAACGAACGCCGCGATATGGTTTGGTGGTGTAAAATGTACTCTGAAAAAGTAAGAGAAAAAAATGGAATCGAAAATTAGTTTCAAAATCATTTTAAATTCAGTTTTTATTGTGATTTTTATTTTAAATTTGAATGAAAAATATTTCATTGAGAATTTATTTTAAAAACCTCCATAAAAAAAGAAGCAAAAACCAAATGAAACGTTTGTTTGTCTGCCGGTTTATAAAAATGATTGTCTGTGGTAAACCGGTTGTCGAATTTTTATAATCAATGACAACAACAACAACAACAAAAACAAACAATACACGTCATAAAAATACAATAAGCAGACTTTTTAAGAGTCTGTTTCGAAGTTTTTTTTTCGCATATTTGATGTGCTTTGCGGCCTTAGAGATAGTAGTCCATGGCAGTAAGTTATCTGAAAAGCAAATTTTAGCTTTTTGACTGTATTACCGTCTCAATTCATACACTCATACATGTATGTATGAGTTTACTGATCGTCTTTCAAGTCTTTCAGCGGCATAAACAAAGCAACAGCAAATAAATTTTTATGTTAATAATGATCAGACATCGGCACAAAGAGAACATGATAAAAATGTGAGGGTATTTGTGAGAGGCATATGTTAACCCAGAGGAAAATTGTTAGTAATATTTTCAAGTGTAACCTGTATATGTAGAGGAAATTATAGAAAAAATGTACAGCGGCAAATCCCTAAAGACTGCTTATTTAACTTGACAAATATTCCTCCAAAAATGGAGATCATTTCTCATTGATACTAGGGAATCGCATTGGAAAATAGTGAATCCTACTGTAATATTTTTTTGGGTGTATCATTAAAACCTGACAAAAAGCAACATGAACCTTCTTCTTCAGAAACTGACAAGCAACTGAATGCAGCCATCCACCGGTGGAGCCGACGTCTGATGTTGATGATGATGATGAAGTTGATTATAATTACTACGATGCTGTAGTGTGGTAGCGGTAGTGTGTTTGTGTTATTGCAGTCAGCGACGAGTCAGCTTAATTTGGCCTTAAAATGCATATTTAAAGCAGAATTTTATTTTTAATTCAGAGCCACATAACTCATGGTGTATAAGAGAGGAATATTTTTTCTTGTTTTTTTTCCTTTCACCTTCTTTATTGCATTTTATTTTAGCACATAAGGGCATCACTACAGTTTTTTCTTTCTTTTATTGCCACTATCGCCTTCGTTTGAAAACGGAAACATGTTTCGACACATTGTTGCTGCAACATATGCAAATACATTCTGCAACAGAGGCACTGGTTCTTATTATTTATAGCATGCGATAAATTTATATAATATATAATTTTCTATTATATATTTTAATTTGCATTAAATTTATGTCGAATAGAATTTAGTAAAACACAAACAAAAAATATTCTGACAAACAATTTATTTTTACCGAAAATTTAACGTTTTAAAAGCTCGCCTAAATATTCTGACTTAAAGATAAAAGCAACGCAAATTAAAATAAAGCGTTGAGCTTAAAACAATAGCCGTTTAGCTGTAACGAAAATTTATTATTGGCCCCAGGTGTTATTTATGGCCGCTTATGTTAAAGAAAATCAGAAAAAATAGAAAAAAGTAACTCCAATGCCAAAATGGCCACCCATACTTGCACTCTTGGTGGGTATTGTATTTTCTAGTTCATGGCCATTATCAAATGCTTAAAATAAAACGAGAATTGTAGCACGTTTTAACAACAATAACAACCACAAGAAACTAAGCGGTAAAATATTTCTTCAAGCCATTTAAATATCAAACACATGAGGTTGCATGCCACATAGGAAAAACCATCATTTCGCCAGAGACAATAACTTATAACAACACATGTCGTCTTAAGGAAGAAGAGTAGCAAAGAGAAGAGAAACAAAAAAGGGGCAAAGGAAATCTGGTATAAAAACTAAAATGAAAACGAATTACAAGAAATATTTTAAGCAGGTTTTCATTTCATTCGTTCTTGTTTTTTCTTTCTGCTGCAAAGCCAGCCCACCTCTTTGGTAACCTAAGGCCATAAAGGCCTTCTTTTTATTGGAGTACCTACACCTACTCAAATAATAAATCGTATTACCATGTGAGACGTATACACACAAGGGATTTACTTTTGAAATCGTTAAATAATAAATTTGTTAATGCATTTGAAAATTTTTTATAACATGAAATAATTTTTTTTGCTGCAAATTCCGTTTGTTTAGAAACATTAAATCTCTTTTATCGCATGCTATAGGTTTTCCACATGTAATTAGAATCGCTAAATTTTTCTATAGCATGCAATAATTTTGTTTTCTAAGCATATTACATACATATTGTATTATCACACGCTATATATTATTCCCAAGTATCTTAAATTCCTGAAATTTTTTATAGCACACTGCATTTCATTCGTATACACATTAAATTTGATGAGGAAATATTTAAAAACGTTAAAAATCTTTGTATTTATCGTAAGCTATAGGTTTTTAAAATGTAACGTACATTAAATTATCTTTTTTATATCATACAATAATTTTTATTTGGTTACGAATTACATTTGTATAGAAATTTTTTATACTATTTTTATTGCATGCTACATATTTTTTTAAGAAATAACTTAAACTTCTGAATATTTTACTAGCATGCAATAATATTTGTACGAGTGCAAATTGCATTTGCAAATAAATTTTAATACAATATGTTTTTATAAAGCGTGCTATAGAATTTTTCAAGTAACTTAAATGGCAAAATTTTTTGTAACGTGCAACAATGATACAAACTTTCGATATGCAAAAAGAAAACCCGTAATATTTTTTTATTAATTTTTATTTTTCTGTAGCAACAAATAAAAGGTTTTCTGTTTGCAAATTACATTTATTTAATATTTCTTGACTTTTGTATTACATGCTATATATTATTGTTTTGTAGATTATTTTATTCCTAAATAGCTGTATTTTTTATTACATGGTATTTGTATTATTAAATAATTTTTATCACATGCTTTACATTTGGAAGTTTCATATGAAGTTTATTTTTTTTGGCTTTTTGTTGCATGAGATACATTTTTAATATTATTTAACCATTATTCTAAAAATAATATTTTTATGAGGCAGTATAATTTTTTTTATCGCATGCCTTTTATTATAACTAGTTTACGTATTTTTAATAATTAAATTTCTCTACCGTTGGCACTTTTGTTAGCCGTGCAATAGATTTGAAAGATTAATTTAGAACTTTTATATTTTTTTATCGCATGAGATATGTTAATTTTTTTCATACGATCTCTAATGCAAATTATTTTCTTCTTCAATTGTTTTGTTTTCGACTTAAATGGGTGTAACTGTAATCTTATGAGCATTTATCTGTGTGAATATTTATTTGTATTTGTAATGAGAGTGTGTGTGAGAGAGATAGAGAGAGAGAGATATATGTGTAGAGTTTATTGAGAGCCACTCTTTTTATCTTCTCCTTAGAGGCCTGTTTGCACTATTCGAAATAAATTGTTATATGAGAGATGGAGAACGAGAGGTGAAGAAAGGGAGAGACAGATAGCGAGAGTTCATGTTATTTATTCTCAAATTATTGTCCATAACAGAGGTGATTAACACGGCCATACACATGGTAATAGTGTGTGTGTGCGTGGTAGTGTAATGGAACAAGTTCTGTTTTGTTGTCCCTTAGCGTTTGTTTTTAAAGGCCATGTAAGTGTGTGTTTGTGTGTTTTTAAGTGGGTATTGTTGGGTGTGAGTATTTAATGTTTAATATACACACGTATGTGAGAGGAATTTAATTTGATTCTATGCTTTAAGCAACGAAAATCGAGTGTAAATTACTTACCAAAAATTATTGAACAGGGAATGAAGGATTAATATTTGGGGGATGGAAGAGAGGAGAAGAGTACAATTAATTAAAATTTGAAATTGTGAAATTTAGGCAACATTTATATGTATTTGTTTGTGTGTGTGTGAAAAAGTATAACTGCAATTTACTTTTTTACAGCACTGTTGTTAACTTTTTATTTCTCTAGGGTGCCTCTGAGGACGAGTAATTGTTTGTTGTTTGAAATTTACCGTTATTGATGAAACATTATCACAGAGAGCTTTTCTGAGTGTGCTTGTATTTGTTTCAACACTTTCTTTTTCTTTAGTTCGTCTAAACCCAAGAAAACAAGTTATAAACCGTGTTAACAACACAACTGTGTGACCGACCCACAAAGCATCATAACAAACAAAGCATGTCATTAACCCCTTAAGGTCAGTTATCAAACGGCCGGCCAAAAGGTCATTAAGTAAAATTATTGGAAATCAAAAAAGAATTTCAAGAAAAAGAAAAAAAGAGAAACAAAAATTGTTGCTTCAAATACAGAAAAAAATAAATCAGGATTTTATTTCATTTTCTGTTGTCGTTGTATGGTGGCATAAACAAATTGCTTAATAAACCCTAAAAAAAATTATCATCACCAGAATTTATAAGAAATAAATAAATTGAGTTGCAAACAAATCTAGAGAATAAATCTGTTAAGAAAATAAAATTAAAAAACTAAAAAAGGATAATAAATCGATAAAAATTCCAAAAACGTGACCAATTCTTAGAATCTAGCAATAACAACAAAACCAAACTACACCAAACTAACCTTCTGACATTTAAATTGTGTTCCATTTTTATTTTTTTTTCTTTTACTATGGGAAAAAGAGACCTTTGGTTATCATAAATTATATTTGAAATCTTTTTATAATACCAACTTCTCTCACTATCCATATTCCCTCTTTTACGCACAGCCGTAATATTATTTTTTTATTACAAAGTAAGGGCAACACGCAAAAGGCGTGTTTTGTAAAAAATATTGCGAAAAAAAAACTATGAAAACAAATAATAACAACAACAATAACCAACAAATAGTCGTCAATTATTTTTTATGTCAATTGGAGACAATTTATGGAAGTTTTTCCCTCCTTCCAAGTTCAATGCCTGCATAATAAGAGAAAATGTGGAAAATTTTTCTTTTCCGTAAATACCCTTTTCCAGTTGCACTGTATGCGTCTGATGTCTATACCTTTTAAAATCTTACAAAGAAGAATCTTGTTCATCAATTCCAAGAGCTAGTCCCTACTTTAGTATACGCAATCTATTTTGATTTTATTCCATGAGAGGTTTCTTGAAAGAGTAATTGCCTGATCTCGCGATATCTATTGGCCACTAAATTCATGCGATTTGATTATTTTCTAGTCTAGTAGTTAGTAGGTTGGCTTGTTGTTCAAATCCCAGCTGTGACATGTCAAACAAAACGAAATATTTCATTTGGCAACTCTTAACAACCATCCTGTCAAAACTCAGAGAATAAATAACATTGCCATGGAAAGGTTTTCCAAATTTGTTGTTCTCTGTCGCCGTTAAACTGTACTTGCAGTCATTCGTGGATAAAATTACACACACACATGGGTGGTGTGTGAAGGAAGGTTGTAATCCTGAAAAATCCTTGCAAGGTCTAAGGCTACCGCCAAAGCTGTGGAGGCGGGTTTTAACATTACTTTTGAAACCGAAAACCTTTAATTTCGGTGGACTTGACAAAATTAATAAAACCACAGCCATTACGCATAGACAGAT
>QOCX01000018.1:0-28682 GCA_005959815.1 Sarcophaga bullata | reverse complement strand
CCATTACAACCCTTCAGTCAGGATTACGGCCTAGCTTCTCACACCACTTATGTTGTGTGTGCTAATTTTATACATGAGTGGCGAAACCTACAGTTTAAAGTCGACTCCGAACGACAGATTTTTTTGAGAAACTTTTCATGGCAATTTTATTTACTCTCAGAGTTTTTGCCAGAAATCTGCTGAGAGGAAGTCGCCGAAGAAATATTTTTTTCATATTTCGTTTTTTGATGTCCGACCGGGGATTCGAACCCTGGCCTTTCGTCTAATAAGCCAACACACTACCTACTAGACTACGGCGACTACGCACATATTATTCCTTTAGTTAATTTAATGATCATACTAGCTGGCATCTTGAATTAAATTTCTTTAAGTTTTTACAAATGCAAAGCAGGCATTATGCCTACAGTAGCAACTTCTAGAATGATAGAGTTTCTGTCTGTCGCTGCCTAGAAACAGCATCCTGTGTGAAAATTTATTAGCTTAGACCTCATGTGATATAACAGTCCTTCATTTCTCCTGAAATACTGCAACTATCTGAAGCTTTTGATGAAGTGCCATTTAGACTACCAGTGTACATACTTAACGGTGTAAAACTATGTTCTTCTCTTTTCCATCGTCTTTACAGCTCTTGGTGTAGTTAATGCCCTTATTATTAACACTTATAAGTACTCCGAATTAAATGTCCAGTATTATATTCGAAAACTACGCTTAACGTGCTGCTTAAGAGTTAGAGCAGGTCTTATTGACCGGCGATTTGCTCCAAGCAATTCACTGCTTTAGTTGCAATTTGCTCCCTGATGTATTCATATTTCGTTCATATTTACACAACGTTGCAAAAACTCATCCAAATTAAGCAAACACCTTGGGTAATGCCAACTGCTTTTGCAACACCTCACACTTTCATTCTTCAATTGTGTATTCCGCTTTTCTTCAATTCTTTTTGAAGTCGAAATCTCAGCTAGATCTCTAGAACTTTCTTCAATTTCCGTGTTTAAATATTCTCTACACTCACTCACTTCCTATCGAATTTGATTATGCAAAATTAAAAGCATGTCGTGAGTATTTTTTTTTCATTTACTTTTGACTGTCATTTTCGATTTGGAAATTTTTTCAAATCTTTTGGGCGTTAACACCTCAGATATGGTGTTTAGAATTTTCGCCAATGCCACTTTCAAGTACTCTTTTCTATGAACTTTCTGGTGCATAGTTCCCATAGCATTTATTAAGCTTAGTCATGGTAAATTGAATGTTCACTGGCGTCAAGTAAGAGATGTTTGTTTATAGGAAACACGACATTCACAAACATGTTTTTATTGGCCTTCCAATTTGTTTGTGATATGCTAGACACCAAACGCTTAACGCTTTCTTTGTGTTTAACAGTTCCTAATCAAACCCTTTAATAATTAGCCGAAGGCGTTAATAACTTGTTTTTAATTTTAAAACGCATTTCATTATTAAAATTATTATTTTTTAGTCTTTTAGAGTTAAATGCCGCTGTTTTAATGAATATGCAAGGGGGAACGTTTTATTTTTTATTTTTTTTTTTTTGATTATTTATTATTTGTTTAATTGTTGTTGTTTGTTTGTTTAATTTAAAATTTGTTTTAAATATTTTTTATGCTCAAAAAGTGTCATTAACATTTTATATAAAATTTTGAAAAGAGAAAAATTTTTTTTCTCATTGTGTTGCAAAATATTTGAAACTTACACGTCATAAATTAAAAAAAAAAAGAAAAGAAAAACGATAAAATTAATTGACGTGTCACTGATTAAAATAATTTTGATTAATTGCTGCTATTACAAATCGCATCTGCAATAAATAAAACGCCATGACAATACAAAAAAAAAAAAAAAAAAAAAAAAAAAAAAAAAAAAAAAAAAGAGAAGAGAAGAGAAGCCTTCTAATCGCCTTCTAAATCTAAAAAAAACAAAAGAAATTCCTAAAAGAAATTTTCATTTATTTGTAGCCATAAAAAGTCGGAGCATTCCAACATTTTTTAAACGATTAAACGTTTAAAAATACTCGTTCTTGCTAATTTTATGCTGTAAACACAACAACCGCAACACTTGCGACGCAGCATTATTTTATTCTTTTATACGTTTAAAGGCGGCAGCGGTAAATGTAAATAATAAACGTAAATCACGCCCTTAAAACCTCTGCTTCATGCATGTTATTACTGTTAACACTAATTGCTAATTATTGCTGCGAAGAAAAATAGAAATTAGCCTAATTGGGAAGCAGCAATATCGTCACATCAAAATAATCATTTCCATATACACTCAAGTATACTATTTTTGAGAGATTGCTGTGCCGCAAATGTTGCTTCTATTGTGTTTATAGCATTAGTTTTACAATTTCCCCTAAAAACACCTCAAGAGATAAGCGTTTTGCACACACAAACCATAAAAAACACTTTAAAACAAAGAATTTCTTCTTCTTTTTTTCTATTTTACTTTATTGTTATGGCCTTAAATATTTAGTGCTACTGGCAATAGTCATGCCATAAATCTCAATATCAAATTGTTAAAAAGTTAAAGCGTTTTAAAAATCAAAGGAAATTAACATTACCTTTCAGATATGTAATCTTTAAAGGGTTTAATGGTAGTCAATTAAACGCGTTAAGCGATATGCTACTGAAATTATTAAAAAAGAAAAGAATTTTCATTGAAAGAAAATTAGTACAAAGATTATGGGTTAAAAACAAATTGAAAACGTCAAGCTATAGACAACTTTTACACTTTAAGCAAACTATAGTGTTACCTGCTGCTATTCATTTTAGCACTGATAATTTGTAACGTTTTCATTGTGGCCAGTAGAAGCAGCAGTATTATAGTTATTATGTGTCATAATTTATTTCTAAATTTTCTGATTTTGTAATTGTAACTAATATTTGCAACAACAACACTAAAATCAATAGCAAAAAATTACAATAACAACAATACTAAGCTATTATTTGAAACAATTATTGTTCAAGACGAAATAATGGAAACAAGTTTATTACACGAAAAAAAAAAAAACGATTTTGTTGTTGTTGTAAATACAACAATAACAACACAATACATAGTAAAAATAAAACAAAAAAAAATCAATTTGTGGTCATAGTTGTTAATGGAAATTTGCATTTTAAAAATATTGTCTGCTCTACATACCAATAGAAAGATGCAGCACAGGGAGTGCACAGTTTCCAGTAGACGATTTTAAAGAATTGAATTTTTTTTACGATTTGAGTTAATTTATAGATTACAAGCGAACATTCAAGTAATTACAAGTAGTCAGTCATTTGACATTAAAAATTGATTTTTTATCGGAAAAAAAGAGAAGAAAATCCAAATTAAAGTCCAATTATGTCTGGACGCTTATTTGGTATTAAAAACTGTGTTTTGGGCGGACAGTGTAAGTAGCCATAGTCTAGTAGGTATTGCTAGTAGCTTACTAGATGAGAATACGTGGCTTGAACTTCAGTTCAGACATTTCGAACAAAATGAAATTTAAAAAAAAATATTTTTTAGGCGACTTCCTCTCAGCAGTCATTTGGCGAAAGACTGTGGGTTACTCAGAAATCTGTCTGGTACCCAACTGTAGTTTCTGCCACGTATGGGTAAAATTAACATCCGAAATCTGTCATTCGGAGTCGGTACCCAACTGTAGTTTCTGCCACGTATGGGTAAAATTAACATCCGCAATATGGGTAATGAGAGAAGCTAGGTTGTAAACATTACTAAAGCGTTGTAACGACCAATTAAGTAAGTAAGATGATGAATCTTTCCAGAAACTTCTCATGCAATTAACCTAAAATCGATTGAGTTTTGAGGCTCATGTAATTGAATTGAATGTTAAAAAAAGCGGTCACAAGAGCTATAACTTTGCGGAAAATGTTTATCTAGAGTGATTGAGAAAAAATACGACCCAATGATGCCATCAGTTCCTTTTCCATTTTCGGAATCACTTCTGGATTCTTTGCAGAAAAGTGCTTTAACGCTGTAGAGAGTTTCTTTCGAAAAATCACAAAAACTTCAGATACTGTATTACCCTGATCACATAACGAATACTTTACATCACTAATTGATGATAACAAAAAGTCTTTAAAATCCGATTTAAGTTGTAGAAATTTCTTTAATTTATTAATTTAATCTTGCGTCCTCCTTTTTCTCCTCCTTCTTCTTATCAATTCTTCATTGATAAATGATATTTTCTATTTCTCTTCTTCATCTTGTTTTGCGATTGTAATGACATGGCAATCCAGTTTGATTGAATTGTTTTTCAATAAATTCCACATGCCATTACACGTTGCGATGCCTCCCTTAATGGAGGGAGGCTTGACAAAAACAAAAATAAAAACATAATTGAGGGAAAAGCATATTTTAATTAAAAAGATATATTACAAATCGAGGGGAGTCATTCCCCTTAAATTACTTAAACATTTATTGGGTTCAATTTGCAGCAATTTTTTTTTTTTTGGATTCATGATATTGAATTTCTTGTTAAACAAATAAAAGTAAAGCCAAACGATGTGTAATACGATGCGCTGGCATTTTTGTAAATTAATTATTAATAATAAATAAATAAATAAATAAGTATAACACACACACAGCGACAGATAATAGGTAATAATAATAAAATAAAAGAATTTAAAAACAAATTGAATTTTTTTTTTTTTTTTTGGTAAAAATCATTCATGTGGGGCACACTAAAGAAGCCCTACAAAAAATGTGAAAAGTAGTTTAGAATGTTGGCTCCATATATCTAATCCACAACAACAACAACAACAAAACTTCCATTGTATTAAATTTTTAAACATTAAACGAAAATACTTCAGTTCAATCTGGCCTATGTGGTTAATGGACGTTAAACTTATCAGACCATTTGCGACAGCACACCTGTACCACACTTTGCAACTTTCATACAACGATATCACGACCATCTATTAGCATCGTAGTTCACGAAAACGCAAGTGGATAATGAATTGACTGCCGTGTATGTGCGGCATTAGACTCTGTTGGCCAATAAGTAGCTGCCGTATTCGTATAATCGCGAAAAGCTTAAGCTTTGCCCAAGACAACGCTCTATGTTTGCAATGAACTGGTTTAAAATTATGCTCAAAGATCGACTGCTGCAACCAATCCATTGTATTGTTTTTGCAAGGACGGGTCGAGCTTTAAAACGGGAATTCAAGGTTTTTATTTGACTTTACTTTGGAAATCGAATAATGGATAACCCATTAACTATTTCTAAAAAATTTACATTTAAACTGTCTCTTTAATTGGTCAAGCCTTTAGTCGGGCTTACAACCTAGCTTCTCACATCAGCCATATTGTGTGTGTTTGTGTGTGTTGATTTTATCCAAGAGTGATAGGATCTATAGAGAACCCCTTTTCATGGCAATTTTATTTTAATTTCAAGAGTTTTTGCCAGAAGACTGCTGAGACAAAGTCGTCGAAAGAAATATTTTTTCTTCATATTTCTCTTTGTTTGACATGCCGACATCCCTACCTACTAGTCTGTGGTTATTCCTTATTTTAAAAACTATCAGAACATCATTAAACAAGTAATTGACTCCCAAAAACAACAAAAACTGCTTATTTGGAAGTTATCGTTTTACAGCAACAGCAACTGGTTGTTGTGTCAGCAATGCAATGAAATCATATCGCCTGCCTGCCTGGTCAAACACACAAATCTCGGCTTGTAGAAACCGGCTTATAAATAAAAACAATTTTTTTTTTGTAAATTATTTTTTGAGGTGAAGGTTGACTTGCTGATGTTTGTTTTTTTTTTATTTTTATTTGTTACAACACAAGTGTTTTAATTTGAATACATGAAGTTACCAGTTTATTGAACAAAATTTTATTTTTTATTTTTTAATTGATTTCCGCAATACTATTGCATTACGAATATTAGTTAAGTCATGGAGTTACGCCCCCTTTTGGTTTTCAGTTTTCGTTTAATGACGTTTAATTTATAAAAAAAAAAATTTTTGTCTATGAATGTTTTGCATTAAACGTTTTACAAAAAAAAAAAAAAAAAAAAAAAAAAATTATTGAAGAAAGAAAAAAAGAAAAATTATTAAAGAAAGAAAAAAAAACAATTATTAACGAGAGAAAAAAATAATTTGTTTTTTAAATCAATGTAAACTTTAAATGCTGCTGGAAAATGTAGGCAACAGATAAGAAATTATTAATTAAGCCTTAAGATATACTTTAAATATTGCAAAAAATTCATTCACACTACTTGCTACTTGCTTCACAAAGCCCGGTTTAGTAAGACCTTTAAAAAATCATTGTCTGGGCGAGGCTGTATTTACCATTTTTTTTTTTTTTTTTTTGTTTTTTTTTTTTTTTGAAACGATTGCATTCCATTTGTTTTTCTAACATGAAATGCTTCACCTACTTTTAAATGCTTTTTCTACCACAAATTTTTTCTTGTCATGGAAAAAAAATGTTTTTTTTTTTCAATTTTTGAATTTTTTTTATTTGTTCCCCCTTAAATTGTTAGGCTATTATTGTGTTATTTTCGGTTGGCTTTTAGCCAATTTAAAATGAAACAATTTACAGAGAATATTTGATTTGTTGACAGTTTTTTTTTTTTTTTTGAATACCAAAACATCAGCCATCAACCACAGTAGTAGCAGTAGCAGCAGCAGCAGCAGCACCACCACCATTGTCGTCATCATAAAAAATAAGAAAAATGCCATCAATATTCCTACTTTTAATTTCCAAATAAATTTTGAATGAACATGGATTATTGTACGTCTGTCTGTCTGTCTGTCTGTCTGTCTGTCTGTCTGTTCTTTAATAAATTAATTTATTTATGGTACATTTAGGCACGTCATTGGAACGCATATTATTTCTTAAATATTATGGCGTTTTAAATATTATTTTTTATTCGGATGTGCAGTGTGGGAATATTTTCTTTCTTTTTTTTTCAATTTTTATTTTTGGAAAGAAAATTTTTTTTTCAAATTTCTTTTTAATGGCCATGAATTTGAATTTTCTGCGCTGAAATTTAACCCACTTAGGCCGCTATTCATGGAATTACGTTTGTTTTTATCAAGTAAAGCAGCACGATCATCAGTTTAAATTTAAATTCAAAAAATATTTTTAACAGGAATTGTCGTCTGTTGTTTTTTTTTTTGATTAATAGTTGTTGTTGTTGTTGTTGTTGTTTTTAATTAATTGTTGTTTACAACAATTGAATTGATTTAAATTGAATTGTTTTTCATAAACAATCAACATGTGTTTGTTTGTGCTGAATTGTAAATAGAAATTGATTCATATTGCTACGCGGTTCAAATCCAACTGACAGAGTCAATCAATTGCGCCCTGATAACCCATTAGCAATTGTAAAAATTTTTTCTAATATTTTCTAAGTGATTTACAAGGTTTTCTTTAATAAATCAAAGGCGATTGAAATTCAATATTTTTCTTTAAAATTTTTAATAGTAGTAACGGCTGCTGCTCCTTAAATGAGGTGACCATATTGAAAATGCGAGAAAACTGGTATCAGAGAATATATATCGTGTAAGTGTGTGTACATACTACGTCAGCGTAGTGTAGTCTAGTAGATAGTGCGCTGGCTCGAACCCCAGGACAGACATCAAAACGAAAGTAAGAAAAAATGCTTTTTCGGCGATTTCCTCTTAACTGATTTCTGGCAAAAATTCTGAGAGTAAAAACAAAATTGCCATGAAAAGCTACTTAAAAACCTGTCGTACGAAGTCGACTTCAAGCTGTAGTCTCCGCCATACATGTAGAAAATTAACACACACACAACAAAGTGTGTATGAAGCTAGATCGTAATCTTGACTGAAGGGTTGTAATGGGATTGTCAAAAAACGCATGTTAACTCTGAAGAATATAAGGAGATATTCGACGGTTACTCTCTCATATGGATGCCTGGACACGTAGTCATTGACGGTGAAATAAACTGACATACTCAGGAACTTTTTAGTAGTTATAGGGGACATTGAACCATACTTAAAGGTGAGAGATTACCTCTTAACGATTTTTGTACAACCTGTAAAGCCAAAGCTAAAGAGGAGGCCACAGAAAATCTTCTTTTGTAATCATGCGGTATTTTGGGGGCCTGAAGCAAAGGGCAGAACGTATAGGAAAAAACAAATTTAATTTTTTTACATAAGAGAAAGAGAGAATGAGAGAGCAAGATGATGCGAAATGAAAAAGAAAGAAAAGTTCGAAATTGTCGATCTTATTCTCATATATTCTCTATTGACCTAAGAACCAAGGGCCATGAAATAAATCCAATTGTTACTATTTAAATTCGACTATTAGGATAAAATTTTCTTTCCAAAGCAATTCCATACAAGTGCTGTTGGAATGTGAAAAACGGACGAAATTCATTGCTTTTTAAGTTAAAATTTTTACCTGCATTACTTAATTATTTTTTGTTTATTTTTTACTTTGGGTTGCCAGTTCTTCTGCTGGTTGGTATGGGTTGGCTGGCTGGCTGACTGGCTTGCCGGCCGACCTTAACCTCAGTTTTCCAAAAATGACCGCACACATTTGGTCATTATAATGCGCATTTAATATTTTAACTTTACAAAAATGCACAAAGTTTTTCTGCGTATATTTAAAAAAAAAAATCACATTTAAATGAAAATAAATCATGTAAGCTGGTGGCCAACATTCAGAGGCGTGATATATTTTTTAAAATTTTTTTTTTATAACGAAACTGTTTTACTGGCTCCGTTAACTCGCATTTTAATGTGGTTTTTATGGCCAATTTTTTTTTTTTTGAGATAAACTGCGTTGCGGGAGGTGTTTTGTTATGAGAAATTGAATACAAAAATAAAATTTTATTTTCAATTTAACAGAATTGCGTTAAACAATAAAGTTTTTTAAAATTTCTCGAATCAAAATTATTTAAAAATCAATTTCCTTCATAAGCAATAAGCTCTTTAAGTATAAAAGTATGTGAGTGTGTGCTTCTATCTTAATGTGTATGTAAATAATAAACAACAACAAGAACAACCACAATAACAACTGGAAAAGCATTGAATATTCTGTTTTAATTTAACAATCAAATCTATACACACTTAACCATACATATGCACGTACTTAATTGTAATTATTAATGTATGCGTGCATACTTACAGGATTTCATTTACTATTTTAACTTCTCTCTGCCTCTATTTTTAACTCTCTCTCTATCCATCTCTCCCTCTCTCCCTCACTGTCTCTATGTGTTACTATTTAATAGTTGGAACACACTCTGGTGTGTACATATGCATTCACTTGATATATATGCATTCACTACATACTTACACTTATACACTCTCGCATGCATTTACGCGTATTTTGAGTTCCACACTTTAATAACTAGCCAGAGAGATAAAGAGAAAGAGAGTTTGTGTTTCTTTTCCAAAATTCATTGTGAAATTTAATAAAAAAAAAATCAGGGAATTACTTCTTCACTCTCCATTTTTTTTTTATCGTCTTGTTGGAACCACAAAGAGAAGTTTAGAATCTTTGATTGAAGAACCAAACATAAAGCGGTTTTATGTGGCCTTCATTCACGCTTAACGGTTCTATCACGGTCATTTTCGAAAAATTACGTTAAAATAATACCTCCAGTCATGCAGAGAATGCAGAGGCTTTTCCGCAATCACTTCTGGCTTCTTCCAGCCTCTCCACATGGAACACTTTGACTTGTTAACGTTAACGAGTGAGAAGTGTTAGTTGGATTTCATATGAAATGAAAATGCCATGGAAATGATAAATCCAGTTTATCTGGCATATTTTCTGCAACAGGTAAATACATAGATGCTTCCAGTCCCTTTAAATTTCTTTATAATCTTTTCAATTTCTTAATCACACACCGTAATGCTTAAACACTAGATATGGTTGAATCATCTAATTTGAAACGTTACGTCAATACACGTAAAATAGCAAACATTAGACTAAAAAAAATTATATTTCACATGAAAGATATTAAACAGCTGACTGTGCCACACAGGACTGCCGATACAAAGCAACAAAAAAATAAAATTAGTCAAACGTCCACGTAACGTAATAGACTATACGTTCGTTTCTAGCTTATGGAAAGCAATGTGAAAGATTATCGAACCAGAATGTCATTTCGATAAGCATTTGTCTTATTTACGTTACGCGAACGTTCGGCTAATCCTACCTTAATGTTTGTGCTATAATTTGCATACTGCATGACTTACTTTAATTCAATCCAATCCGACTCTTAAACTTACTTACTTTTGTCCCTAAAAGCCTTTTTGTTTTTGTATATCGTATAGCAGTTTTAAGGGGAAGTGATGAATACTCTTTCAGTTCAGTGTGGGTGTTAGTTTCTCTTTATTGTTTTGTAGTGTTAAAGGTTTCCTGTGTCCCTTTTTTTGGGGGTTCTTTTTTTTTTGTTTGTTTTCATGCTTGGCTGTTACTTTTTGTTGCTGTTGTTGTTGTATTTTATTTTTGTAAATATTTTTATTTTACAACAAAATTCAATTTGTTTTGATTATAGAAAAACAAAAACAAATACAAAGAAATGGACACTGTGCCAAGACTTAAGACAAAATATTCGCACAAAAAGATTACATAGTTACACTTGAATTGTTTTCATATGTACATAGAGCTTTACATATGTACGTATCAGCATTTTGGCTTTTTTTTTTGATACAATTTTACGTTTTTATTGTTTTTCTTTTTTTTTTCTTAAGTTACACTACTTGACGGAGTCTTTTGTTTGTTTTTTTTCTTGGTTTGTACTGTACTGAGACAATTTGTTAAGAAATTTTTCCCTTTTTCTCTCTTTTTTTTTGTTTTACTCTGCAATGAAGGATTTATGGGCTTTATTTTAATTTTACATACTTATACACACACACACACACGCACATACACATGTGTAGTATGTTATCAAGCATAAACTAATGCCCAGTTGGAAAAAGTTAGAGCGAGAGAGATAGAGAGAGAGAGAGAGAGCAGGAGCGAGAGAGAGAGAGCAGGAGAAATAATAACAACATGACAGTTTTCTTTTTCATTTAAAATATAATAAATCTTGGGTTTTGTGATGTCTTAAGATCACAACAACAACTTAGATTATGTAAATAACAGTAACAGCAACAGCAACAACAACACCAAGAGGCACATTTCTTCTTTACAAAACTAGTTTTGTTTTCTTGCAAACATAAACCACAGAATACGAGAAGCTCATATCAAATGCTTTACTTCTTTAAACACACACACACACACGCACACACACACAAATCTCAATATAACTTTAAATGGAACGAATTTTCTCTTGAAGTTCCTTTTGTAAATTTGTTAATATCGCCATATAAGCTGTTATTTACGTTATGCATACCGTTGAAATGAATTGAATTGAAAACTCATGATTTTTTTGAATGAAATTTCTTTTTTTTTTAGTTTTTGTTGGCATATATCAAATCAAATTCTCTTACACATACGCATGCATGCATGTATGCTTACATTATTAAATGAATTTATGTTGAACGGACATCATATACAACATACATATATACATATACATACATACATACATACATACATTATACCAGTACTACAATACATACATACATACATACACATATAAGACACGTAGAAAATTTTAATTGAAATTTATGTCTCATTTAGAATGTAAATTTTAATTTAAACTACATATGAGTGTATGTGTGAGTTTTTGCGTACGCCTGTGCGTATACATATGTATATACGGGCATATATTGTAATTGTTAGTTGCGCGTTATAGAATTTGTTGATTTGATTATTATTTAAAAGCCAGCAATGCACAGGGCAGAGCTACATTAGGAAAATTATTCTTTTTTTTTTTTATCGAAATTCCTAGAGAGAATCATTCATTCATTTTCAGTTGATTTTCGTTGATTTCTGTTTAAATCAATTGAATTGATTCTATAGAGACGACGCCACCGCACACACACACACACACAGTGACAATTATTTTACCACTTTAAAGGGTTGCCAATTTAAATAAATTTTGTTTTTAGTTTTCTAATTGAAAAGTGTTACGAAAATATTTCAATAATTTGAAGCGACTTTTAGTGTTTGAAATCATAAAATGGCTTAGAAATTAATAGCTTCCAGTTGTTTGCTGGGTTGAACAAAAAAAAAAAAAAAAAAAAAAAAAAAAAAAAAAAATGGAATAGAAAAATCAGGTTTTTTCATTTGCTTGATTAATTAAAAATTTTTTAAATAAAAATTAAACTTTTATTATATGTATGTACTCACCTCCTGTGAAATTGTTGTGTGTTTTCACATGCAATATTTCTATTTTCGTAAAAGTAGGGATTAAATTCACATTTGATTTCATTTCTACATACATATTGTTTGTATTGTTTGCCATTGTATTGTATTGTTTTGCTAATTATTATTATACAAAAAAAATTTTAATATTTTATTGTAGGGAGTACGTAACTTGTATACGCAATAGGGTTTAAAAATGTAGGTCAAGTTTTAATTTTTGTTTTCAATTAAAAATCATATTAAATATTCAATCTTTCCCTTGAAATGTTATGTTTAACGAAAAATAATTTTTTTCCATGGAAAATTTACGATTGTCGCATGCATGGTCCTATTGTGCTCTTACCAATAAGGGATATCAACCTCGTAAAAATTATGGACATTTTTTTAACTTGAATTAGGACTGTTAGTGAAGTATCATTCGTTAAATGACTATATGCTCTCTAATTGGCACGTATTTCTTGGCGCAGATGCATCACAAAACTTCAGTACATGGTACGTCTATTCGGAAAAGAGTTTAATCGACACACTTAGACTAAATGACGCCATTGTAACATCACAGTTTTTTTTTTTATTTTGTTTTTCTTATTGGGAAACATTCAGAGTTTTCAATAAAGCTACTCAGGTTGCCAATGTCTATGTCCTACAGTTTGTTTAGATCGGCCTTGTTGTAGGCAGACACCAAGCTACTGTTTCCATCTCCGTCATAATGCTGGACGAACAGTCTCTTCGTCTTGTTCTTCTCTACAGCTTTTGCAGAAAGCGTGTGTCAATGCGCCTTGGATGAGTCCCCATAATGCAATACCAATTTTGTTTCAGATTTGGCCAATATCCTGTGCCTTTCTGTTTGCATCCGAACCCACCTATCTGCCGGTGTTCCTCAAAAGGATGCCCAAAATAGAGAATTTAGGAGAGATTTTGATGGTATTGTTGCACCTGACCAGGTTATCCGGTTACAGGTTGGTTTGGAATGTTACTGAGTCCTGGTATTCAAATGATATGGACATTCTTTCTGTTCCCCCAACTCATTGAGTTATCTGCGACAACTATATACCATCTTGGAATTCATTACGCTCTTATTCGGACCAGACTTAACAGACTTATGATCTTTACTGTAATGACACCCTTATTTCTCTGGTAGACTGTCTGTATAATAATGTATGCAATATTATCGTTTCTGTTTTAAGTAGCTGGTATATATACTACACTTGGGAGACAGTCCCTTAAACCTTCTACGGAAAAAATAATTTCTCTAGAAAAAATTCATTTTTTTTTACAATTTTTTAAATTTTACAAACGTGTTTCACATTAACTGTTAATAATAAAATTTTATTACTGAGTCTAATAGATTTCTATTAATTTCAATAATGAATTCCATTTGATCCCTTAACACCTTACCTTAGCTGGTGTTATTACGACTTGTATTATCCAGGCCCCAGAGTTTAAATAGTTTTTCGTTTTTTATTTTTTTTTTTGCATTTTAACTACAATATTTATTTCATTAATGCATTTAAAAATATGATATAAAATATAAACAATTAAAATAAACAATTTCGTAATTTATTTTAAATGATTTAACGAACGTATCGTACGTTAAATTAGAAATTAAAAATCATTTATTGACTCACTTATTAAGGCATGACTTGAATTGATTAAAAGCCCATAATAAAACAGAGCGTAAAACAATAGCAACAACAATAATAACAACAACAATAATTATATTTAACAATAATGAATAGAAATTTAATTAAACAATTAATTAATAAGAGAATTGTAGCGTCATTACAACTAGAAGAGGAAGAAGAAGAAACATTTACAAACAAGGGGCAGATGAAATGAAAATTCTGACGTATTTTTATGGAGAAAAAAATGAAATTGAATTTGAAAACAATTCCTGGGATTTTCTAGAATGTAAATAAACCAGAAACCTTATCGTACGTTATACGAGGGTGTGCCAATGAATTACTTGTGAGTTCTAATCCTAATCTTTTAAAATGGAATTCTTTCTGGGATGATTTCATCAATGAAAGTCTGAAAATAAAAAATAGTTTTTCAACAGTTAGGAAAGCAATATTCCGTAGTCCATATCCGAAAGGACTATCTAGCATTAATGGATTCCATAACTGTATTGTAATACTCCGTTTACTCCACATCCTTTTGCATCCAGTGAATTGTGATTTTTCAGTGAATGAAATGCCTTTACTTGTGATTCGTTCCATTGATTTGCGCTCTTGGTTTTTTAGTCAACTGGCTTGGCACTTTTTTCATTGCTTTTGTCACTCCACCGCTGAGTTAATGCAACGAATTTGACAATGACTTGCCCTTGATTTTGGGCAGTTTAACAGTGTGTGGTAAGGATTTGACTTGATGACATATTGTCTTGCTGTTATGCGATATCATAACTTTTACAACAATAACCCGTAGACCATAATGTTACACTCTCTGACTTCTCTGCCACCAGCCTCATCCTCAAGCTAAGGGTCAATTCCAAAGAAACTTTCGTTTTTTCGTTTGAAATGATGACGGATTTGAAAAATTTTCCAATTTTTTCTCTTCACTCTTGTCCAGACCTCCTTCCTCCTTTCACTTGCTGTGTATTTATGTGGAGAGAGAGTGAGAGAGCGATAGAGAGAGAGAGTGAGAGAGAGGGAGTGAGGGTGAAAAGAGGGAGTGTATGCTGCCACTGGTTTTTTTTTTAGGAGAAATGAAGAAACAATTTTTTTTAAAAGTTTTTCTTCCGTTCCATCATTTCCGTTTTGACGCCGGTTTAAATTGACACTTCCAACTACAACGTGACTGAAAGCCACTTATACACATACATACGCAAACACACACATATACACACTTACCATTCAACATAAATGGATCACATATAGAACACTTACTCCCACATACATACACACACACACACATGCAGCACAGTGATTGTAGAGAGTAAAGGAGACAAGAATAGGTGGGACAATGTGTTCTTTGAAAAAGAAATTAAAAAATTAACACGTTTTTCGAAGAGGCCAACAATGAGAAAATGACAAAAAAAAAAGTCAAAAAATAATTGGCGAAGAGCAAAAGGAGATGGGATTAGAAAAACAAGAAGGACAAGTTGTTCAAAGACAGAGAAGTCCAACCTTTTCTTTTTTACTTCTAAATAATGAATTTAAATTCAACTTAACCAACATGTGGAGAAGGAGTATGTAGCTGTCAAAACCACAACAACATACGAAATGTCATGGAATGTCGATTTGAAAGAAAAATGCAACTGAAACTCACTGAAGCTTATTCTGAATTCAAACAACAGCGTTTGGTAGCGCAATGAAACGAGATCAATTTGCGGCATTATTTTCATTTTTAGTATTTATAGGGCATTGGTCCATTGGAGATCATGCTCTACCGGTTGCGATTCGACCTCTCCCTGTGATTTCCATTCTACGGTCCGCTTTGCTATGTCATCATTGCGTGTCCTCCTATGCTGGATTTTCTCGACTTGTACTTTTCCGTACCGTTCAATACTACCTTTGTTTTCTCTGTTGTAAACTCGAGATTTTTCTTTTCAAAATTGAAACTCGAAGAAACAAATTTCCGTTCCCTGCTCTAGGCTGCTGTCACGTTTAAAATTTCAAAAAAGAAAAAGGAAACCTTAAAAGCGTGAGGGACAAGAGTGCTGCAAGAACATAAGGCAGAGAAGCAGGAAACGCATTTTTGTTAGCGTGTGTGCATGTGCTTGTGATGTGTGATGTCTTTGAGATTTCAAGTCTTAAGTTTGCTTATCAACTGGAAATCCTTTAGATTGTTTTTTTCTTTGGTCCTTTTTTTTCTCATCTCTCTCCCATTGTCTTGTATTTGTTTTAAGGATTATTTTTATGTGTCATCTTATCCCTCAGCATTGATTTGATATTTTATTTGATTTTTTTCCGCTTTTCTTTTGGAATTTTTTCTTGAGGAATTTTCTTCCCCTTCCTAGGGGAGGGGTTATAGAAAAACAATTTGACATATGACGTCATATTGATGGCAAGAAATGGAAATGAAAGATGTTGGAAAATCTTGACAAATATTTCGCAAATAAAATGAAACGAAAAGAAGGGAGAGAGATGAAGAAACTTTAAAAATAATATTAGAACAGCAGGGGTAACAGCAGCAAAGGAAATGAAAATGGAGAGAAAATACAGCAATACATGTTGAAAGGAAAACTTTCTCAGAATAAATTGCTGCTGCTGTTGTAAGTGAAACAAGCTGAGCTGGTTTCAGAACTTCTTTTTTTCAAATTCCAATAACTTTTGAAAACTATTGACAGTGAAGTGATAAAGAAAGTGGAATTTTTAATTATAAACGAAAGAAAAGAAAAATGAAAGTTAAAGATAACAGAAGTACTTTAGCTGTGCTAAAATTAACCATTCTGATGCATAGCGGGAGATTGGTATTTGGAAAAAATCTGTAGAAGTGGTCACACAGTGATGTTTTGTATTTGTAAGGTCTCAATACATCAATATTAAAACTTAACGAGATTTTTCTCTATGATTGCGTTTAAATATTAGAGCTCCATATTCTTGTACCAACAGCAAGTGGCTTCACTGTCGCTATTTTCGACTGTTGGCACCAGCTTTGTCATGGTTTCCTGAACCATAAATTGCAGACTTTTTGATGTTGAACAGCGAAAAATGTCCATCCCTATTGGGGTCTGTGCGATTTATCACCAGACTTGTCTGGTCAGAAATAAGTTTTTGGAAAAAAAAACAATTTTTTTTCGCTTTAGGCAACTTGTCATGAGGCTATCACTTCGAGCTGCATTTTATGATAGTCTTCCGAGTAAGGTTGGTCAGTTTAGTGCTTGTCTAGTCCTCTCCAGACCGTTTGCTGTAATAATGCTCTCTAGATAGTAAATACTACAAGATTCGCTGATATTTCTTGAGTTAAAACGCTTGGCCTTCTTGAGACTATATTATATCGCTTCGGTTTCCCATTTGTTCGGTTTGAAAGGAATACTATTCCAGATAGTCTAGACTGGGAGACTTCTTGTCTTGCTTTTGATGAAACTTTCGTCTATAATTCTCTCAATGATCACGTTGCAAAGCAAAGACGGGATTAGACAGCTTAAGCTGGTCATTTCTCTCTCACGTTATACGATTTCTCGTTATACGCCTTCGATTTGCACAGGTTGATTCTGATCATAGGCTCACCCTGTATCCATTGCTTGCGTTCAGAATGTCTGTAGCCAATACCACGTTTCTACCACATTCGCTTAAATTATACACCGGTTTACTACTGACTTGATTGTAATTTCAGTCGATGTCGGACTATTGCAGCAATAATCAGACCGTTCTAGCTTTCGTAAGTCTAGTGATCTAAAATGATAGGATTTCGGAAAGAGTGCTGTGCATTGCATATTCTCTCAATTTTTTCGAAAACTTTTAATATTTTTTTTGTTTTAAAAATTTTTTATTGTTTAAAAGACAAAATTTTAATTGTTGTTGTTTTTTTTTTTGTTTTTTTTTGTAAATATTTTTAGGAAACTTAACAAACAAATGCAGTGAAAAACAATTTCAATGCGGCAATGGCAACTGTATACCGGTTCGTTTTTTATGCGATGGTGATTCCGATTGTGCAGATCATAGTGATGAAATGATACCAGAATGTAGATTTAGAGGTGAGTGTGATAAAAATTTTAATTTCTAATTTAATTGGAAACTTATAATTTCTCCTTTTTAATGTCCAGAATTTAGTTTTAGTTTTGTTGAGTTTTTTTTAGTACCATTGCTCTGCGGTACGTTTGAGTATTTAAACATGAAAATTTTCCTTTGGAGATTTAAACAATTTTTCAAAAATTTTTCCATTTCCAGTTCCGTTCTCATTCCCATTCCCATTTTTTTTTGTCGAAATTAATAACTTTTCAATGCTAATTTTGTATACAAATAAACATAGAATTTTCTTTCCATTCAGAGTTGACCACAAACATATAAGAACTAAGCGTTAAAATATTTATTTTTAGAAATTTTTTCTTTCTTGTTTTTCTTCCTTTTTTTTGGCATGTTTTGTGAAGAGAAATCATTTGTTTTTTCTTAGAATTTTTCTATGCCACAGAGAATTTTCCACAAACAGATAAAATGTATCAAAAATGAGAGGAAAAAAGAACTCAAAATTCAAAAAAGAAAATATTTTCGGACACTTTTTTTAGTCGTTATAGTAATATCGGACACTGAGAAACTGATTTTTAAATTCTCATCTTTAAATCCCCCTATTAAGATTTAAATTTTTGTTTAAAAAAATGTTGAATTTGTTCCCCTTTAACTATAAAATGTATTCTTCTAGCTTTAAACTTATTGCAAACACCCTGTTTTCTGCCTTACTTTTCTCTCAGTGTGATTTGTTTACATTTTAAAAACAATTTTTTTTAAAGCCAAATTCCTACTTTATTTAGTCCTATTGTTCTGTGATCGTTGTTATTGTTATTGTTGGCACATTATGTGTGGTGATGGTATGATACTAAAATTATACTCCCACACACACAAGCACACTCTCGCATATATACCCGAAATGAAAGCCTAAATTCTCGGCAGTTGCATGTGATATTTGGCCCACAGAAATGTTTTCCATTAAAAAAAACAACAGCAACAATAACAATAGCAATAACAACAAAATAAGAAACTGCGGAGTTGCAAAACTGGTATTGTGTTATTAAGATTGGAGAGTTTCTTCTTTATTTACATTAGAGGGTCTCTTGTTTTTTTTATAGAGCAATAGTAAGAAAGAGGGAAAGCATAAGGTGTGTGGGTAAACACTTGAGAGGAGTTTGCGGTGTTTTTAAAGGAAGGGTGTTCGTGTGAAAGGAAAGAATTTCGTTTTGTTTCGTGCACTAGTTATGCGGTTATAGGTTTTGTTTTTCTTTTAAGAATAATAATACAATTGTTGTTGTTGTTGTTGTTGTTGATATTTCTTTTGTTATTGTTAACGATAAAAGAAAAGGAGTATGAAAATTACTCTCTGCTGTGGCTATGGTTAACTCCCAAAAATTATTGTGTTCTGTTGTACTGTGCAATACCCCATGTTTGCGTTTGTGTTTGTGGTCAGCTATTGATGCTTTAGTAATCGGAATTTATACAATGTGGGCAATAGCATGTATTGTGTTATAGTGTGTAGGCAAAAAATTTCTTTATTTGTGTTTATTGTTGTTGTTGTTTTTTTACCCTTCCTAAGCAAATTGGTTACAAAATCTTGGGTTTTTTCTCAAGCTCTCACTTCTTATTTGTATTTTTTTGCATCTTATTTTCTTTTCTTTGTTGTTAGTGAGAAAGAACGAGGGGGTGAGTATTCTCTCTCTCCTTATTTATATTGTTTGCTAAGTTATAACACGTGTTTTAATGCCTATATGGTGGTTAGTTGTGTAAGTGTTTGTGCTATAAACGATGATCATTTTCATTTTGGGAGCATTTAAATTCACACACATACACACACACATACACGTATACACACATACACAGTAAAATCGGTACGTAGAGATAGAGTGGAACATAAGGGCCTTTGGAAATCATCAAAAGTAATGAATAAGGAGTGAGAATAAGTATCATTGGCATAAATAGGGTGTATCATACAAAAGTATTTTAAACATTTCAACATAGAGAAAATATCTAGAAAAACCTTTCGATAAAACAGCAGGGCCCCATGGAATCTAAGCCTTGTATTGTTATTCTTTACCTTTCTATTTCCTAGTGTGCAGAATATGGTTATCGTATGTTTCTTAAGCATGTATTCCCTTGAACATTTACAAAAGAGAAGAACATTTCCTTTGAAATTCCATTTGAAGTGAAATAAAAGAGAAAAGGAAAACGAAATGAAAACCTTTAAATATTATTCAACCTTTTGAATAGGCAATAGATACACACCCTCCTTTAGCCTCGTTTCACTATCCTCAAATAGTTTTTTACGCATTTATTTCTTCCTTAGCCGTAGCCAGTCATGGTTGGTGTTGTTGGTGTTGTAAATGTTAACCATAATCACGTGTAAACCATTTAATATTGGTGCCGGTTATACTATTTATCTATACTTTCGGTTAGTTTTCTTAAATATTTCATTAAGTGTTAGTACAACAACAACTACACCCCCCCCCTCCCCCAACAATAACCACATGAATATGTAATAATGAAATGCTTTTAAATCTTTAGCATTTAATATTACCAAAGAGAAAGAGAGCAAAAGATTTTTATATTCTCTGGTTAGTTTACTCCCGATTTTCTTTCTATTTCTTCTTTTTTCCTTTTTGTGCTCTAATTTAACATGTTCTAAGAAATATTTAATTGAGAAAATTTATTGGAATTTTCTCGCATTGCTGGAGAGGGCGGGAAAGAAGAAAAATTAACACACGTACATACATATATGCTGGTCATAGAAAATAAAAAGAGAAAAGAATTCTTTAACCTTCAAACCATTTTAGCAGTAAAAGAGATGAGCGGTATGCGAATTGAGACTTCACACTATTTTAGTGATAAAAGTGTTAAACCGGTTGGCCTAGAAATTTTCTTTTTGGTTCGTAAATAGTTTTCTAAAAACCAAGAATTTGATATCAGACACGAGGGAACAAAATGATTTGGTTTTTTGTGTTTCTTCTGTCTTTAAAGAGGATGACTGGAGGTAAAATTTCAATCATTTATTGTGATACAGAAATATTGAATTCATTTTTGACGGGGAGATGGGAGAATATTCCTTCACATTGAACATGCAATGGACCAATATAAGAGTAATGATGTTAGGAAGTAAGAAAACCTATGAACGAACCAAGTTTTATTGCCAGAAATATGGCAATTAAGAGAAATTTTGTTGAAAAAAAATAAAATTATTGCGAATAGATTTAAACTAAAACTACTGCCTCGTTTTCATGTAGCTCACCTGACAACGAAAATAGAAAATAATTGTTTAAGTGAGATTTGTAGTGAAAACGTTAAAAATAAATAAATCGCCAGAGTGCTGTTAAAAACCAAGGATAACGAACGCACAAGGCTTAGGAAGATGCCACAACAACAACAGCAAAATGAAAATAAATAAAAAATTAGTAGAGAACCTTCTAAATGGGGGAGGAGTAGGTAGTAGTAGCATTTATACGATACTTAATTATAGTTATGGAGGATAAATAACAAAAATTTAAAGCATACTTTAAAGAGTAAACAGAATTTACTCATGTTTTGTACAATATATCATGCAGAATGAAAAATTTTAATGTGCTTTGGATGTTTTACTTGATTTTCCTCTATTTATTTCCTTTAAAATTGTCCAGATTGGTTTGGAGTTGATATTAAACAAATTTTAAAGCATATTTTAAGGAGATAGCTTATAATTACGGTTTTCTATATCAAATCTTTCACAATCAAAAATGTTCATGTGTTTTTTTTTTTTAGATTTTTGCACTTGTTTTTCCTGTATTGGTCCTCTACACTTGTCTGACCTAAGTTAGACATTGACTCTAAACAAATATTAGAGCATACCTTAAGGAGAAAACAAAGAAATTGTTGAAGTTTTGTGTAACAAATCTTTCTCTTCTTGTTTTGCCTCTGTTTGTCTCCCGTTTTTAGTTGTTCTTTTTCTTTATTCTGTTTTTTCTTTCTTTCTTTTTTTTATTTTCAATTGTAGCCACTAAATCACCTGCAATATTTCATTTAGTTTTTCTCTCTCACTTTTTTAACCCTTTTTTCATACGTACTTTATTCCCCTACAATTTCAATTCATTTCAATAACTCTCTGGATGATTTTTTGCTTGTGTTTATCAATTTTTCTAACTCTGGTTGGGTATTTTTTCTATCATTTTCTAAAAGCTTAAAAAAAAAAATATGAAACTATACCATACCCCTCCACTCATGTCATGTAATAAATTTTTTAACAATTTTTTTCCAGTCGCTTTTTATGCTGCTGCTGCTTTATATCTTTGTCTTTTAAATCAATTTTGAAGAGTTTTACTTTTTTGTTGTTGTACAAAAACCATCTTTTTTTTTTTAACAATTTATACATTGTAAAGCCATTTATAAATTTAACTCTTAATATAATAGAAACTCAAGCAAAATAAGGAAAAAAAATGGGGGAAATAACAAGTTAAGGGGGGAACTAACTCATGCGGCATGAGTTTGTAAAAAAAAAAAAAAAAAAATTTGAAACAAAGTTGAGGAATTGGGGAACATAGTTAAATAGAAAATTCTATAAAAACTCAAGAATTTTCAAGAACTATTCCAGTTTTGTAATTGAAAAACATATTGAAAAATATTTACAGGCTTTAATTTTTTTAAATTTTTGTTGCATACTTACAGGCAGTGAAATATGTCAACGATCTTACTTAAGCCATTACGTGTCTGTCACACAGTATAAGGATTTTTGCAATGATATTTCTATTTATTTCTCTCCATGATTAACGTTCTTCTATTCGATGAGTTTATATTGAGTTTTTTGAAAGTGAAATGCTTTCTATCTCTTGACCTTGGAAGTTACTCAGATAGCACCTTTAGAACACAGCCCACTACATTTCGAATATTGCCACTCCCGGATTTTGTTTTTACTTTTCTTTAGGATATGTCTTGTCAAAGGCGGGTATACGTGATTGACTTTTCTCAGTATAAACAACGGGTTCGAGACGAAAACAAGACTTACTTGTAGACAACTAGAGGCAGTTTTTCGTCATGCAAGGTCACATAACAACAAATCGTATTCTTCATTTAACGAGCACCGGACTTTTATACGGCCCCCCTACCATATATTATCAACAGCTTTCACTTTTTATTGCCTTGTTTGAGTTCTTTTGATCAAGTTTTTCTAGCTACGCAGGTGTTTAGTCCGACTGTAGCAAGTTCTAGAATGACAGCGTTGCCACTGAGCGTATCATGGAAATATTTTATCTAAGAAAATGTATTAGATGTAGTTGTGAGGAACTCTAAGGGGTCAGGGGCCTTCCTCCGTGGATAGTAAAAATATTACGCCTGCATATCTGATCCAATATTCCGAGAATTTCTAAGTCACTGATCACTTCAAAACTTAACATGTATTTGCCTGGTCCGATTTTAATAGCTCTTAATATACTTCTAGTTTGTGGTCCTTCTAGTTTCACCAAATATAAGACTTTGCTTTGGCGTCATATATATTCAGTTTTGGCGTTGATTCGGCAGTTTGCTTGACTGCCTATGCGATTGCTTATGCTTAAAGTTATCCTAATGGTTCCCTGTATTTTACGCGGCACTCAGTTTCCCTTCTTTTGGATGAAGTCTGTTGTTGGGAAATAATTTCTAACAGCTGCCGCATTGGCTTCTAATAATTTTAAAGTTGTTCTTGACTTTTTGTTATGAGAGCGTAATGTGCCTCCATAATTGTTAAGTCATTTTTGTAGCATACTTTCAAGCGCATCATAATGCTGAATTGTATTGTAGCATACTTTTTAGCATCTAGCTATTGTAGAAATAGTAACTCATGGTCCCATTTACAATTTTCATGATATTTTACTTAAATTTCTCAAATATTTTTAAAAATAATGGCATGCTTTTAGGTATTTTGATATTTTTATTATTTATTATTTAGCATACTTTAAGGCTTACTCAAATATTTTGTTTACAAAAATTTGTTGCCTTATTTTATTTAAAGTGAGTGTTGTTGCTTATCTGCTGTGAAGTTTACTCGTTAAGTTGTCTGTTAGTCTGCCTCCCAATTCATCTGACCATTTGTCAGCTGTTTTAAGTTTATATATCAAACCTGAAAGTATGCTATACAAAACATGAATTGTTTGTTGTTGTTTTTTTTCATTCCATTTCATGATTTTTTTTCATTCTCTGAAGAAAGAACAAAAAAAAAACATCCTGGTAAAACAGTTTTCAGAAACTATATTACCGGGTTAAAACAGGCGAAAAAGACGAAGAAGGGAAGCGTAGGTACAAAGCCAACTACCGCAACTGATGAATATTTTTTTTTGCCATTTTTTGTTTGTTGTTACTGTTGCAACACCCTCTCTACCATGCAACAATTTAATGTACAATTGAATGATTGCTTAAGAATGAAAAAAAAAGAATGAATGAATGAACAAATGAATGGAATGGATGACGAAGTAAGGGAATGATGAATAGATGAAAGGTGGGATGAAGGAATAGAGGCAACTAACTAACCAGCCAAACAACAGCTTTGACAAAAGGAAAAAAAGAATAGTTTTGAAAGCAGAACAAAATTCTTAAGAATTTTTCCATTTTTGCATTTTTTTTTAATTTCATTTACCATTCATCATTCGTTTATTCATTCATTTAGTTTTGTTGTCGCTCAGAGTGACACAGTAACCTGAAGATATAATTTAAATTTAATGGAGGTATAAAAGCAAACACACACACACACACTGAATAGCAAGAGAAAGAAAACGAAAAAATTAAAATTTTTTTTGTTCTTTTGTGCCAGGTTTTATGCAATTTTTCACAAATACTTGAAGTATAGAGACACAGTGGGCCTAAAACAATTACCAATTGAAAGAATAATTTCTGACTTAAGCTTCTGCATTAAGGAATCTTTTCCAATATTTTTTCATGTTATTTAACAATTAACTCCACTTAATCTCCACTTAATTTTGTATCAAAAAATCATAAATTAACTGAACTGTAACCTTTGACCTTTAGCTTTTGATTGGATAATTTGCATTCCATTCATGGACTTCGTCTACTTTCATCTACAAAAAATTGTTTTTGAAATGTAAATTGACGTTATAACAAATAAAAATTCTGTTTTTGATGTTTGATCCTTGACCTTTAGCTTTAACTAGGCAATTTGTCATTCCTTTAATGGTTATGGTATTCTATTTAGACGATCTTAATTAGTTAAACTGTTTTTGAAATGTGAATTAACCTTCTGAGAAACAAAATTCTGTGTTTGATCTTTGACTCTTGACCTTGATTTTAGAACGTAGTTTGCACGATAATTCCAATTGTTTGATGGAGAAGAGGTTGACAGAAATATTGACTGTTTTTCTCACACAAAAAGTTGTTGCACTTGTTATATCTTAATGCCCACTGTTCCACAATAATTTTCTTTCCATTTTTCTTTTCTTTTTGAATTCCTTCTGTAAGAAATATTTTTCTTGTTTCGTACAAATTCCAAAAATACTTGCATCATTTTCATACCAGGCAGATGACAATTTTGCAACCTCTACACTACGGTATACTGTCAACTAAGAATTGAGGCAATATAATTTGCAGGAAGTTATTTTATGAAACGTTGTTTATTTTTTGTTAGCAAATCGTATTCAAATTGATTTCGAAAGAACTTTTTGATCTCCCTTGGTGATCTTTCACTGGAAATCTATCCTTGTGGTTTATGCGACAATGAGAGTTGGCAACCCTATAGTTCCAGAATTTTTTTTTAAGATTTAAGGGTTCTACCAGGTCGCCTTGAGTCATCTCTTATTTACCTTGTGTAAAATCTCCTGTTGTTATGCTGTTGCATGCGACATTTCCTGCATGCATTTGCTACTGCTGTCATACAACCTTTCCTGCCTGTTTTATATGTAAACGAGGCATATACCGAGTGAATGTAAAGCAAATCTTTTACCAAAATTTCAAGTGCTAAATTGTTGTTGTATTTCCTTGCTTCTTAGATTTACACACACACACAGGCTTTGTTTCCTTTCCTTTTTTTTTTTGCTGGAAAAATTCATGTGAATGTGGAACCGAAAACAATTCTTAGTTTTTATTTACCGGATACTGGTACCTGCCTGTGTATGAATATTAAAGCAAAGAAGAGGCAAAAAAGGATGCAAACATGCAAACAAAAAAAACGGAAAAATAGGAGTTACGATTATAGAAACAAAGTAGAAAAAGTTTTTTGTGTGGTGCACACACTCTTAATTCACCTTAAAATGGATCAAGAGGCCAGAACAATAGACGTGAAGACGAACGATGATGATGACGATGATGAGGTGGCCAGTTAATGAAAATATCGCATGGCTTTGTAACAATAAGTGGTAATTGCAACACAAATGCTTTCAATTTACAACAAAAGGACAAACAAACTAATGAAGGCTGCTAGAGAGAAATATAAAAAAATATTTCAAACTTAAATAGCCACTGCAGAAGCATAATGAGCGAAATTATATGACAAGAGCCCAAAATCTTTTTCTATGTCCATTTAAAAGTGCACACAACTTTAAAAATTATGCGTCGAATGTTGGTTAGGTAATGTTAGGTGAAAAATCATCCTCGTTGTGTAAGGTCCTACTTAGGCCCAAATCTAATCTGAACTGTGGTTCAAATACTACCAATAGGAAACCATTCACACTCCAAATTACAAATATTACGGAAAATGACGAGTCATGAGCGCTTCCTGTTCATGGCAAGAACCGAACAAGGATAAATACGGTAATGAAGAGCCTTGTGTCGTTGCCTACATGCGTCAGTTGAGAGACGTGTTTTAAGAGAATACAGAAAGAATGGATGTTCCTTGTCAGCCAAGGCGTTAAAAAACCTATAAAGATCCTAATGGGTAGCCTCCGCAGTTTCAGGACTCATTATGACCTGCGTCATAAGCATCTATAGATTCTGTGATCTCTACTGTTTCGCCATTAAGAGTACATTTTTTGCCTTTTCACCTGATCGATCTACTTAAAGAAAAGGCCCAGGAACAGTCTAACTAACCGATTCAATAAATCGTTCCTATTACATAGCCTGACCTCATGAAACCTTTAAGTTAAGGTTGGCATTATTTCAACGATCGGTAAAAATTTTACCGAATTCGAATGCCGTTCTAGTAGCTTTCATGTATTGTTTACACCCATTTGGCCTTGCCAAGTTTAGGTTTTTTTTCTTTTTCTTTCAAAAAAACTCTTGACATTTTAAAGTCGTTTTGTGCGTGTGTGTGTGTATGTGTTTTGTTTTTCAAAAATATTATGATCCCGTGGTTTCATGACTTGAAAAACCAAAAAAATTCGTTGTCCTTTCTGCATTTCCTTTTGTGTTAGTTTTAGCGGAAAAGTTTTATTTTCTCCTCTTAATTTCATTTTCATTTAAACCTTCGGTTGTTTTGTTCTCTTCAAATCATTTTTGGGCTGCAAAAGTTTTCCATGGTTTTCTTCCAGTTGAAGTGGTGGTGGTGGTAGAGGTATGCTGTAAGTATTAACAATTCCTTTCCAATTACAAAAAGAAAGAAACTGGAGAACACAGAGTAAATTCCTTGAATCTTAAAGCAATGAAAACATCGTAAAGAATTTGAACAAAGTGAGTGGTTTCACTTGAAGGTATTATTACGACACACAACTAAAGCTATTTGCTTAACTACTAGTACTAAGGCTGCCAGGCTAGCAAAGGCAGGGCACATCAATGTAAGGCACGTTAATAGCTTTTGGCACGCGGTTTTTGTTTTATCTATGCCATCCCTGTAAGTTAAACTATTTTTGCTGCAAACCATAGAAAAATTTTGCTGAGAGGAGTTTTGTTGCTGCTTTGTTTGTGCCTTCTTTTTCACAATCTGGTTGGTTGGTTGGTTAGTTGGAGTCATTTATTTATGGTAACGGTACTTAAACTACAAGTTGTTAAGCTTACTCTATCTCTCTCTCTCTCTCAAAGCAAACATGTGATGCAGGAGTATGTATGCATGGGTGTGTGTGCATTACTGTTAATGAAGATTTAAGGAATTTTTACCACACTGTCTACTACCTATTATCACAAAGATTATCCTTTGGTATGTAGAAAACGTAGTTAAAATCCAGAATTGCTTTACAATCCAACAAAAGACAAGAAAACTTATTATGTGTGAGCATTTAAACTACGAAATAGATGACTATGCGTCTGTACGTATATACCCACATACATTTCCTATGTAATGAAACTTACAAAGATAAAGTCTTATACTGGAGTACCAATATTCCCATGGTTGTAGTTTTTGTTAAAAATTTTTGCTACGAAATTAGTAAAATATTTAAAAAATACTCTTTTACCGATAAAGTCTTACACACACATAAGGTAGGTTTTTATGTTGTTGAAAATCTCTTATACTGAAATTAAACTCTTTAAATATTAACGACTTTAACACCGAATTTTGAATGAAAATCTGAAAAGCTGTTCTATTGAAAACTACTGTATTAGAAATTTTTCTTAAAGAGACTCTTACTGACAATTCTTTTACGTGAAACACTTATACTAAACACTTATACAAAACATTTTTAAACTAAACTCTCTTATAATAAACTCTCTTATACAAAACGCTCTTATACAAAACACTCTTGTACTAAACTGTCTTATACAAAACACCCTTAATCCAAACACTCTTATACTAAACACTCTTGTACTAAACACTCTTATACTAAACATTCTTATACAAAACACTCTTGTACTAAACACTCTTGTATAACTGTCTATACTAAACACTCTTATAGAAAACACTCTTATACTAAACACTCTTATACAAAACACTCTTATACAAAACACTCTTGTACTAAACTGTCTTATACAAAACACTCTTATACT
>QOCX01000017.1:1024125-1084495 GCA_005959815.1 Sarcophaga bullata | reverse complement strand
AATAAAGATACATTGTAGCTGTTATTTTATATTTATTCTTGATAAATTTTTAAATATTTTAAGAATTTTATTTTATTTTCTTCGTTTTCGTTCTCTCCCGGGGTGCTAAATTTCAGACTGACAACATATTGAATTTGAAAAATATTTTCGGTTTTTTTTTCTTTCAATTTTTTTTAAATAAAAATGATATCATGAACAGCGTGATAAAATAAATAATAATTTAATTTAATGAATTTCATGTTTTTGTTATTGTTATTGTTATTGTTTTTACTGTATGTTTTGCATCCAACAATTATTTCTAATTACTGGGGCTCAATCTGACAGACTGAAACAGAAAAAAAAACGAAAAAAAAACGTTGAAATTGAAATTTCAAATGTTTGCTGACAGCTATAAAGGTCTTATGGTGTGTGCGTGTGTCATGGTACTCGTATACGGTGTAACTTCATTTCGCATAAGTAAATTCGTATTGTATAGTATTAAAATAATTATTTAAAAAAAAATTTGAAACAAAAAAAATCAGAAGAAATTTCAAATTGAAACGCACACCGGAAATATTTTTCTCGTTTAAGGCGATAACGTTTTAATTTTTTTTCATTTTTTTGTTTTTTATTTTCAATTTAATTTAAATATTATTTTTATATTCAATACACAATTGTTTTTGTTTGGCATGAAAAACGTTACCAATTTGTTATTGTAATACGTGTTCAGTTGCCGTTCTGTTTAGTGTTCAGTGTTAATGAAATAATCATTCTGTGTGTCTGTTCTGTTCTGTTCAGTGTTAATTGATCGTTTTGAACATGAAAAGCAAATACAATTGAAAATTAAAAATTGAAAAATAATAACGAAATTTATATCCTAAATAACCATCTGTCTGTCTGTCTGTCTGTCTGTCCGTTCATTCGTCCATTTTTATTATTTAAAATTCCTTTTACTCACACACACACACACAACAGATTTGTTGGAATTGATTGGTTGGTTGGTTGGGTGCTTACATCTTGACCTTCAATTTTGATTTTGTTCTTCTTCTTCTCCTCTCTCGGTATGTTTTTAATCAAATTCACAGACAATTTGTTGAACTGGAAACAAATTTTACAAAAACCGAGAAGAAGAAGCAGAAGTATAGCAATCGATAAAATAAATATTATTTTTACAGATGATTTCTTTAGAAAATTTAAACAAAAGCTATTAATTTTTGGTTGTTTTTGTTTGTTTTTCGAAGGAAATTTTTTTTTTATATTTATTTTGGCCTTAAATCCAATCAGCTGGAGAAAATTAATAAAAAAAAAAGGAAAATGGAAATTTTTTTCCAAAGCTGTGTGCCAAAGATCAGCAATGAGTATTCAAAAAGATGAGTGGAATCGAATCATTATGCATTCATACTTATTTTAATATCATGGAACCTCCTCTACTTGTATTTAAAGTTCGCAGAACTCATCATATTCATACATAACAGCACGTATGACGTTTTTGTTGATTTGGACTCGCCATAGCTCAACATAAATAAGAATCACAAAATAAGTATGAATCGTGTACGAACATTAAAATACTCACTAGAAGAATGTTGTGTGTTTGCTCTGCTTGCTGCTCTGTGTTTTTTGCTTGTGTGTCTTTTTTTCTTCTGTTGCAGCAATAACTAGGATCGTAAATTTCTGTATTTTTCTAAAGTTATGAATCTAAATGAGTATGAGGCATATGAATCTAACATATTACGAATGGTATGAGTTTGATGTCAACGTTGTACGCAGACTCATTGCAACCTGTACTTATAAATCTACGTAGTAGTGAGGACAAATGAATGAGGAGTACATAGTCAAATTTCAATATCGTTGAATCCATTAAAAATTTCATGAGTTCTTATGAGTAGCGAAAAAACGATTCATTGCTGATCTCTGATGCATACATAAATAATTGGTCATTAGAACCCTTTAGTCTGGATTTTGAGCTATGTTCTCACATCACAGATGTTGCATGATTTAGTTTTATACATGAGGGATGAGTCCTACAGTTTAAAGTAGATTTCGAATGACAGATAAAAAAAACTTTTCAGGTAATTTTATTTGCTCTCAGAGTTTATGTCAGAAATCTGCTGAGAGCAAGTCGCCGAAGCAATATTTTTTCATATTTTCGTTTTGATGCCTGCCTGACCTGGATTTGAAGCGAGGCCTTACATCTAATAAGCCAACACTCTACCTACTAGACTACGACGACTTCATAACACTATCATAACATGGATTTATGTTCTGAAATACGTGGACATAAGTTTTTCTTTAAATTCCTCTTTAAAACAGATTTATGATTTCCAATTCCCATATAAATACTCAACGTATTCCGCTAAGCAACAACAACATCATCATAATGAATGAAACGAAAATATTTGCCAATGAAAGGAAAAAAGTCAATAAAACTGTGTGAAAAATAATAGCCAGACAATGTCTGCTTATAATGTTTAAAGAAAAACGAATGACATTAAGATGACATAAATAAACGGCTAAAACTGTAAATAAATTGTAAATGATTAGCAAAGAAAAACAAGCAAAAAAAAAGAAAAAAAAAGAAAAAAAACCGAGAAGAAAATAATGTGACGACAACAACATTATTACACTGCCATTGACTGGAATTTAAAAAACTTAAGTTTTAAATGAAGCTACCAAGAGGAGTTTTGAATTTAACTTCCGCGTAATTTTATTTAAAGTGGCAAGAAAGAAAACAGCAATAGGGAGATGCACATAAAAATATTGCCAATAATTATAAATTTTTTTTTTAATTCTTGAGAATTAAGAAAAACAGTTAAGCGCTATATGCTCTTAGGGCAAATTGAACGCGAGTTACAATCTTTAATGACTACGGCAACTACATTGCCTTTATAATATATAAGAATCGAAGGCTTTGCAGAATTCTAAATAAAGACAAGATAAAGTGGAGTTCTCCACACAACTTATTATTCAATAACCACACACAGGGTATTTAGTTGGTTAACATAGTTTCGGTAAGAATTAAACTCTACCGGTTTGTCTCCTAGTGATTGCTATACACACGGGAGTCTGTCAAGAATGATTGAATTCAAGATTTAAACGTTAGCGTATTTGTGACAAATGACGTCATGTGTCACAAATTTCATTCTTTATTAATTAACAGCAGCATTCATTACATAATTATTTAAGCAAAAGCGAGAGCGAGATTTTTAACGGAAAACCATGCTTACATTATAATCTTTAGCCTCATAAGCCTTGATAAATAGGGACAACTGTGTAGTGTAGCATCGGGGGGAGGATTTTTAAAATTGTCTTTACTGGGAAAACTTTTCTTTAATTAGTTGAACTTTTAAAGTGAATACCCCTAATATTTCTTCAGCAGGTGTTCAACAAGTGCAATAATTTAAAAGAAAGACAACCATGCTGGGGTAATATGTTATGTTGTAATGAATTCAGTCATAAATATTAGAATTTTATTAGAATTTCTTTCTTTTTAAATAAAAAGAAAATTATTTTTGCAAAATTGCGTTTAAAAACAACCATTAAAGTGATGTTGTAACAGCTAGCGGTGATGGCCATACGTACATAATTGGCTAAAAAAAAAAAGAAATTAGAAACCGCATGTCTAGGCAGTTTGGAAGTGGACAATTTGAAGCCGGTTTTTTTTCTGTAAATTTTTAATTTTGTTTTTAATAAATTTTAACCACTACAGTTTGACTTACCCATTGGGAAAAACAAAAAGAAGACGAGAAATGTGGTCACAATTTGAAAGAAAAAAACTCAAGAAAAAGGAAGTAAAAATTTTACCTGCAAAAAAAAGAGAAAGAAGAAAAATAAAATTAAAAACAAAATAATTCAACAAAATTAAACAATAAAAAATAATAATAATAATTCTCTCCCCTCCCGCTTTCTTTAAAATTTTCATTTCAATTTCATTCGCTTTAATTCTTATTCGAATTACGAGTGCCAGGCAAGCATATCGTGTCTGATTTTTTGTTCATTCTTCTATGGGAGGGGGGGGGATGGGTGTTGCATTTCTTAATTCAGAATTATTTGAAGTTTACGTGACTGCATAAAATCACACGTAATTTATGGTCATATTGTGCAATCGAAATAAAAGCAAAGACACCAAAAGAAATATTATAAGAAGAGGAGGGAGGAGGAGAAGTGGGAATATATTTTCTTTAAAATTCATTCAAGAAATTTTCTTTAATGGCATGAAATCTTTATAAAGAAAAACACCAGAAGAAATTAATTCATAAACACATGAAATCACTCTCAGAAATGCTTTTGAATGAAGTTCATGAAATCATATCTGAAAACAAGTTCCATTAAATAAACCTTCGAATACAATAAACGTTACAGTCATGTCTCGTATAAACAGGCAACGTCAGTTTGTGAGAAAGAATGGGCTTTAAAATTCCTCTGCACTACACCCAATACACAAACCAATTGCATGTATCTAAGCAATGGCAATCCTATCATTCTAGAACTTGACACATTAGTTCAAATTGATAATTTTAGTAACTTTTTGTAAATCAACCTATAAATCTAGGAATACTTGCTTAATTGTCTTTAGCTAGGATTACAACCTAGCTTCCTACAGCACCTATATTGCACGTGTTAATTTTGATCCATAAGCGGCAGAATCTACAGTTTAAAGTTGATTTTGAAGTTTTTAAGAAATTTTTCTTTGCAATTTTTTTGCAGAGTTTCAATATTTAATATAAAAGAGGGCGGTGGGTAGAGGTAGATATCGATAAAAAACCACTTCTGAGAATTGAATAATAAACGTAAAAAACGTAAATAAACAACAACAGCAAATGAACAGCAAAATAGCAATTACTTCTGAATGCCATGCAAAACTTCTACGTAGAAATTCCAAAGAACTGTCACAATTTTATACAAAAAAAAGAAGAAAAAATAGAAACAACAACCGAGTCAATGATGACAGCGTGCGTATGAAGTAAACGAAATGAAACTTGTTGTTAACAACACTGAAATGGTATTTAATTTGTATTTACAACAGGAACAACAACAACATTCTTTAACAAATTGGTTAAAAAACAGTGTCGGTGACAGCAAAAGCGTTATTGGGAGGCGACATTGAGAACTCAACTCAAAAACAAGGGAAGAAAAAGTAAAAGCTTTACAGTAGGGAGCAGACCAGCTGATCAGACCAAAGCGAAGTAATGAATTTGAAACAAAGAATTAAAAAAATAAAATAAGTATTCTAGTTGCGTCACTCTGCAAAAACAGAAAAAATTGACAGCCATCCACTAAACAAACAACCAGGCAGGCAAATAACCTCACTCACCACATAAACAGTCGTTGTTGTCGTCGTCTTCGTAGTTAGTTGGCTGTCATCAATGTCAAAGAAGCGTCATAAACACACAAGGCGAGCACAGTTTTGCTAAGCAAACCATGCAGCAGTAGAACTGTAGCGGAGCTGTAGTTTCAATTTCAATTTCCATGTTTTTTTGTTTGTTTTTTAAACAATTTTTTTTTTGGGTTTTTTTTTACTGGCGTCTACACCAAATCTACAGAAAATACCCCCGAAAATCCGATGACCCAAGTAAATAAATTTATTTTTACTCCGTTTTTTTTCGTTTCTGTATTTTCGCTATAAATTTACGGTCAATGTTTCAAATAAATTTTTAAAATTCCAAACAAAATGTGGGTCAATTTTGTATTCCATACACGTTTTACCATATCAGTAGTGGAGCAGCAGTAACTTGCTCACATACCGCAGTAGAGTAGGTTTGAATCATTCACCACAAAAAGTAGAAAAAAAAAATTGTTTGTGACACTGAGCTGAAGCTCAGCAGAATTATTTTAAAAATATTTTATACATTGAAGGGCCAATTTATGATGGCTCTTCGAAATTGACTTTCTAATATTTGATGCAAACTGTGGAAAATTGGGAATTGCTGCAGGTATCCCACTATATACCCATGGTAGCAATGATTCCAAAACAGATTTTCTTACGATCGGGCGTTACATGATCCCAGAGACAGAGGCATCGAAACTAATACAGGCGAAGAAGCAAATATCTTTCTCATCTACAAAAGTAAATAAAAAAATGCAAGTTATCGTCCTAAAAATGCATGTCGTCGTCAAAAAAAGAGGCAAGATAGAAAACATACGAACTTTAACAATTTATTTCAAATTATTTCAATTTTTTCTATTTTTTTCTTCATCATTTTCTAGAACTGTTTGATGCGACATTGACATTCTCCTCAAATAATGTGGCTGGCTGGGTTGGCTTGGATGCTGTTATTTAAATGCGACTGCTCTGTAGTAATTTTAACTCGTCATTTAATATTCTTAAATTGAAAACAATTACTCATCATACTAATTTTAATTTCAATTTTAATTGTTGTTTTTTTTTTATTTTCATTATTATTGCATTACAGACCGGAAAAAAAAAACGAAACGAAACAAATACTCACTGACTGCTGCTAAAGAAGGCAAAGAAAACGATGGTGGTGACAGACGTTAGATTGCTGACGCTGCTGTGATGCTGCTGTTTTTTTTTTTTGTTATTATTACTCAAGGACGTTTGTCTAAAGAAAATGTTTATAAAACAGAAACAATTTTTTTTTAATTGGTTTCTCTTCTTTAAGAAAACATAGAAAGAAACAACAGAGAAAAATAAAAATGTTTTGATTTCTTAAAAAAGAAAAAGAAAAAAAATATTTGAAAAAGTAACATTAAACCAGTTTCTGTCTGTCAGACTCTAATCGGAGCCAAGTGACAGACAGCCAAAACACTATCAAATGCAATGCAGAAGAAGAAGAAGCTGCATTTAACAGCTAAAAATAATGAAGAATGGAATGAAAAGAAAACCTGTTGCTTTTAAAAAAGCAAATTAAACATGAAAAGCAATAAAAAAAATCTCATAAAAATGGCATACAGGCCCTAAGACAGTGGTAGGAAATAGTTTAAAAACACTTGCCTTCTTTATGTATTTGTATTAATTTAAAATGCATTGTAATCCATTAGAAAGTCCACAAAGTCTGTGCTATAAAGCAAACAAAACGTATAAAAGACAGTTCAAAAGATGAAAAAGGTTTTAGGTGTTAAAAAACAAATGTTCACCACTGTACATGGCAGTTAAAAAAAGACACCCAACGCCATTAACAATATCCAGCAATACTGACTCTTATTGCATGTTGTTTACGATGATTTTAATCGAATTTTTTTTTTGTTGCGAATAAAGCAAACAACAAAAACAAGAAAATGTAATAATACTTGTTGTACTTGTATGGATACTTTAATAAGTAAGTAATGGCAACATAAACCCTTCCCTTCCAATCCTATTTTCGCATATTTTTAATTATTTAACACGCAAAAAGTACGCCATAAATTAAGCACTTCGCTTCGATTTTTTTTCTCTCTTACTACAGAAACAAACATTTTGTTTTGCAGGCACTGGTGTAGTCAACAGTGTTTTAAGGTAAACAAAAACAGCAGATTTTCATTAAGTCTGTCTCTTTCTCTCTCTCTGTTTACTTTTTGCTCTCATTTTCAAGTGTATGCAAATGCAAATCCCTTTTTAATTGTTGCTGTATTGATGATACTCATCATATTGCTGTCGCTGTTGTTGTTGTTGTTGTTGTTGTTGCGGTTAATAATCTCAGTGATACACTTGAAAAAATGAACAACAAGAATAAGCCAATCTGTGTCATTTTATGGTTAACTTTTTAGTGAGTAGTAGTGTTGATTACAATATTTTTAATTATCTTGTGATGTTTATTTTTAGAAAATAATTTATGCTTGCAATCAAATCAGTGTGGTTTTTAATTATAATAAATATTCGGTTTTCCTCCTTACTCAGGAAATTACTTTTGAATTTCTTTGAGTGTAATAGTTTAATTATATTTTTAAAATCCCTTTTTAAATTGCCACTAAAATTCTCTTAAACATGATATACTCCACAGCCATGTTACTTATAAATACTAATCCATCTCGACATGTATGTTAGCATACACATACATACACATAAAATAATTATAAATTTTTTATAAGCTTTGGTTTTTCTTTTACATTGTATTTGTTGTTGCTATAGTTGTAATAATACATAGCAACATAACATGACGGACAACCCCACTTGACGCTCATTTGCTATGGGAAATTAATATGCCATGCAACGAGAGGTTATTATCAGTAGTCTAGCAAATCGACTAAACAAATCAGAGTTGCTGTATTACATACATATTTTAAGCATACTTTTCATATTTTTTGTTTTAAAATATTCCAACAAATTCTATTGCAATTGAAAATCAGCATTAAAAAAAAACGTTTTAACTTCACTTGTTCATTCAATTTGTACTTATTTTAAGATTTGGTATTAATAAGCAGCCGTTATAACGTTATGGTAACACTGACTCCTCCAGTACAAATTCCTTCTATTGCTTATTTATTTAATTTTTGTTTACTTTCCCTTCCCAACAACTCTTCTTCTTCTTCTTAAATTCATTGAGTAAGTCAATCGTGTCTATTAAAGTGTTTACAACTCCTCTGTGTTGTTATTGTTTTTATTGATTTTCCTTTCTCACTTGTTGTTGCTATTGTAAATATTGACTACAGCAGAGCATGGTTTTATTATTTCATTGTTATTAAGGCAGGCATGGCTACTACTGTTGTTGCTTTTAGAATTAAAATATTATCCTCCATAATTATTCCCTTGTGGTGTATGTAGGTTTTATTGCGCAAATGTGTCTGTTTTGTAAAAAAAAAAAAAAAAAAAAAAAAAAAAACAACAACAAATTCTAATAATTTTCAAATTCGTAATTGTTGTTGTCGCTTGTGTCTTAACTTATTTAATATTGATGTGTCCATTATTCGTTATTAAACGACAGCCGAACGTGCGTGCAAGCATGCCAATGTATGTATATGAGTTTATCAGTCCTGTAAAGCTTTGGCATGCTAAGTAAATAAATTCAGTGAGACGAGCACATTACAAATACACTCTGTTGTCTTCCTTCGTAAATATTCGCCATATTTTGGATTATTCCTTTTTTTATTATGTATGTACATACGTACCGAGTATGTTGATATGTTGGTGACTTAAGCAAAAATAGCCGCATTTCTTAAAGGGAACAAATACAGTATGGGCCACTGTTCTACAGAAAAAGTACTTCATTTTTAGAGAAATCAAAGGAGAATCAACTTAAAACATCACCACCACCACCGAACAACAACATCTTCGTTAATTTCATACAGTGGTTGATTGTTATTGCTTCAACTATAGGCGAAGGCAATAACAAGAAATACGAAAACTTGGTTCAATCGTACTCGCTGTTTCTAAACAACAGCAACAACAACAACAACAACATCAAATTATACCCTGACAAAACAAGATTTTATTTTAATACATACAGTTTGATATTGAGTAGTTGTTGTTGTTGATTTCTTATTTTAGGGTCTTTGATAGGAATGTTAGCAACAAAAATCAAGAGAAGCTCTCGTATAAAAATCAAGAGAGAAATAAATGTTAAGCAGCAAAGGGGGGTAACAAACAAACAAGTTTTGGTGTTGTTATATGGTCATACGTATTACTGAAGATGGGACTTTTTTGTTATTTTAAATTCCTGTATGGTTAGCTGTTGTGTGCTCTATTTTGCTGCTGACGCTACTGCTTTAATTATGGACATTTATTTGTCAACATTGTTGTTGTTGATGATGTTTTTGGTTTATCATTCGCTTTTTGTGTGGTTTGTTGTCGTATGTGTTTTTTGTTTTTTTTTTTTGGAGACATTTTATTATAATAAAATAAACAAACGGTTGGTTGTGTTGTGAAATGTTTGAGTGTGTTTAAATGCTTTTTAAATCATTATTATTTTAATTTATTTTATATTATAAACACACTCTCTTTTTGTTTAATAATTTATAAATTATGCACTTCAAAAAAGAAATAAAAGAAAAAACCAAAAACAGAAACAAAATAATTGGAATTATTTTTTTAATTTTCTTTTTTTTTGTTTTTTTTTTATGATAAAAATTACAACACATTTGTTGTTTTGTTTGGTCAACTTTGTTTTTAATTTATAAGTCAAGGTCAGCCAGCCACTCAGAGATTTATGCACACACTATATTGTGTGTGTGTGTGTGCGTATGTAAGAGAGAGAGTGTTGTTTGCATACATTTTTATTTGTTGTTGTTTTTTTTTTAAGTGTTTATGGATGGGATATTTCATCCATTTTTTAATAGGGTTCCCATGGCTTATCATTTTTCCTAATAGCATGGCTAGTAGGAAGTTTGTGTGTGTATGTAGCAAAAATAACTCGTTAAAGGTTTTTATTTCCTTTTCTTATCTCTTGCAAGCGTTTAAACATTTCAATTGAAAAACATAAAAGTGCGACAAACGTATTGTTGAAAGAGATTATAAAATTAAATTCACTTCAAAATGTTGTTATTGTAAAATGAAATTGTTATTGCAAAAAAAAAAAAAAGGAAAAAAATTCTTTTCACAGAGATAACGTCGGACGTTCATATCACCACTATTTAATTTTATTTATTTAAGAATTTTGCGAAATATTTTCAAGTATAAGTGGCAATAACATGGCCGTGTCAGAAGTAAGCACGTGGCAAAAAACAACGACATTTTTTTCCAAATAGAAAAAAGTGTAGAATGGATTAAAGGGAATTACAGATAATGTTGGCAATTCGTTAGGCTCAAGTTATGAAATTGTCTTAAAGCCTGAACTTAGCTGTTCAAAGGAAAAGTGAATGAAGGCGAATAAGAAGGGTACGCAGGCTGAATAAACGTTAGGTGGGTAGGAGGTAGAAGAAGAAGTTGTTATACCGTAATTGTGATGAGCCTGGTTGTAAACCTTTCTAAAGAATTCATTGGAGAAAGCTTGCCTGTGCTATAGTTAGTCGGTCCATAATTATTGTAACTCATCTTTCATTACCTTAGATGAGTTTGCAAGGCGACCTACACTATGTTTTATAGGAGGAGAATTCCCTTAAAGGTAATAGAAATAGAGAAACAAAAAATATCGTTCTTTTTTTAATTTAAGTTGACCACACTGTCTTCATTAGAAGCTTGCATCCATAATTCTTTCTTTCTCTGCGATTAAAAGCAACTGAAATGTTGTACTTTTTCTCAACAGATTTCTTGTCTTGCAACCTTTATAGGTTTAAAGGCAATTCTAAACAGAAAAAAGCGGTTAGTTTTAGTGTTATTTGTTGCCCCCCCCTCCATTTCATTATGCCCTCTAATAACAATCGTGCCTTATAGAAAAGTGTTGTTGAAAATTTTGTAGTTTTCTTTTATTTTTTGTTTTCTATTCCGTTTCGTTTTTCTGCTTCTTAAACTGCTATACGTGGTATGTGTACTGTTGTTGTTATTGTATATTATACATTGACCTAGAGTTGCGCTCTATGATGCCGTAGGCATTAATGGGCTTCGTCACTTATATTCCATTGTTTATACTGGTTGTTGTTGCTTTTATTTACTTTGCTGGTAGCTGTATATGTATGATGAATGCCAGGGACGGGTTGGCTGGCTGGCTGGCTGAATGGCTGGTTGGCTGTGGGTTACGGGTTCCAGTTACTTCATCATATTTGTTTATGCTGTTGCTGTTGTTATTGTTAAATTTCAAGATTTTCTTCGATTGTGTAGAAACAAATTTAAAATTGTAGCACAGCAAACAAGCAATCAACCAACAGTTACAGTGTGTGAAAAATATGTTTTAATTTAAAAAAGAAAAATCCCATGTTTAATCAACTGTTTTTTAAATGAGGCCGCCGTTTTGTTTCCACAATTTGTAACCGTTATTTAGAAGTTTTTACAGTTTAACAGCCATGTTATACACCATATAACAAGGTGTTGCTACAACATTTACGATTTAAAAATTCGTTTTAATTTTTTTTTCACTTCAAATATATAAAAAATTATTACAAAATCTGTTTCTCTTTGAACCGGCTTTTGCTTCTGGCAAGAATTTTAAAATTTCGTAATAAAATATTTACATTTTTAATATGAAAAAACCCAAAAAAAAAAAAAAAAAAAAATTAAATAAAAATTCTAGAAACAAGAATTTTTTTTACTTCCTATTATTGATCAGATCACGTAGATCAGTTTCGTTTCCAATGAATTTTAAATCAATTTTAATTTCTTTTGGAATTTTATTGGTTTTTCTTCTTCTTCTAATTAATTTCCAATAAAGTGCTATTAGCTCAAACACATTTTCGTTTAAATAGCATACAATTTGGCAACCCTTTGATCATTATTTACATTCTCATGAGAAATAATAACCGTTACAAAGAAGCTGTGCAAATATGGCAGGTAGAACAGTGAAGAAAGCATAATAAAAGATGCCAGATGCAAATAATTTTAACGGCCACACAAAACGGGAAAGGTTTTCAAGGCAATTATTCTACTCTCAGCACTAGGTTATTAACCAATAGAAATACATTGCGTGACGTCATTTCTCACGTCGTAATCTTTTCCAAAATCTACGAAAATTTCTTAATGCTTTGGAAATTGTTTCAAAGAAGCATTCGTTGAAAAATCAATCTTTGTTGATAAATTTCATAAAAAGAATGGATTGATTCCTCCAATCTAAACAACAGAAGCAAGTCAGTTTCCAAGACGCGGTTACCACAGTCATTTTTCTTTTCTAGTACAGCTGCAATATTTTTAGAAAATATAAGAAATTAAGGGAAAAAATAATCAAGTTCAAGCTCTTTTTTACACAATGTTGTATGGCCATTTGCCTACCGCTTATTATAAGGTAATGGGACCACAAGCTGGGCCTTTAATTTAATGGAAGAAAAAATTGGATTTTTCTTCTAAAACGTGTATGTAAAATACCAAACAGAAGAAGAAGCGACGAGAAACACGCTTAATAAATTTTAAGTGGATAAAAATTAATTTTTATTAAACCACAGCATTCCATAAAAAAAAAAAATTATTTCACTTGGCTTATGTCACAGAGCTTTGGCCACCTCTTTCCCCTTCAGGCTGCCTGTCTCTAATAGAATAATAACATACATGAGCTACTTAAACTGTCATATACGGGAAGGGGAGGAGGAGGAGGATGGGTTTAAAAGCTTTCTATGGAGAGGATGTTATTCATTAAATTTAAATTTTTCATTCTCGGTTTAATGTTTGGTTTTTTTTTTGTTCATTTTGTCAGACACAATAAATAAATTGTTTTTTGTGAACTCAGTTAAGCACCCAAGTGGGATTTAAATTTTGTTTTTAATGAGAAAAAATTTAAAAAAAAAAACAGTGAATAAATGTTTAAATAAATTGAAAAAAAAACCAAGTCATATAAGCGTTTTGAATTTAATGTGGGCGTATTTGTTTAATGTCAGTTTAGTTCAGTTATTATTTTTATTTTTATTTTTTTCTCTCTTCTCTTGTCTTCTATTCTTTTAATTCTTTTTTTTTTAAATCCATAGACTTTACTTACTTGAAAAGTGTATTTATTTTTAGCTACTTTGGAACGTATATCGTGTGATTGTTTAATTTTCCTTTCCATGATTGATTTTTTTTCCCTCCATATTTTCATTTTTATTTTATATTCTCTCGTTATATTTTTCACTTTGTTTAACAATTTCCCTTACAATCATTGCAAAAAACGTGTTGGACACGTGCTTTTGTGGTTCTACTCAGTAACACAATAATTTTTTGTGTTCTGAAATACTTTTTAAGCCACCTCCTTGCCTTCCAAACACCCGCCCTGGTGGTAAACGTTGCTTCCTCTTTGTGAAAAACACCTGTTTTTTTCTATACCCGTGGGTACGACTATACCAAGTTATGTTATTAAAACGAATTAATATTTAAATAGTATTTCTCTTAACAATTTAATTTATGACCTATAAACGGTGATTTTTCTTTATGAATAATTTATAAAATTATTCTACACTCTTATTTGTAGACAATAAAGTAATTTCCATGTTAATTATTAATTGCCAAATGAATTTAAAAGAATTTTTTCTTCTTAAGCACAGGAAATTTCGAATTCCCATTTTATCTTAACACCGCATTCCATCTGGCAACCTCTTGCTTCCATCACAAACAAGGTATGAACAGTTTCTCTCTGTAAAACACATCTTGGAATCTTTTTTAAAATCTCTCTTCACACCTACTCTCTAAACAGTGATGCCATGTTGTTTTCATACAATCTTTTATTTTTTTTTGATACGCTCTGGGGTACAGCGCTAACCTATGCGGTGCTGTATGTTGCCATTACGAAAATAGATTTTGAGAGGGAAGAAAGAGGCAGTAGAATGGAATCCATTTATATTTTAAGCGATAGAAGAGGCTCTTTCAGGTAAGACGTTAAAACGTAAAGCCAGAGAAAGTCGCCTAGAATCAAAAATTTTTAACTTCTCCCACCCTTGTAACGATTATCTTAACGGTGGTGCTTTCAACTAAACTTAGGAATGAGATTTGTGTGTGGGCCATCAGGTTTAGTTCGGTTTACCATTTAAGGAAGCATAGCCAGCAACTGTCAGCCACGTTCATGGGTTGTGGAAGGCTTCTTAGATAGGCTGACTTGCAATTCTGGTACGTTACATATATTGCCTTGAATAAAACATAGGAATTGGAACTTATGCTCTTGATCAGATGAACTTCATTGCAGCTCATTAGAAAGCACAATTAAGTGCCATCCGGCGTGTTCATGTGTTGCGGCAGGCTTCATATATATGCGGCGTAGTACGATCCACCATTTAGGAAAACGCAGCTGAGTGTTATCAGGCACGTAGCGGGTAGCTGCTGTGGATATTGCGATTCCGGTACGCTACAATGTAGTTGTTTGCACAAGACATACGAATGGAACTTATGGTCTTGATCAGGTGCAGTTCATTCCAACTCATAAGAAAGTACAATAAAGTGCCATCAGGAGTGATCATGTGTTGCGGCAGACTGCATAGATATGGTGTGTTGCGTTACGATTCCGAATGGAGATTCTAAGAAGGTCTCTGGGTAGCACTTGTTTCTGTAACAAATGCTAATTGCCTTAGACCAACAAGGCGAGTAATTAGAGGCTTCTAATTATTCCTGAGAAAGTCGAATAAAGTGCCATCATTGTGCCCATGTGTTGCGACAGGATTCACAGATATGCGGTCTAACTACTATTGCAGTTGCGATTCCGAATGAAGATCTCTGGGTGGCACTTGGTTTCTGTAACAAATGCTAATTGCCTGCCATACTTGGAACGACAAGGCCAGCAATTCGAGGCTTCTAATAATTACTGAGAAGGTTTCCTCCTCTTCTTATTTGCGGCAGAAAGCGTGCGTCTTGTAGTAAAAGCCGCTCGCTCTATATAAATGTGAAGTAAGGCTTTTAAGTTAACCCAGCCGAAAGTTAAAAGTTACAGGCTCAAATTACCCACACATCTTATATTAATTGATTGTCATAACCTTGAAGGCCCTTTGCCTCTCTTTACGTCAATAACAGGAAGTAATAATGATAAGAGGAAGAAACATAAGATGTAGTACCGTTAGAAAGCAAAAAAAAATCTCTTGAGGTGTGCAAAATTTCTTTAAAAAGATAAAAAAGAAGCTTAAGTTGAAAACACGTTGTGCGAGTGAGAACTTTCAAAATCTTTTATTTGAAAAAGAATACAAAATTAAACTTAATAATGAGATTTTGTTTTATTGTTTATTATTATTTATTTTTATATTGTTATTGTTGTTGTTGTTGTTGTTATTTTTTGTGTATTTAATACCTTTCAAACGTACAAAAAAAATTTTTTTTTGTTTTCTTCTTCAAGTTTGCTTCCCCAACTTCATTAAAACATTTCATGGATCTATGGTTGTTGGTGTTGTTGTTATTGGTGTTACTGATTGAATTACACACAATAAAAGTTTGCTGGGTTTGCCATGCCATTGGGCTATTTATTGTCTGGCCATATGAGCAGCGTGTAGATCGTTTTTATTTTCTTTCATTTTTTTGGGGCCTTTTTTTAGAGTCTTTTTTTGCAAAATGAACTTGAGTTAGAGGCAGTGGATACTCTTTTTAAAAATTGAAAAAAAAAAAAAATAAAGTTCGTCTGTGTATCGAATTAAGAGAGAAGACAGTGTTCAAAAGAATAACGAAAAAAAAAAAATTAAAGAAATCTTGCAAAACTTGTTTTACTTTCTTGTTTCTCAAATTTTTTAAAAAAAGAATTCGTTTTTTTTTTATAATTTTTTTCTTCTTCTATACGGAGTTGTTATTGTTGTTGTTGCCTCTTCTCATAGAATGTTCGTTACTTTGATTTCATCTGCTTTGCTTTGCTTTCTATACGCTATTCTTGCCTTCTTTCGTCTTCTGTGTTGTCGATTTTCAAAAAAAGAATTTAAATCAAGCATAAGTGGTGCCAATAGTAGAGCACCAGCAGTAGAATAATTTAAGGCACACTCAGTGAATCACTCACTCACTCACTCTTCTCAAGTGGCCTTTGACTAGAAGACAGGGCCACATTATGCGAGACACAGTAGAGAGGCAGTAAACAGCTGTTCTTGCCTTGGGTAACAAAGTTTTAAAGTTTTCTTCTGTCTTCTCTGATTTCTATAGGGTCTTACAGGTTCAATTAGCGTTCTTAATAGTGTGTATTTATTTTAAAAGCAAAAGAAAGTAAGAATCTTATGCCAAAATGCTTTCATAGCCTTCTGAGGATTTGGAACCTGAATTGCTTGTGGAAGCAGTTCTATGCCACCTAAAGGAATTATCGATTGGTTTTGTTGCAAATAATCATAAAACTTATCTCCTCTATATATACTGCAAGTATTATCGTTTGATGCTCATTATGGCTCATTATGGCTCATTATTGCTCATTTTGCTGTTAGTCATTGGAAAATGTATCTTTACAACTGCAACTGGTTATGCTGATTAATTTCAAATAAGTTCTGCAATAATTTAGCTTGCTCATAGGCTCATGGACAATGAAGAGCTCCATAAGAATAATCAAATCCATTTAATTCATATCTTAAAATATAAATTCAAACTTGCAAGACTGTGTATAGAACAGCAATGGATTGTTTAAAGGAAAATATTTTACATGGCCGTGTTGAAGTAGCATTTTACTGTCTCTCTGTAATGATGGTCTCTAATAAGTTTGTGCCTCAGGTCACTTACTGTAGTCTCTAACACGATGTGTGTTGGGAAATTGTTTTAAAGTTTTCATGTGGAAATGTTTTCGATGGCAGGCAAACAAAACATAAACTTATTAGAGGCAGATAAACTGGGTCAAATTGAAATAATTTTTCTTTTTTAAAAACAATTTTAATTAATAATTCAAATTAATGCCATCAAACAAATTTGATAAAAAAAAAATTTCAAAATATCATTTGCATACACGGTATTTATAATAATGTTTTCCTATTTCTTTATTTATTTATTTATTCTGTTTTAAATAATTATTTAAGCTTCTTTCTTGGTAATAATTTTATTTTTAAATATCAACACAATTTACATAAGTAAACAGACAAATCGATATTAATTTATAATTTGTTTTTATACGAGTTTGGAGGAAGTTTAAAAAGTTTAATTCATTAAATATTTAAAGAATTTTAACTCCGAGTCACTTCTAATTAGAATCGTTTTTAACCCTTGTAATCCTTGTAAGTATTTCTAAATTTTTCTCGCCAGAGAATGTAGAGAATATAAAATGAGGTGGCAAGATTTTCTATAGTGATTATGGCTGGGGTACTGACTAAAACACCCACTGAAAATTTTGGATTTAACAGGAATGCGATTTCAATTAAAACAATTTAGACCTTGTCTCTATTACTTTTTTTCCAGTAGTGAACAGAGTAAGAAACAGCAAATTTTTATCCAGTTAAGAAGAAAACTGATGTGTTCTGGCAAGTTCTAGAATGATAGGGTGGACTATTTTAACCTAGTCTAGAAACTATGTAGTCCGTGCACTCATATTCAAAATAATGGAGCTGCTTTTGCTTATTGAGTCTTACTTCTTTTATGGATATAATGTGGCATGATCTTTCTAACTTCTAACTGTCAAGTTACTAACAAAATTAAATCACACTGAACATATAACCAATCGATCAAAACTGACAAAACCTTTGAAGCATATTAGAATTCTTGAAGTCTGGATCAGTAGACTTTTAGGGCCTATGTATTGTCGTTGTAAAATGAAAAGGCGCAGTTAAAACAGAGACGCCAAAGAAAGGCAATCTGGAAAAAAGTGAATCAACTAGCGGGCTTAGAGACATCAGTGGCGAAAATCTTTTACAAAGAAATACTAGATTAATCTTAGAAACTTTTGGCAGGCCATTAGGCAAGTCGGTTTTAATACCAATAAAAGCAAGCTTTTGACATAGTATTCCAATCTGGTACACATTTTAATAAAGCAATCGCCTGAATTCGATGCATTTGTCTATGGATTTTAGAAAGCATTTGATGCATTATGTCGGAACTACGTCTGGGAAGCTTTAATGTCGAGAGATTTACTAGGAAAAATTCAATATTTGGAGAAATACGTGCGAAAATGCAAGAATTCGTGTTGTTATTTAGGGAGTCGTATTCGTATTGAAGGCTTTTATATAAGTGAGGGGACTGAAAGAAGGTTGTGAATTAATAGTTGTGGACAAGGAACAAACGAACTAGACAATATGATATGATATCTTAACCATAAGCTGGGTGTAGGCATACCCATAATTTGGTTCCAGCAGTATGTCGAATTTTTAGCAACAGAACCCCAAAATAAAACAACATATCTGGCAGTAACGCTCCACTCTTCATTGAAAATATTGGCAATTTTGTTTATAAGATGAAAAACTATCAGTTGCATTCCACTTTGCCATTGAATGTGTGGAAATTTCTAACTTCTTGGCAACATACTTAATAAAGCCGATAGAACACTAGAAATTTTAATGTAAATTAATCCCAAATCCGTTGAGGATCAGATTAAGCCTGTAAAATTTTTGAAAGTGAAACTAATTTCTTCTTTAGTTTAACAAACTTTTTAGAAAATATTTGCTTAATATGACCCCGAGCGAGTTTATTTATATTTCTATCTTAAACAAGGCAACTTGTTGTATGATGAATATCCTATTACGATATTGAAAGAGACTTTTTTCAATTCTTTAAGGATTTTTTTTAAATGGATTTCATTCTCACTTACCTTATTTTCTTATAAATTCTGTTGTATTTTGTTGAACTGCCGATAATGAAATTTCCTTTGCAAATGCTTTTAAAACTTTTTAACAAAAACGCTGTTTTATTTAAACTTTTAACAATAAAATATGAAATCTACACTCCACTGCACTTCTTTTTTTTTACATAAAAATTTGCCAAAAATAACAACAAAAAAAACAGATTCAATATTTCACCATGAAAAAACTGAAATTAAAATTAAAAAAAATCCCCTGCATTTTATAAAAAAAAGAAAAAGAAAAAAAAATACCGCCACCCACATTCATAACAGGGCTGAGTAAATAAAAACAATAGGAACAGACCTGGCAACTTTGAATTCTAAACAAACAACAAAACGACAAACAAAAATTGAAATTGACACTAAAAAAGAGAGAACTAAGTGAGTGAGTGACAAAAGGGAGAGAGAATAAGAGAACAGAAGAAAACACTTTATGAATGAATGAAGAAAAAAAAACCACACACTTTTAAATAAAACTTGGTAAAAACATAAAATTCTTATGTTTTTTGTAAAAATTTATTTTAATTTCTTTAATAAAACAATAAAAATAAAGAAAAATTAATTTTATAACAAAATAATTCCATTTCTGTCCCTCTCCATCATCTATCTCTCTTTTTAATTCTTTTTTGTAGTGTTTCTAGATTTTGTTGTTTTTTTTTTATTCGTTTGCTCTCTTGTTGACCAAAAAAAAAAAAAAATGCCTAAAATATACACACACACACGGACACCTTTTAGCGTATTTATTGCATTACTTCTTCTTCTTCTTTTTATTATTTCTGAAACAAATTTTTATGCAAAAATTTAATTTTTTTATTCCTCTTTTAATTGCTTTTTTGTTTCTTCTTTTCATCCATCACCACATAAATAATTTTTTTTTTATCAAAACAATCTGTTTCTTTTTTTCTCTTCCTTATTTTTTCTCATTTGGGTGCGTTTTGCCTGTTTTTTATAATTTTTTCTTCTTCTCTTTACGTTCTATCAAGAAAAATGAATTTATTTTTTATTGCCTGCCTGCCTGCCTTTCTTGTTGGCGTTGTATGTGGTCAACCAAAATGGTTTTTATTTCTTCAATAATTTTTATACTCTTTTCTTAATAAAAAAAATTTAATAATTTTTTCATACTTTTAAAGCTTTTTTATTACTCCACATCCACTTCACACCAAAATATTTCTTTTCTGGCTTTTTCTTCTCACACAATCACTTAAAAAAATTATTAAAAAAAATAAACACTCCGACGTCTTGCAAAAATTCAACGTTTTTTGACAAATCGATCTACTCAACTGAGAATTTTATTGTTGTATTTTCTGGTAGTGAAGTAAAGCGTTAAAAAATATGCAGCCAACGGCTTAGCAACGTCGTTAAATTCTTTAGAAATACGAAGCCGTCAACAATATCGAATTTAGTGTTGCCGTGGTGTAATTTATTTTTTTGTTCAAAGTTCATTTTTATTATTTTGTTTCTTATTTTTGGCAGATAATTAATTGTTTTGTTAATTTTGTTGAAAGAACTAAAATAATAAATAAATAAATTTAAAAAAACCCTGAATTTAGTTGAATTTGTAAATTTTTCCAATTTAAGCGATTTTCTTAGGCGTTTTTTTGGTTACAAAATTTTTACAACTTGGCAACACTGTTCGAAAAATCTTTTGTTCGTTCAAAAAAAAACCTCGGTTTGTAATTCGCACATGCTTTTTCCGAGTTTAGTTGCTATATATAAAATTGAAATTCCACTTTCTTTCAGAACTGGCGGCGACGACGACGACGGGAGAGGAAGGAAGAAGAAGAAAGAGGAAGGTGTGTTTGTATGTATGTGTATGTATGTGTATGTATTGTGTGTGTGTGTGTTTGTTGTTGTTGTCGTCGTCGTCGGACGGACGGAAAAATTAATTTTTAGTGTGGTGAGTTTCAAGTGTGGTGAGTTTCTGCGAAGTGTATTGAATTTTGCAGGTGTGGTGAATAAAATTGAAATTCACCAAACTGCCGTTATTCGAAATGGTACTGTGTAACTATAAACCAATGTACCGTTGTACTGTATTACCATGGATCAACGTACTGTACGCCCATCGGTGAGTGTCTAGAATAATTCATTTTCACCTCAAACAGCGGAGTCATTGGCCGTGTTTTGTACCTCGATTTATCTCGGAATTGTCGTTTCCGAAACAAAATATTAGTTATACATATTCTTAACACAGGGTGCTTGAGATTCCTTATTTGTTTTGTTTTTTTAAAGGTTTATAAAAAGTGTTACGGTTAGCAACCATGCTAATAAGTAAATTTGTTTAAATTTTAAAAGCTTTTCGTATTTTACCTGTACAACTACCGGGTGTTTCTGTAACTTAGTTTTATGATTATATTATGTTAATAATTTAAATTAAATAGAAGAGAAAAATTAAATAAAATTAAAATTTAATTAAAATTTTTAACTGTCGTTATTTATAAACTGAAATTTTATTGAAATAATTTCAGATTTTTAATAATTTTTGTTTTGATTCCTTAGAACCTTAGAACAAACAATTCAGGTCCATAAGCTTCTGATAGGAAGACATATTCTCTTGCACATCGTTTTATTACGTCTGTTGTGCTGCCAAACGTGTGTACGCGGAGAACCATGGCCTGTATGTAATAACCGGTGTGAGGTACCTACCTAAAAAGGACTCGGGTTGGATTTAATGCAAATTTTGGTCAATGCAAATTTTGTCCTGTCCTGAAAAAGGGAGACCCCACGTTATGCGCCATATAAGGTTCTTACAGGCGTATTGTGTGAACGACTGAAGCCACTCGTCAAAACACTGATTGGACTTAAAACAAGCTGCGGCTTCAGACCTGGCAAGTCCACCATCGACCAGATCTTCACACTACGCCAAATCCTGGAAAAGACCACCGAAAAGCAAGTTGACACACACCATCTTTTTGTCGACTATAAGGCAGCCTTTGATAGCCCATAAGGGATCGTGTTTTTGCCGCAATGTCTGAGCTCGGTATACCTGCGAAGCTGATAAGGCTTGCAGAACGACGTTGAGCAATTCCTGCAGCTCCGTCAAAGTAGGAATGGACCTCTCGAACCTTTTGATACCGTGCGAGGTTTCAGACAAGGCGATCCCTTATCATGCGACCTCTTCAACTTCGTCATGGAGAGTGTTTTGCGGAAGGCGGGAGTTCATCGCAATGGCACTATCTTCCATAAAAGTGTCCAGTTGCTTGCGTACGCTGACGACATTGACATCATAGGGGTACCAAGCGAGATGTTACTGCTGCCTTCATCGCTATTGAAAGGGAGCTGCGAAGATGGGTCTGGCAGTAAATGAGGGCAAAACAAGTATATGTTATCGAGTAGAGAAGTGTGGCGTACTGATTCTCAGATTACGGTCGATAACTATACTTTTGATGTAGTCAAGGAATTCATTTATCTTGGCTCCGCCGTTACACCCAAAAATGATGTCAGTCTGGAGATCAAGCGCAGGATCCTTTTGCCAACAGGTGCTATTATGGTCTCAATAGGCAATTGAGTAACAGAGAGCTCTCTCGTGCGACAAAACTAATACTCTACAAGCCGCTCATCTTACCCGTGCTTCTTTATGGCGCAGAGGCATGGACCTTATTAAGCACCGATGCAGTAGCCTTGAGAGTATTCGAGAGAAAAGTCCTACGTAAGATCTTCGGTCCAGTGCGAGTGGCGAAGATTTCCGCATCCGATACAACAGTGAGCTGTATGAGCTCCTCAACGACATGGACGTTGTGCAGCATGGCTCGGCCATGTCGTTCGAATGGTGGAGGATGCTCCGGCGAGACGGGTATTTGATGCGGGGATCTGCGGAAGTCGGCGAAGAAGACGACCTTGTATCCGTTGGAAGGACCAAATCTAGGAAGCCCTGTCATCGATTGGTGTGACCAACTGGCGTAGACGCGCAAGAAGCAGAGGCTCCTGGAAGCATGTGTTGCGGCAGTCCGGAATCCGTTAACGGGTTGTTATGGCCAATTCAGTAAGTAAGTAAATAAGTAAGATGGCGAACGTGTCACTAAAGGGAGTGGTCTGTTTCACCCGATACTCGAGGTGGTTCAAGCCCACCATTATCGAATCATGAGATGGGGACTTAGCTCACACTGCGTAATACAATGTGCCCGAGGGATTTCCCTATGAACAGCCAGCTACCTAACTTATGCCACAACATTGCTGAGAGAAATTTGCCAAAGAAACTGTTTTTTTCATACTTCGTTTTGTCTGAGATTTCTAAACAGGGTTTCAAACAAGGGCTTACACTGGGTACAGAATGGATCGTATGGGTTTTTATTATAACAGTCTTGGTAAGTTTTGTTTTAACCTTTAATTTCGCCATGTAAGAATAACCTCCCAATCTAACTAAGGTTTGTAAAGCATTGAAGGACTGACTATATGTAGTTTTGTGTACCATAACTGCGTCCCGGCAACAGTGTTTGTAATCTCTTTCGAATTCCTAGTGGCTTTATCTTTAGGTCCCATCAGGGTACATGGTGTGTATGTAGGCCGGTGTCTTTCTTTTACCGGTACTTTTAAGGTATCTGCAGATATTTTCATATTTTTCGCTATGTATTCCCTTCATGTAGCTTTTTCTGTAACATTCTAGTTAGGAAGGGGACTCTGTAGCGAGACTAAACTTCCATTTTCTTAGTTTTTTAACTGAAACTTAAATAAAACGTTATAAAATGAAATTTAATTTCTGTCAAACTCTTTATTTATGTTTCTCTCTTTTTTATGTTTCCTTTCTAGCTCTTTAATTAGCTCATTTTATTTATGTATGTCGAGATATCTATCATATACTCATCAAAACTGTTCATTTCCGTGCTCATACACACTCTTTTTCTCTTTTCTCTTTACTGACTGACCTTTATTTTAATGCTTGCTCTGGCTGGCATGTTTGTTATTATTTTTATGCCAACCCATACGAAGAGAACATGAAAATAAAACTTTTGCTCTAAAAATGTTTATTCTCTTGAAAAAAAATAACAATTTTATGCATCATAAAATTACTTCAATATACTGATGATATGCTCTCTCGTTTGCAAAACAACATCAGCAGCAGTAAGTAACAGCAACAGCAATAGCAACAGCAACAACAACAAAACAAGTTTTATGTACTAGCAACAAGAGTTAAACTTATAAATAAATGTACACACACACACACTCTTCTCTAATAAAAATTAAATTTAAAGAGTTTAAATACATTTGTTTTCTCACTCACTCTCTCTCTCTCTCTCTGTCACTTTACTTTGTATTATTAATATGTAACTGAATAGAGGTACACTGAGAACCTAAAAAAATTCTGTACTAACACAGGTCATAGAGAAAATCCAATTGCTTGCAAGAGATGAAAAGGAAATTATCAAAACAAAAACAAAAAAACGAAATAAGAAACGAACAACAATGTTTGTAGAGAGTAATAAACAGTTAAACCTATTCAGCCAGCATTTATTTACTCGTTTTATCTCTCTCTCTCTATCTCATTTAGTAATATGAATGAAGATTGCCTGGAAAGTGCGTGTTTTGTTTTTAAGTCACAATCTTGTGTTTATGTGTGTGTGTGTGTATTTGTGTTGAGAGGTTTGTTTACTTTGGACGATTTTTCGAGGTCAATGCATAAACTAACTGTTTATTATTGTGTTTTGAGAGAAGGTTGTTTTTTTTTTCTGTTTAAATTGAACACTCTTTTATACTCTTTAAAAAAAAACAATGATAATGAATGTTAAGCAGCATTTTAAATGAAAGTGTATTTAATTTATTTGAATTTAATTAAATTTTAATTGAATTTTATCAGATTAAAGTTTTATTTCTGTTCTGTTTTAATTACTAAAACTGCTATTCTTTAGTTGTTTGTGTTTATTTGATTACTTTCTTGAAATTTATAAAGAAAAGAGAAAATCATTAAAGCAAGAGGAATTAATTGCATTTCTTTCCTTTTGTTCTTCTTCTTCCTGTTTGGCAATAATCTCCAAATCTGTTCATGAGTTCTGTTGTTATTATTTAAGGTTAGGTTTTTATAAACTTCTAATTGCTCTAATTTCACTAAAAATAATTAGTCTTGCTTTTCTCTTTTGTTGTTTTACTTATTCTCACACTCTGTTTCTTTTTTTATTTCCCTTTCAGAAATATCCCCATATTACCGTGGTAAATGAAAATGTTACTCTCTCTCTCTCTCTCTCTGCCCTCTTTTTGTTCTTTTTTTACGTGCTACTTTTAATGATTGACTTTGATTTTTATTTTTATTGGAAATTTTATAACTTTTGTCCAGTTATTCTTGCATGGTTGAGAGAGAGGGCAAGTGAGAAAGAGAGAACGAAGAGAATTAATAAAAATCGAAATATCTTTTGTTTTTATTACTTCTGTTGATTAGACATTAAAATTTCAAGTACAAGGAATACTTTTTGTTGTACGTAAAGGTCACGTAATAAAAATCATTGCAATACGTACCGGGTAATACAAGTAAAATAATAAAAAAAAAAAACAGCCCGCTAAAGGGGGAAATAAAACATAAAAATAGAAGCAAAGGTAAGCAATAAAAACAAATCCTTGCTTCCTTTCTATTGTCGAGGAAGAACATAAGGTAAAGAAGAAGAGATTCAGTGCTTATTATTTGCTATGGAGGAGCGCTATGGCTAGGTGATGAAATGTTCGCTATTCAAGCATGACTGCATGGTGTGTTGGAAGACCGTGGAATTTACGAGTGGAAAGAAATTGCTGACTGGAACGCAAATTTGTTTATCGTTATAGGGTGTTCTCCTTAGGCTTTGTTGGAGATAGTCTAGGAAATAAAGAGGAATTCAAGAGGATTTCGCAAGGAAACTTGCTAAAAAAGGGCAGTTCGATTATGACAGAACCTTAAGGCATGCGATTCCTCTCTCTGTGCTGCGTAGATTTTGTTTTGAGTAATTGCAGCCTGTATTGTTTTACTCACTATTTAGAGAGAGAGAAGACAGGAGAGAGAGGAAAGAGAGAGAGAGAGAAAGAGAGAGAGAGAGAGGAGAGTAATTGTTGTTTTTGGGCATTGTTTTTATTGTTGTTGTTACTATTTCTTATACAATGCTTTGTTCATTACAAATGTTTGTGTGCTTGGTTGATAAGTATTTATGATCACACTCTCCCTTTTTTCTCTTTATTTTGCTCTCTTAACTTAACTCTCTGAGTTCATTTTATATCCTCAATTTATCTCAAGGCTTTTTACAATGTTTTCGCGTTTTCTCTTGATTTATTTCTCTTGATTTATGATTATGTAATGTTGTACTCTTTACTTAACCGTTACATTGTTGCATTGCTATTGAAGAGTTTAAAGATAGTTTATGTAGGCGTATGATGAATATTTAAAGGAATTCAATATTAATCATACGTCTAGTAGTCTTAATACCAATATTTATAGGTTTTTGTATAGGAATTTAAGCCAAATAAATATTGATTTTCAATTTATTTGTAAAATTCTTTTAAATTCTAAAATTTTACTGGCTGCTTTGGAATTAAAAAATTTCCAATAAAATCCAGGAATTTTTTTTCTTAAGAAACAAGATTTTTATCAGCCTTTTTATTTATTTATTGCCATTTTCATTCTGGTTATACAATTATTGGTAATGCCTTTATTTGTAGGCATAAAATCATAACAAATAATGTTTAAAATTGCTTTTCTTTTCTTTTTTTTTTTTTGATTATTATTCTATCGATTTCCTTTTTATGTATGTTTTCATAAATTTTTCGTATTGATTGATAAAAATAAGGATTATAAGCACAATAATACCGAATTTGTTGGAAAACAATTCCTATTCTTATTCCTATTCCTTATCATATTCATTTTTTATTTCTTTTATTTTAATTCAAATTTTTTTTATTTTCTTATTATTTTTTTGTCTTATTGTTTGTTGTTATTGCCAATTATTAAAAATTTTTTTAAAAGCTTGTTAAAATTTATTTGTTTCGTACTCATTCAGTTTATTGCCAGCAATTTTCAATCTGTGAAGTCAAGTGTTATTTTAAACAAATTAAATTGACGATTAAAAATCTTGTGATGACCATAGACATTTACAATATGTAGGCAATAAAGACTAGTTTATGTAGTTATCAGTAAGAAATTGCTCTTTTTTCTTCTTCTTAGTTTTAAGATATAAAATGTAATTCCAGTTTAGAAGAGCTTTTAAAACGTTGGACACACACCAATTGTTATAAGACGAAAGAAAAATCTGCTTTTAATGAGTAAATAAGTTGGATTTTGTACAGAAAATAAGTACAAAAATAGGATCTTAATATAAAAGTAGCAATAAAAATTATCTCTTGGTCTTATCAGTGTCGTCTAGCAGCAATACGACTTTAATTCTTTAATATAAAGAAGCCTTCGGTAATAACTTTTTCTGGGGAGGTCTGCGGACACAGACTCATCATTGGAAACCAAAGAACTGATGACCTTGCTAGGAAGATTTGGACTCTGATGTGGAATCTGTGTGGTTCCTACTCGAACACTTGCTGCTCCATGACTAATGTCAGAGGGGAAATTTTGAAGATTTTTTATAGAGTGGCACAAAACAAGTAGAGTTCTATCGCCTACTGTATGTACTGTGTAAGAAAGGGTACTTGGCTTACCAGGTCTTTCTGGTAACTTTCTTCAGTAGATTAGCGCAGTTCGCAAGTATGAATTCCTTCGATCTTATCTACTTTAAAAACACAATTGTTGGAACTTATATTACTTAGGTGTGTGTGTGTTAATTTTAACATGAGTGGCGGAATCTACAGTTCTGGTCGATTCCGAACGATAGATTTTTAAGAACTTTTCATGAGTTTTTGTCTATAAGTATGCTGAGAGGAAGTTGACAGAAGAAATATTTTAACATTTTGCTCGAAATGTTTAGGCTGGATTTAAATCATTGACATAATGGCTTTATTTATTTTTCATTTATTTTTAATCTGAATGTTAATGTTGATTTGTTATTGTTATCTTTTCTTTTTTGTTTCATAATCTTTTTTGTAGTTTTTTTTATTGTAATTTGATTTCTATTTATCAGTATTGTTGTAAATGCTATTTTTATTGTGCATTTGCTCTCTCTCTCTCTCTCTTTTCTCTCTCCCTCTCTCTCTTTAACCTAAGACTTAAGAATTAAATAGCATTTAACAGTTTAAAATTATTATTATTCCTTTAATAACAAAATATTCTTCTCTACAATTTTTAAAAGATTTCTTTCTATTTCCCTTTCTCTTCTTTTTCCTTAACAATTCTTTTTTTTCTATCATTTTAATGCTTGAGAAACTACCACGGACAGCATTTTAAATGAAATATTACCGACTTACACAAATGGAATGGAGCAGCAATACAAATTGAATATTTTCGTACGGGGATTACAAACAAAAAATCATATTTTCTACACTGAGAAAAACCACATTCGAGTCATTATGTTTAAAAATAATAAAAAAAGTTGTAATAAAAATTGCTTTTTTAGTTTAAATGCTTAGAATTTCTTTCTATTTTCTTTTAAATTTTCGATTTTGTTTGTTTGCATAGTTTTTTGTTTCAGTGTATTTAATAATGATAGCCAAAAAAAAAAAAAACAAATTTTAAAGAGAGCAACAACAACAATAATCATCGTAGCAATAATAAAAATGTTACGTTATATTAAAAGACATAAGATCAGCTCCCTTAAATGCAGTTAAACTAAGAGAGAAAAAAGAAGCAACAACAACAACAACTGCATTTGTAATATTAGTTACACAACATGCTGCTATGACTGTTACACTGTGTTGCACACACATACACACACAGTGCATTGAATTTCCTAATGTCTACTAAGAGAGAGAGATATTTTTAATGGCTCTTGCTGAGGTACAAGAAATCAAATCAGAAAACTTAATAGAAGAAGAGTTAAAAGCAAAGGGAGAGAGAAAGAGACAAAGCAGTTGAAGCAGAAAAATAAAACAACGGGAGTTTGGAAACAAACAAACAGGAGAGAGAGAGAGAGGGAGTGAGGGTAAGGGTGAGAAACAATAATAAAAAATATTGTAAATTGTTTAGTTGCTTTCAAACGTGTTTATGAGAGCGCTGTTTTAAAAACAAAACAACAAAATAAAGAAACGAACTCATAAGAGAAAAATAAAAATAGACTCTCTGTTCGCACACATACAACATTAGAGTGTGTTAGTAGTAGTGTGCATGAGTATCAAGAGTTTAGAGGTGAAATAATACTTTAATGGATTGAATTTTTCCTTTTGCTTGTCTTTTCCTCGTACTGGTGTAGAAATAAACACATACAGATATGTACACATATGTGTGTGTATGTGTATGTATCATATATACATGTTGTAAGTTGTTGTTGCTGTTCGAATTCAATTTGTTTTGTAATCTTTTATTATCACGATAATGATAATTGACAGTTGAAAATAGTTTCACTGTGTTAATAATTTGACAGTTTACCTTCTCTCTCGCTCTCTCTCTCTCTCTCTCTCTTCTCTTCTGCTTTTTCTTCTTCGTTTAACAATAAATTAAATGCTGTGCGATTTGCTGGTAAAGGGTGTGAATGGATAAGTGTAGAGCATATAAGCTGTCATGTTTAAATAGCACTTTCGAGTAGAAAAGAGATAAATTAAGACAAAAGAAGGACATAAAATTGAAGAGATTTAATATTGCAATACCATATTTATTAAATCGAAGAAATAAGAAAGATATTTAAACAATTGTGTTGATTATTTAAAAGGAATTTAAGATCGAAAAGCTTTTTTGAAAAAATTAATTCAAATTAAAAACTGAATTTTCTTTTTAAATTCTAATGAAACTTAGTGTTCCCATGTAATACACCCCCCGTAGAATAGTTTTACAAACTCTTGCAAAACTCTTACCACCCACCAAGACGTATGAGTAATTTTAATTAAAGAATAATAAGAAAACAATTACTCATACGCCCCGGCGGTATAATGTTACTTAAAAGTAAACGAACAACAGAAATAAAGGGGAAAAGCAAAGTGAAAGAAAACCTATAACAATTAACCACATTTCCTGTATTGCTTTTAATGCCCGTCCCCTTCGCCTCTATTATTGTTTTAAAATATTTTTCATTATTTTTCAATTTCCCAAGAAAATCTAATTTAAAATAAAAGATGAAAAAGAAAAACTTAAAAAAGACTAAAGAAAATATAAGAAAATAAAACAAAAAAAGGGGAAAAAAGAAAGAACATCTCAGCACAATATTTGTAAAAGATTGTTACAAAAAGCAGTACAGAACAGTACAAAACAGAATAGAACACAATGAATTGTCTGAGGTAATGATTTAATTTAATATCCGGAAAAAAAATTTATAGACACTTCAACTACAAAGAAAATAAGAAGCAAAAAAAGAAGAAAAAGAATCACATTTACTGTCTAAGAAAGCAACAGTCATGACAACGTATATTGTAAGGCAAGGCAATGCATTTAACACGGAATACCAGCAGCCAACCAGCATGAAACTATTACAAGAGCATTGCATGCGGTTGATCCTGTGATACTCTCGAATGGTCACACATTAAAGGTTGGGCTATGAAGGCAACAGGGGCTAATGAGAAAAACTTTTCCTTTAACATGAACAAGTTTTTTTTTTCTTTAGAATTCTGGTGCTTTTATTTTTTTTTCTTTAAAAGTTTCTTAAGAAATCATGATTATTTGCAGCGGATAAGGAAGAAAAAAAAAATTATAAAGAAACAGAATTTAAATCCAATTTAATGAATTAAAAAAATTGAAGAAAAATTATTCATTGATCGGTAATGATTGGGTTGTAGAAAGAGAGCAGAGCTTACGAATTTTGAATGCCAGTTTTCTTAGAAATTTTAAGTTTTCCTTGTTGCCTGCTTAGTTCTAGAAACAATTCTAGTTTGTAGCTTCACAAACGATTCGCACACCTTGCAGATAGGCTAGTCAGAGCTGTTGGAGCCTGGATTATTACAGAGGTTTTTCTAAGTATGTTCAATGCAACTAATTTTTTTTCTTTTTATACTCTTATAACATTGTACGGACAAGTTGCCAACATAACCTTACACTGTTATTTATACTTCATTTGTTTTCATTATGGCAACTTCTAGAATCTTAATGCTGGTTTGTTATTGTAAATCTTCTTTTTTAGCTCTTATAGTCTTTCTAGGTGGTTTTATTATTGCCAGTTGATCTCTGTTTATTAATAGTTTTGTTTTTTTGTTGTTGTTTTCTGTCCTTGTTTGTTTTCCTTGCTGCAGTACAAGTCATGATGTATATACAGACTGCCATTAAATATCATAAAAAATTAAATTTTTATTTTTATTTTAACTTTTAAAATTCAATAAATTTCCTTTATTTTTGTATAAAAAATAATTCTTAAATGGCGCTTTTATATTTCGCCTCGTCTTTTTTTTATATTTTTTTTATTTAAAAACTATGCTTGAATGACTCTTATTTGTGTGCTCTCAATCATGCAATATCTTAATGAGATTCTTTTCTCAGTTTTTTTTTCGTTTTTTCACTTCCTTTATATCTCTATTATATTTTTGTACACTATCGCTTTCTCTTTCTTTCTTATGTGCTCTCTGGATGGCATTAACGAATCTATTTATTTAAAAAGGCTTAACGTATTACTTTTCCGTTTCCTTTTTCTCTTTTTCTCACTTTTTTTCTGTTTTGTAGGCAAAAATTTGCACATACGCGTACACATGTGCACATAAACTCGCTTATATCGTTATATTTGCTGGAATGGGAGAGTGAGAGAGAGAGAAAGAGTGAGAACGGGAGCGGAAGAGAAATGAAAGAAGAAAAAACGCAGCCATAAACCATATTAAAGGTGTCAATAAACATGATAAAATATCCAATATTTACAAACATGCTCTCACGTTAAGACACACACACACACACACTCATCCATACAATATATGCTTAATCATATACGGTAAACACATACATACATGCTTACTTGTGTGGTAATCAACAAGGAAATGTAAGTGAATGGCAAGAGTTTGTGATGAATTCTTTGGCTTACCTGAGAAACAATTTTTTTTTTATTTTCGTTTTATTGTTTGCATGAACGTAAATACTTTATAGGTAAACAAACTTGCTTACAACAACAACAACAACATTATATCTCTTCTCTTCTTTGGCTTAATGTTCTCTCATATATTAAAGCAAAAAAAAAACATGACTTTGGGTGACTTAAAACCGGTTTCCTTTCTTTATTTTTTCAAGGCATTAAAGACACACAGAATATGTAGTTATATGAGCACAGTATTATTAACTTACAACAACAACAACAACTTTATTTACAGATTCATAATATTTTGTGCGTGTGTGTTGTTTTTATTTCTCAATAAAACATCTCATTCTCTCTCTCTCTCTCTCTCTCTCTCTTTGTGTGTGTGTGTAAATTATAATTTAAATCAACACAAAACCTTTGCAATAACAATGAGAAAGGGAGAGCGAGTGAATAGGAAAGAAAATGAGAGACACCAATACCTGTAAAGGCTGCCAGACAGTTATTAAAGAATTATTTTACACTCTTGCTTGGCCTCATTATTAATCTCTTTATTATTATACTGCAGCACACCGCACTTTATACCACAACAAATGATTATGATTTCATGAAAATTGTTGTTTGGTTGAATGGTTGGTTGGAAGTTAAAATTAAAATCGGCATTGTTTTCTTTCAAATAAGCCAGAAACAAAGAGAAATAAATACAGATTAAGAGAGCGTGAGAGAGGGGATAAGCGTTATAATTAAAGTATTTGTTTTAATTTTTTTGAAACATGTTGCATAAAAGTAATTAAATAATAATAACAATAACAACAATATAAAAAAGTAATAAGAAAAGATTAATAAAGAAAATAAAGAACCAAGGGTTAAGAGAATCCAAGGAAAGAAACAGTTATGTTAGCCGACATGCCTTTTGAAACAAGCTAGAAAGTTATCGAAAAATACCTGAAAACTATCGTTTATTAAAAGACAAACTCCTTTAAAATTGGAAAAAAAACTTAACACCAAAAGCTACTTTTTACAGAGAATACTGTATGAGAAGAGAGTAAAAACAACCATCTATGCACACATTAACACTTTGAACTGATCGAGTAGTGTAAACAGAGCCCCCGAAATCCATTTATGATGTCACATAAATTGTGTTGTGTTTGTATGAGTGAGTTGCTCTCACTTGTCATTTATATTTGTTGTTATGCGATTGTGGAACTGTTTGTGCTTTTGCTTTTGTGTTCTCTGCGTTACTTTCTCTCTCTCTCTCTCTCTCTCTCTCTCTCTCTTACCCATAATACTGTTAAAAAAAAAATGCAATAAATTGCAGCGAGAATGCTTTATTTTGTTGCCGTTCATGTTTTTGTGATATTTGTTGTTGTGTGTAGATTACACGCATAGTTTTATTTTAAACCAGAGATGACCGGACCAGATATGTTGTTAAAATATTAATTAATAGAGGAATAGCAAGAACAAAACTACATTGAAATCTGAATGTAAGTGGATTGAAATGAAAACAATAACAATAACAAACCAATAGTAAGATTCCAGAAGTTGCCAGACAGAAAATAATGTATTAATACAGCGAAAAATAAAACGTTGCCATTGAATTGTAATGGAAAGTGAAAAATGGAAACATTACACACTAAAAATATTGTTCTTTGCAGTATGAGGATCGTGTTAAAAAGTGCTTTGCGGCAGATTGTACTTTTTGTCGAAAGTAATGAAGAAGACACAAACTTATCTCAAATTGTACGAAGATGATAACTTGAAAGCTCTTATCTACGAATGTAGGTATCAATAATCGTCCAAAGTGTGCGGAAATTTGATGTCTACATTTGTAAAATGTAGGCCCCGCCACCGCTATATATAAAATTAACGCACACAACACATAAGTGGTATGAGAAGTTAAATCGTAATCCTAACTTAAAGGTTAAAATGGCCAATTATGTATGTATTAAAGAAATATAACAGTTTGGCAACATTTTATTGTAAAGACCTTTGACAATTATTTGTTTTTATTTAAACTTGCAATCTCTGTCATCATCATTTCATTACATCCAGCTCTGTACGCTATTGTTTAGCTCTACGACAGTACCACCGCAAGTATTTCTGTTTATATTCTGTTCAAACAAATGTTTGAAGCTGTAAATAAAAACAAAAACAAAAAAAATATAAACAATAATACCGATATAACGGTAACAACATCAACTGGACACAATGAGTTGAGTTGAGTGATTTATGCATGAGAGTGCAAGATTCTTTTGTTTTAAAAGTTTGTCTTGCGGAAAATCAGAAAATATAAGAAAGAAAAAATATGGAAAAGTGTTAGGATAACAATTAAGGAAAGTAAATTAAATAAATAAAAGATTTAGAGTTCATTTATTATAGTTCTGGCAACTTCTAGAATCTTACAGTTGATTTGTTATTGTTACTTTGTATTTTTCTGTCTTCTATGTAGTTTTGTTATTGTAATATTACTTTGTTGTTTTATTTTTCTTTTGTTTTCTTATTATTTCTGGCATGGCTATTATTATGGAAGCTTTTTTTTATTATTTTTTCCTGTTTATATGCCTTCTTAATCCTTATTTAGTTGCCCTAGGTTTATTTGATTTAAAATGCTTAAAAAGTTAAGCATTAAAAGGCTTAAACCGTTTAAATATGGATGAATTTGCTTTTCTATCTCTTTTCTTAGGAAAAAAACTCTTAGTTTTCTTTATTTTTTCTACTTTACACTGTACACAGTAGACAAAGATTTTCGGTAATTGATTCTAAATTGAAATGCTAAGAGATATTTTTGCTTTTTTTTGTAGTGCTATTCGTTGATGCAAGTAGCGAGAGTTTTAGGTGTTCAAAAGTGTTCTCTCTCTCTCTCTCTCTCTCTCCCTCTCTCTGACTTTCTTAACTAAACGCTCTTTTTGAAAATACTTGAACAAAAAATTCCTGCTCCAAAGACAAGTGAATGCAAGGCAGTAAAGTTGTAAAATGAATATAAAATACAACAACAACAACAAATACCGTAAATTCTAACGGCAAAGTGTTAGTGTGCAAATATGCAAGCTTTCCTCTCTTCTTTTTCATTTTTTGTTTGTAAAATTCTTTTCTTCTCTACACATTTAGAGTGATAGAGGGATAGAGAAAGAGAGAGAGAGAGAGATGAAGTGCAAAAGTACAGAGTACATAGTGTAACCGTAAATGATAGTGTGTGTGTGTGTGTGTGTTTCCGTTTGTATGTATGTAAAGTGTAGTGTATAAAGTGTTTGTTTATGTTGAATTTCATTTGAAGTGGCCATTTGCTGTGTAAGAGAAACCTGATTTATTTTAACTTAAAAGCAATTCAAGTGTAATTTCTTTTTGTATGTGTGTGTGTGTGGGTGTGTGGGTGTTTTTTTCTCTCCTTTAAATTGGCAACAACAACAGCACCAAGCAAGTGACCATACAAACCAAACTAAACTAAACGATGGCACGAGAGAGGAGAGGAGAACAAGAAATTTTATTTGATTTCACTAATACACTCACAAAACATTTAAAGTTTTTAGGTTTTTTTCTTTTTTGTACCACTTCACCTGCCTATAAGTATTGGTGCTTTGAAAGTACTCACGCTTTCTCTTTCTCTAACACTCTCTCTCACTCTCTTGCTATGCATTTATAACGAGTTGTATAGATAATGATGCTTTAAACTTTTTTTCTGTGTGTGTACGTGTGTGAGTTTTTTTTTTGAAACTTTTTGACCAGCATATTGTGTGTTGTAGTAGGTATAGTGCTTAACAAAAGTAAAAGGGTAATCAGTTGGTCAAACAGCAAGTGCTTCAAAAATAAAAAAAAAATAAAAAAAATTGAAAACATAAGCGAGTGTGAGTAGAAAAAGAAAAAGTGGTTGACCAGTTGATTAAGCTTCAGTAAAAGCAGAAAGAAAGAGAGAGAGAGAGAGAGAGATAAGTGAACAATCTTAAATGGAATTAAATACTGTATTTAAATTAATAACAATGATGTTAATTGGTAACTGAATTTAAGAAGAGAATTTAAGAAGAGAATTTAATTTGCAAATTGAAACTGAAAAATGTAGAAAATTATACAAATTTATACAGAGTGTGTAACTTAAACTGATGTGGACTTGATGTAGTGAACAAAGTCAAGTACATAGACGTGCTGCTCGACAGCATAAAACGTGTTAAAACAATTAAAACTGATTGCAAAAGTGCTGATACAAATGTGGCGACTTTTCGATTAATAAGAGATCATTATGGTTATCATAAACAACTTAACAAGCAAAAACTTTGAGTATAAAATGAAATTCCGATGAAAATTTCTTAAACAACAAAAAAAAATCTGTCATTTGGTTCTAAACCTGACTAAAGGGTTGTAACAACAAATTAAGTAAGCAAGTAAGAAAGAGGTGATAAAATGTGTTTAATAGGACTTATGCCTTGCCTTTATCTCAATTCAAAAGAAAGTTAAACCCGAGCACTTGTTGGCTTTCAAGTTTAATTTTATAAATTAACACTTGCAACAGGGCTGATGTGAGAAGCTGGGTTGTAATCCTCACTAAGCTAATTTTGTTTAAATGATTAAACAATTTAAAGAAATTCTTTTAATCTGTTAAACAATTTAAAAATATTTTAAATTTAAATTTAAAAGCCATTGTTTTCCATTGTCATTTATTCATAAAATATCTCGTGATAATTTTTTTTAATAATTTATCCACAAGATAAATGCTTTATAGGCAGGCTGTGTGTTCTCTGCTCTCTTGTGTTAATTGTTTGCTTTTAATTATTGGCGATAAATTAAATTCATTTGACCATAAAATAGGCTTTGAAATGCAATTTTTTTTTCTTTTTTTTCTTTTTTTTGGTTTAAATTCTGTCTGAATTAATATTAATCATATGTCCCCCCCCGCCCCCTCCTCGCTTAATGGTGTTATATCGACAGTAGTCATTAATTATTGCTGGGATTTGTAATTGTTTAATGGAAATTGTTTAAAAACTTTTGCGCTCTTTAAAGAACTTTTTATTTCCTGCCAAAATGATATCAAAAACAATGATTTTTCCTTTAGGGCCATAAGTTTATGCAGCAAAAAGTGTGTAAAGAAACACTTTCCGACCAAAAAGATATTAAAACAAGTGTTTACAATTGTCATTCAAGCCATTGTTGCCATTGTTGCCATTGTAGCCCCCCGAAATAAGGGCCGGGCCATAACAGTAACCATAAAATCATAAAAAATACTATCACAGTGCTATGACAGCCTCAAGAAAAGACCAGAAAAACCAAATCGTTTAAAAACACAAACAGAAATAAAGAAAATCAAAGCAAAACAACACAAAACAAGACACGACACTTTAAGGCAACAACAATAACCAGAAATCGGTTATAAAAATAAAAATTTCTTGTCACACGCAATTCATGTTTTATGCTGCCCTCTTTCCACACACAGAAATTACAACAACAACAACAACAGCAAAAATAAGTCTCAAAAAATATTTGCTGCACTTGAACTCTGGCAACACTTGTTAACGCATAAATATCGTAACAAAACTGTTGTAACAGCTCTTGGCCATGTTTTTTTTCGTTCAGCTTTACTTGCCTTAAGGCCTGCAATATTAGGCCTGCAAAAGCATAAAAAAATTGACATTCAAAGAAAACCAACTTAAGGAACGTGACTCAATAATAAATATGCTCACCACAATAGCAGAGAGACGACAAATTGACTCGTAAAATAAAATAGAGAGAGAAAAAACGGCTCTCTTGCTCTCTTTCTCTGAAATTGAATCATTTTGTAGATTTATTGACAGTTTGAAAAGCAAAAGAGTGAAGGGAGAATAGAAATATTAACGAAAGTTTTAAAAACAAATAGTGACTGGCGATAGAAATCCACAGAAACCATGATTGAAAGACCAATTGAGAGATTAAGTCCAAGAGAAAATAAATGAGAGAGATGAAGACATTTGTTCTTGTCTTATAAAACAATTCAGAAAGGAAGCTAGGTTGTAATCCTGGCTAAATGGTTACAATGACCAATTAAGTAAGCAAGTAAGAGGTGCTGGAGTACGATGCAGGCAGTTTAAGTGTGGTTTAAACCCTAAGAGCTATTGATTTTAATTTTAAACCATAAACCGAATGCCACAAATTAGGCTCCCTTAAAAGGCTTCGGAAATTAGCCATTAGCTTGAAAATATTTCCACATTTTTTGTAGTTTTTAAGCTTCCGACTTGATTGCCTTAAACATTTGTCAACCCACTCAAATGCCATACCGTTTCCCTTCCCCCTCAGCTTTCATTATTAAGCCTACCACAGGACCAAAAAGGAAGTCATTTCATCTCATCTGTGGTGTAAACATGTTACGTTTTGAGTATAAGCATGAGTATACACATGCTGTTGTTGTTGTTGTTGTTGTTGTTGTGGTTAAAATTTGTTTTTAATTTTACTTACGTTCATGTTTTTCACTTTTTCCGTCCGTCTTCTAAGTCCTGCCAGTCCTTTTCCTTAGCAAAAGTTGAACAGCAACAAGAGTAACTCAAATGAAAACATTTTTCACTTCGTTTTCATTTGTTCATGTTATGGAAAGGACGTGTACAAGGACAGGACAATGGCAAGTAGTAAGTATGAGGCTTAGGTAAGGGCAAGCGACAGGGCTTTGGTAGAGACTAAATGAGATTGTAAGTTACACCAGTTTGTTAAACAATCCCGTCTTATTATTTAAAGGGACAATACAAATCCACTTTCCTAGACTTACGGCAAACACACCCATACGAGCAGGCCAGTTAATGTAAAATAAGGCCACACCAGATAGGCTTTGTTTTTTCTGTACAAAACATGAGTAAAAATTCTTGCAAAATTTATATTCATTGGGCCCTAACGGACGTACTTGACATTGAAATTATGTTGCCACACACACACACACACACACCGTACGTAGAGAGTTATAACCAGTAATTCGAATTACTCATACGTCATGCTGCACAAACAAAAACATTCAACATCGATTACCATTGTCGAGAGGAAAAACAGAAAAAAAAGCCAAGTTTTGTTTGCGTTCTTTTTTTGTGGAACTGTCACTTGAGTAAATTGCCTACAATTGGGCAATTCATTGGCATTTACAAGTTCATGTTACCAAATCCATATGCTTTCCGTTTTTTTTTAGTCCATCACCACCACCATTACCACCATCAGCACCATCACCAACCACCACAAACTGCTTGCATTGGTGCAGTAAATTCATATGAAATGTTAAACTCCATGATGGTATGTGTATGTATGCAATATGTATGTGTGTGTGTATGTGTCCAATAGAAGAGCAAATGTTGCAGCTTCATTTTATGGCATGTCGATGTCAGATCGTTTGTCATTTGCTTACATGACTGCAAGTCTGTGTGCAATATATTTGTTGTTGTTGTTGTTTTTGTTGTAACTAATGTTTGGTGTAAAAAAACGTATGAAAATCAAAATCTGGTCGAAAGTAATTCGTTTTAATGGCTTTTCATCAATTTATTACAACGAAAGGAAGTCACAAATATTAGAGCTTGGAAACAGGAGAGAAGGATTGCACAACAGTAGTGTTGAATATCGCAAGCACTAGTCAGGATGTTCATCAGGCTTTAGAAGTAGCGCATGTCTATGTCTATGTCTATGTCTATGTCTATGTCTATGTCTATGTCTATGTCTACATATTTTGTTATGGTCTATGTTATGTCTATGTCTATGTCTATGTCTATGTCTATGTCTATGTCTATGTCTAGTCTACTGTCTATGTCTATGTCTATGTCTATGTCTATGTCTATGTCTAATGTCTATGTCTATGTCTATGTCTATGTCTATGTCTATTGTACTATGTCTATGTCTATGTCTATGCTATGTCTATGTCTATGTCTATGTCTATGTCTATGTCTATGTCTATGTCTATGTCTATTGTCTATGTCTATGTCTATGTCTATGTCTATGTCTATGTCTATGTCTATGTCTATGTCTATGTCTAGTCTATGTCTTGTCTATGTCTCATGTCTATGTCTATGTCTATGTCTATGTCTATGTTTATGTCTATGTCTATGTCTATGTCTATGTCTATACGTTTACTTTTGTTCCATTTTAATAAATTTCTTTTTAATTTTTAAGCAATTCTGTTCAATAAAACAACTTCTGTAGTTACGAATATTAAGTAAGTCTTCCAAGTTTCAAGAATAATTAATTACAGGCATTAGTATTTGCATAAATTCCGCTTGAAAAGGACTCTTTAGTTATTCAAATTCAAGAGATTTGAAGTGAAATTATGTTTTCTATGTGATTTCATCTCGAACTGTGTGTCTATGTGTGTGTCTGTTTGTCTAATTATTTGTCTTGAATTAAAGTTTTTTTCCTTCTCTTTTGTTTTATTTAATTTGAAACAGGGATTAATTATTAATATTTTGTAAGTAAAAGTTTGTTTTCAGCATTACTTAGTGAAATTAAATAAATAAAGTGTTGTTAGCTATAATAACAGCAGCATACTTTTAGGCTCAGCAAGTAAAAGGAGTGAAAGAATTTCTTTCTCAAGAGTTGAGTACGAAGTCTATGGCAGAGATAGATTGTAAATGTATATGTGATAGATTGTAAATCAATTTGATTTTTTTTAATGAAAAGTTTTTGTATGTCATTCTGCCACTATGTCATGGAGTTTTCTATTGTTTTTTTTCTGTGTTTAAATCACAGGATTTTTGTCAATGTGCCAACACATGACATCCGGTTACTCTTCCGTTTGTTATTTTTCTGTTGTGTTGTGATTGCTTTTTTTGTTGTTGTTTTTTCTACGGGAGTGATTGGTTTTATAATTCAAGCGGCTGCAACAAAGAAGAACAAAACAATGCTTTGCGTTTACATTGAGAACAAAAAAGTTTCGAGTAAAGTTTGCTTCATTTTTTGATGTTTAAATAAAAATGTTTGCTTGTAAAGACAGTATATTCGGGGATTTTCTTTTAACAAATTTGTGAACTCAAATGTTCATAAATAATGAGCTGGTCATTGCCAGTACATGTACATACAGGGCATAGGTATTCTTTTCCTCCCTTTTTTCAGGGATATTGGTAGTAAAGGGCCACGTGCAGTATTTCTAGAGTCTTCTAGCGTGATATCCTTTCCTTCCCTTGCACAATAACGATTCTCTTGAGTACTGGCAGGTCTGACGAAAGACTTGGCATTTCGATAAACGACCTCTGCAGAGGTCCGAGGAGGTAGGAGAGACTGCCTAACGTTTCTGATCTCTCACTTTCTAATATCCTTATGTTGCCAAAACAAGACTTATTTGGTATTTCAGATGGTTTTCTCGTAGGAATGTTTGGTTTCCTGGTGGGGGCAGCTGTCTATAACCTCAAGTGGCAGTGATTCTGATCTCTCGCTTTAGCATAGGTTGCTTAAAAAACAAGACCTATTTTGAACTTCAGTTGGTTTCCTCGGAGGAATGTTTGGTTTCTGGGTTGAAAATTCCTTGTGGTATCAAAATGAGCATAAATTCCCTCCTAAATTGGAACTCTTCTTTCAACGAGCACTATTACCTAACCTAACTTATAGACACCACCTAACTCCTCCAGTTACCGTTCGTTTTTAGAACAGGGTTTATGAAACGTGGCTTGATTCTTACTCGGCCTTTTAAAATCAGCATTTAATTTGAGATGGAATCCCTATTGTGATGCAAATATAAGCCAAAAATTCTATTATTTTTAGGTTATGTACGCAAATTTCTATTTCTATTGACATTATGGTTGCATGTGGTACTCCCTCCGCCACCTATTTGTATGGTGTTTTGTGTTTAATTGTTAATTAAATTTATTTTAGCTGTTGATTATAAATCTTTTGATAACAAAATTGCACAATGAAAACTTATTTTATATTACAATATAAATAAATAGACTTTCCGTTGTTTCCATCCCTCGTACTGCCTGCCCTTTAGTTTTAATGATTTCAGCAAATATTCCTGCTGAAAAGCCTGCAACCAAGAGAAAATAAATTTTGAAAGTTTATGCAACATTTAACAGGAAAATGTATTTTAAACTAGAATCCATAGGAAAAATAATAAATTTTTTGGACTATGAAAACAATACCTCAATAGCTCTCTTCCTTGCCACCATGCTATATAAACGGTTTACAGGTTTACCAGAACACCTGCAAAATAAATTTATTTTTTCCATGTTTTAGAAAATTTCCCACGAATATTCAAACAAAAATTCTGGTAGCGATCCGGTGGAATAAAGGGAAACCTTTCATGTGAGTAAAGCTACGGCAACTAAAAACGGGAAAAAGTTTTTCCATTTTTTTTGTTGTTGTTGTTGGTTGTTGTGAAAATATTTAAATACCGTGTTTGTGTATGAAGTGTATCGCTATTTTTGTAATGAGATTTTATGCTGCAAGTGGCCATAAAAATAAAATGTTATTGAAACAAAATTTATTTAATTTCTGCATGTTTTTTTCATCTATACAGGGTTCTAGTTGATGTTTATTTTTATTGAAAATGAAAATAAAAAATTATAATATTTATCTATAAAGAAAAAGGATGTTTTAATACAATTTGGAATGGACAATGGTAAACAAGTTGGAAAGAGAAATTTCGAAAAATTCAAAAAAATTTTTTTTCCAAGCAATTTTTCTATTTTTGTAAGGAATTCATAAAAATAAAATTTATTAGGGATTAAAGCCTTATAGGTGGACTTTCAAAAGCAATTTATTTCATTCAAATTGGTTAATATTTAACAAAGTTATAAAACAAATAAGAAAACAAACCAGAATTAATATTAATCATACGCCTTCATATAGAAAAATTTCAAAAAAATTTTTAAATTTAAAATAAGTTAGTGGGCGAGGTAAAACAGGATAGAAAGAAGTGTATTTTAAGCATAAGAGGCAGAACCTATAATTTGAACTCGTTCTTACAAAATTCTGAAACACTTTTGTGCCTTAAATTAGAAAGTATAAGATATGACAGACATGAACCATATGCTAATGATAATTTATTACAGTTGGGATCCTAGATTTTTAAAGGTAAGTCAACCTCTCACTTTATATATTTTTTTGCTTGAATTATTCTTAAATTTTCCTTTAGTTTTGATGAATTCTTGTTAAATTTTAATTGATTTTTTTTGCCTTTCGTTCTTGAACTCAATTAAGGGCCAATTTAAATAAACTTCAATGAGAAATATTCTTTCATTTTGGAAAATTTTAATTGCTGAAAATAAATTTCCAAATAAAACAATAGAATTCATACACACAACCAACCATATACAACCATGATAAGAATACTTTTGGTAAAACTGTATACATGTGTTTGTAAGTGTGTGTATGTATGTATATACTGGTTGCCAACAAAATTATAACAAATCAATGCAAATGATTTCTTTGTTTGTCTGGTTGGTTGATTATTTCTTTGTTTGTTTGTATAGATTTTCCCTTTACAAGAGAAAAAAAATATTTTTCTTCTCTTTAAACAAAATAATTACAAATAAACACACGCATAGACTAACACATAAGCATACACACATACTGATAAGAAAATTTCTTGCAAATTTACAACAAATTAAGGAATAGAAATCAAAATCAAAATCAAAATCAGAAACAGAAACAGAATCGGTTTGATTTTATTTATTTTGTGGCTTTAAATACTTTGAAAAACACACAAGCACACATACACAGACATGTACATACAAAGAGAAAATAATCATTATTGACTCTTGAATACCCATACCCTTTTACTTTCATTCGCTTGCATTCTTACTCACACACACAAAACGCCTCAAATTTCCCAACAAAAGGCAAAAGCCATGAAGATTTGCTGTGTAAATAACGACCAAAATAAACAAAAGAAATCCCCACATTAAAGGCAGAGAGTGAACGTAAGAGAGATAGCAGAAGAGGGAGAGAGATAGAGAGAGCGTTTAAGAAATGAAATCGAAATAGAAATCAAAACAGAAACTGAAATTTGAGAAGAGAAAGCGAAAATTGAAATGGAAACAGAAATAAATAAACAAACCCAAATCGAGGAAGACGGAGAGAGAGAGAGGGAGAGATAGGTAGAGAGAGAGAGACAGAGAGAAAGAGTGAAAAAAGAAAACAATTAAAGAAAATTTTTTATAAAAAATTTCTACACTGGGACAGATACTTTCATTGAAAAAACTGCCAATAACCGATGTTAATGACGTACAGTGGGCTATGAAAGTAATTAAACAAATTAAAATTGGTCAAACTCAGATAAAATCAGATTGTTCAGCTACACATACTTAAGGCCATTAGTCAGTAAACAGCCTAGCTTGTCATTCACAAGTGACAGGACCAACAGTGGATTGAGAATCTTTCTCATGTCCTTACAAGACATTATCTTATAGTGAGGCATGCCCTATTCATGCGATTACTGTAGAATTTGCATCTCGTAGAATGAATCAGTAAGAGTTGTTCATGTAATTGTCACTTGTGTTAACAATATTGTTACCCACTGTATTTGTTTTTTCATTTATAATGGCTGTGAGATAATTGGCTTTTGCAACAAAATAACTGTGAGCGAGTAAATCTAAGTCTAAATGGCAACAAAAACCAATGGAAACTTTCAGGATTTAAAAACCGTAAAGAAAGTAATTAAAAACGTCAAGGCATTGAAGAGACTAAATACACAGAATGAAAGGAGAGAGAGAGAGAGAAAGACAAATGAGACAAAGAAAAACATCAAAATTTGTGTGATGAAAGACTTTAAAAAAAATAATTAAAAGACGGTTTTAAACGAGTAACCTAAGTCTACATTTTAGAAAATCAATACAAGTGGGAGGGCGAATGAAAATGAAAAAGTTTTTCTTTTCTGTTTTATTTTAAATTCTCTTCTTTATTGTTTATAATTAAAATCATACGTTTTAGTGGCAACAATTTAAAGTTTTCAGTCATTATTTAAGAATCCTCTAAGCGTTTAAACACTTAACAATACAAGCCCGGCTGTTGTTGTTGTTGGTTTTCTTTTTAGTTTGATATACGCTGCTATTAGCAGTTATTCAAGTGCAACATGATTGTGCAACTGTAGCAACAACCAGAAGCGAAATAGAGGCACAAATGCAGCAACGGTAACAATAATAACAACACAGTGGTTATGCAAATAAATACCAATACCGTTAAAGGGGAGGAAAATAGCAGACAGTCGGTAACAAAAGTAAAGCAGAAGCAAAAAAATGCAAGAAAAGTAAAACGCATCTATGACTCCTTGACATAGTGATTTGGATCCACAGTTTTGTATGAAAAGTGTTGCCGGTGGGGAAGGTTATCATATGCCTTACTTTAGTCTTTTACGTCAGGTGAATTGCGTATTAAAAAAAAGGAAAAAATATGGCAAGGAAGTTTTGCTATTTATTTCATCGAGACTGTAACAAATTCTACTAAAAACACACAAAACTAAGCAGGGTAAACTAAATATTCATGCCGATAACGATTGAATAGTAACGGGCGATACACACATAGACACATACACATGCACGCACTGATAAATTTTCGTTGTTTGTGCTCCTTTAGCGCCATCATCTAAAAGGAGAGTGTAATTCAGACTCACACAAATGTGTGTAACTGTGAAACTGTTTATTTGCTTGTAAATCTATATAACCAACGTATGTTGTTGTTGCTGTTGTTGTTGTTGTACAACAAATCAGTTTTTTTTTCTTTTTTTTTTACTTGACTTTTGAACACAAAAGTGACATTGAGATGCTGTTGATGGTTGTGTAGTTGGAATATTGATGTTGTTGATGTTGTAAACAACAATTTTCTGGGGTATTTGAATGAACACACATACATACATATGCTCATGCTATATGCACATGTACATACATGTGCAGATTGCATATGTTGAAATCGAATCGAATATGCCTTCCATACATGAATGTAATAGCAAGAGTTTATTGTACTTAAGCTGAAGCAAAAAAGAAGAAAAAAAGAGAAGCAAATTCACATTCATTCTCTGTGAAACAGTTTTTATTTATGTTCGAGGGAAAAGACGGAGAGGAAAGAGGAGAGAGAGCATGAGTTTATGCAACCAAAACAAGCCATAAATCTAATCAAGAGGACAGAGAGAAGGGCATAGTATTAGAAACGAAACTCTTCAAATATGATTTCAACGATGATTTGTTAATTTGGAAAAATTTGATTTCAAAAACTCAAAAAAACAAAAAAAAAAATTCTGGTTTTCTGTCCACAAAATCGGCAATAATTTTCTAAACTCTACAGAAAGCTTAACTATGGCTTAACAGTTCTCGTAAAATGCTGTGTAAGTCAGCAGTCAGTTTTGAATGTAAAATGCCAGAAAAGAAAAATCATTTCCTGGTAAATTGTTTAACGATTGGATTTTAAATCAAAATCTTTTTAATGCTGCAACTTAGCATTTAAAGAGATTCAGTATAGGCAGGGTTAGGAGGAAGGGAGTATGGAATTTGTTTAGATCAACAATTGAGAGAATAATTCTTTTTTTTAAAAGGAATTTTCATTAACTGTGAGGAAAGAGAAACGTTTGGTCCGTTAGTGATGGTTTAAGGGAAGTCAATTGTGGATGAATATGCAGTAATCGATCACTTTTTCCCAATGCCATCGCTCTTCCTTAATCGCCAGAGTGTTCTCCAAGCGATACACACACGATAATCTTACTTGTTGTTTATCGCGAGATAAAGTTTTAACGAAAATAAGCAAAAACAAATAAATTTTTGTAAATCCATATTGGATTCCATATTATCACTGAGTTTTATTGTGAATATAATTTAAAAGATCCTTAATTACCTACATTTAGCCACAAAGTTTGGTTTTCGATTTATTTTTTTCCCCTTTTTTTTTCGAAATAAATTGTTAAAGTTTTTTTATATGTTTTCTCTCTCTCTCTCACATGCCATTGTTTATTTTATTAATTTATAATAAAAAAAAACAACAACAAAAACAATTTTTATATCCTTCTATCCTTCTTTGCTTTTTGCTCTCCTGGCTTGCTGCTGTACAAGCTTGTTTGGCTCTCTATTACTTTTAATGTGGCCATAAATTTTAATATTTTGTCTGGAGGTTCCCCATTTTATTTGCTCTCACTCGCACTCTCTTTCTCGCTCTCTCTTTATGTATCTTTTTACTCATGTGTTTAGCCATTAATAGGAATGAGCGCGTGAGTGAGTGTGTGTGTGTGTGTAGGTGCTGAGCTAAAACTTATGTTTAGCAGCAACCATTTGCAATTTTTATTACGGGTTTTTATTTAATTTACAGTGTATATATATATGTACGTGTGAGAGAGAGGTAGAGCGATATAATAGTGCGTGTGTTTATAAATAAAATTTATGCTCATTTGGGGAATTGTTTGCCAGTGTTTGTTATTGTTTGCTTGTGTTAATGGGTGTTAAGAAAAGTTTGCTTTTAATTTCGCCACTATTTTAGTGTGGAAAAGTTGTTAATGTTTCTCTCGCTCTCGCTCTCATACTCCATATCTCTATCTTTCGCTCTCTTTTTTAACAACGAATTATTGCTAAATAATCGACTATAAAGGGAACGAAAATAAAATATTTTATTGGCCCCAAAAATTGATAAAATTAAAGTAGATTTTTGTTTTGCCTCGAATTTTTTCCAAAAATGAGCATAAAAAAAATTGGAGCAGAAAGAAAGAGTGCTTCAACCTACCTTAACAAGGAATTTCTTTGCTTGTTAGACATTCGTTCGTATTGATTTAACATGTTCAGATATTGCAGGGCTCTTCCTCATGTACTTACCCTATTGATCGTAGGGAATTGCTCTTAAACTGAAGCTATTTGTTGTAGAACATAGCCAATCAAGTTCCCCTTTGATTTGTTGCGATCTGCAACTGATCTTTACAATTAAATAAGTTCAGAAGTTACATATTATTCTGCAAGAGGCTTTGGTTAGCAGACACTTGCAACTTCTGGATATCTCGGAGCTTCTAAGCTTTCAAATGACACCGCCCTCAAGGAAATCGGTTTGAAATTAAGCAAGTTATGGCAGTTTTTGTCAAAACATCACGGAATTAATATTAATCATACGCATGGATGGACGGTAAGTTTAAAAACCAATTATAGGCTGTTCCAGTAGAATTTTAAGGGGAAAAAGGAAAGCAGTTCTGAACCTAATATGCTTATTTATCTATTACTAGTACTTATACGGTTTACAAGCCCCTAGCTCTCTCATTGCATTAGCAAAAGCTCTCATATGTGATGGAATTTTTCATATTTCTTCTCTGGCAATAAATATGTTGCTTATACGCTGTCCTACACACACTGAGAGAGAGAGATAGAGAGAGAGACAGGGAAAGCAAGAGTGTCAATGTAACGTAATAAAATATAATCGATAACAAATTGATAATTATTGCAAATGATGTTATCGATGTTTGTTTGAAATGGCCATGTTTATGAGGTTTACCAGCATTTTGCAATGATGGTTACGATGATGATGATGATGATTGGAGTCATATAAACCAGGAGATTAAATGTAATATGCATGGTTTGTTGTTGTTCCTATTGTAAGTTTAAATGTTTATATTTGAGTTTGAGATTTTATTAATACAGCTTTGTATGTATGTATGCTGCTGTTGCTGTTGTCATTACATTGTGACTTTATAATGCGCAATATTTGTAATCTCATTGCCTATATACGGCGGCGTTTAATAGGATTCATGAAATGGGGTTCTAAATATTCAATAAAACAGAAAAAGACAGAGAGAGAGAGATAGAGAGAGCGAGAGAGAGAGAGAAACTAATTAGGCAAGCGTTACATGGATTAAAATGGAAGAAAGAGCAAAAAAATTAAAAAGAGAAAAAGAAAAACGGGAAGAAGGATTAATAAATCAGAAAATCTAAAGGGAATGTACTTACCCTCAGTATTATGACAATAAACGGTGGCTCTAGACTTTCAGAACCTATTGATTTGGTCCGACAAACACAATGTGGAAGTGTTGATACATTCCGCGAACATTTTTAACAGTTGCCTCGCCCACATTTGAATCATGAATAGCCAGCAATCCCATAGTTTTAACATCAACCGGTGAGCACTCTAACTAATTGCAATCGAAGTTTGTAGGACTGTAATTAGTTGGGGTTTTCCCTCTCAGATCTTCATTCATTTCTTTTCATTATAAAAGCGTAGCGCGTTACTTTTGTTGTTGGCAGTGTTACATTTCATGAATGCGGTTTTTCATTGAAAAATTTTTACCCTCCCCTAGCTAACGAGATCTGAGCACAAAAAAAAAAAAAAATCTGGAAAAAAAAACTAAAAAGTTGTGGTATTTGTGGCAATGACTTTGGCTTCCGCTCTAACTATGGAACGATGATAGAAAATGATTTCTAAAAATCATAGACAGAGGGAGAGAGAGAGAACAAGAGGAAGAGAGAGAGAGAGAGGGAGGGAGAAAGGGAGAATTGTTGTAGTTGTTGGTGTAATTACTGTATAAATAACGTAACATGTAGAATGAGCAAATTTACGCAAATTAACGCGCAATGGTAATTGACACGCTTCGTCTAAAACCACACAAACATGGCCGTTGGCCATTATTGAGTGGCAATTACCGTTAGAATAGATGGTTTAAAACATGACTACGAAAGCTTAATTATTGGCCTTAAAACAACAACAACAACAACAAAAGGCAAAAAACAATGAAATTTACTACCAAGCCAGAAACACAGAAATAGAGAGAGAGAGAGTGAAAGAAAGAGAAATCTTTGATGTTGAGCCAATTTTGAAGACACAAAAATTTTTAAAATTGAAAAAGAAAAAGTAGCCCTAACGTAATCCTTAAACTCACTTCATTGGCTCCTAATTAAAACGTTAATGTAATTACAGGCTTAAGTTTTGTTAAAGAGGCCTTTTTAAATACACTTTTACCACTTTCTCTCTCTCTTTTGCTTTCTCTCTCTCTCTCTCTCTCTCTCTCTCTCTCTGTATCTATTACTTTCACATTCTGTTGTGCTTTATATTGTGTTAACGGAAATTGCTTGTCATGTCCAAAAGACTGACAGGCTGGCTGCTAGGCAGCATAGGCTGTTCATTTCTTGCGTCTCTTGGGCTGCAAATTGAAAGGAAATGAAAACTGCCGCTATGCTATGCCAGACATTGGAAGAGTAATAACTACGACCCCTAAAAGTAGGCAACACTCGCAAACAAGTTTTAAGCTGACTTGTTATGACAACTGCCCATAAACATTTCTAAAGGTCACACAATCTCACACTCACACACATATATATGTAGATACACATATACATACTTATACTTTAGAAAATGAAATTTGAAATTTGGTACAGCTGCCTATAACTATGCAACACATTTTGTTTGTTTTTTGGTTTCAAAAGCTGTTTGACAAATGGCTTTTGAGTAGCGCCCGGAAATTGTCATGCAACAGGGGATTTTTTAAACAAAATTATGAAGCACAAGTTAAGGGGATGTAGGAGAGGGTAGTTAAACATTATTTAAGCAATTGATCGTATTTAATTGATACAATATTACGGTTAATTAAACCCTTTATTTAATAAAAAAAGAAATTAAATTAAATCAACCGAGGGCGTATGATTGATATTAATTTCGTGGTGAATTTTATAAAATCAAGCATAACTTGTTGAATTTTTAACAGAATTTTGTTGTTAGCTTTTCTTTTATTACTCAACTGATGAACAAAAAAAAGAAAACCATTTTCCTCCTTAAGAGAAGGAGGAAAGAATTCACATATGCCATATGCCTGAACTCCTCACCTTAATTGTCGTCTCACTATCGGTGTAGAGGTTTAAATCCCAAATTGTCACTAGTACTACCACCTTCGCTTCAAAACCCCCTACTATGGTAATAATTTGGCAACACTCTTTAGGTTCCTAACTTCAAAAAAAAAAATTGTCACCAATTTGCCTCTTAAAATATATTCTGTTTCGTTGCTTAATTTATGTGGCAACAAGAAATTGTCATTAATTTTAATGCGTTTTACAGCAACACCTTTTGAAATACAATTAAAAAAAAAAATAAAAGGAGGGTCAGAGACAACAAATAGTGGGCAGCAAAAGTAAACCCACATTTGCCACAAAATGACAAAAAAAACGAATTTTTCCTTTATAAAAAAGGGAGCGTATAAAATTAAACAACAACACGTAGAAGAAGAAATTTTAATTTGCAACTTGTGTTTAACTTTGACTATCAGCAGCAGCAGTCGAGACTAGGGTGGTTGGTGGCGCAAGTGGCATTAACAACTGTTGTTACAAAAAAAAAATTGCTTCTTTTGCTGTTCGTTTGTTTTGCTGCAGTCTGCACAATTGTTAGCGAAACAAATTGTTGATGCTCCTGCTTTGCCACTCTTCGTTTAGTTTACACAGATAAGAGCTTGTGCCACGACCACAATTGCTCATACAAACTCCTTGGAACTTGTTTTTTTTTTGTTTGTTATTTGGTGGCATAAAACTTTATTTGTTGCAGTTGTTGTTGTTGTTGTCGTTGCTGTTTGTTACTGTTGCATTTACTGCGAAACCATATCATCGTTGCCATCGTCCGCAATATTCTCTTTAAAAAAAGCAACACAGCAAAGGCAGCTTAAAGGCATAATTAGTCGAACGTTCATGCAACATAACGGAACTTATGTTCGAAGAAATAATGCATATGCTTACCCTAAAACAATTACGATTGGCTAATTGTGCTCATTGGCTTTACATGTTAGAAACGAACGTACGAAAGTACGTGAACGTTTGGCTAATCAGACCTTTAATGTAAGGAAAGTCTCACTTTTTTCTCTGAGTGTTGAAAATCAAAGTCCGGCAGTAGTTGTAAAGAAAAGTTCTGCGTTATTTAAATGCCTGCAAATTGGCAAATGAATAACTTGCAGGTTTAAAATCATTTTTTGTATTGACAAAAAAAAAATATTTTTAAAAGGTTTTCTTCAGCTATTTTACGAATGGTTTGAGTCTTTAATAAATTATGTGAGATTATTAAGGGTGTCCCTAAAAATCCTAGTAGGCAGGGCGTATCTCACAATTACTTCCATAAAATAACAATGGCAAGGAAGAAGAGAAGGCCCAAAGACTGTTTTTTTTTTGTCAGTGTTGGGAACCTAAGACAAAGATTCTTGGGGGGGTTCAACGTTTCTAGTCAAAGTTGACTTGATTATAGTCTCACCTTCAGGAAACCTCTTAAAGTCATTAGAAAATGCCAGTCAGGAATGAATGCTGCAGTATGTAGGACCCAACTGCAACATTGTAGGACCCAAGTAAGCGATGTAATGCTTTTTGAGGCTCATAATGGCTTGTTGCAAAGCATTTCAAAAATTTTATTTTATAACTACGGGTGCTGAAATGAACGAAAACAAATTAAAAATTTAATTTTTGTTTTGGTAACACGTTTCGTTAGTTGGAAAGCTGACTACCCACTATTTGTGGCCCACTGTTCTTTGTAACTTAAAACCACAAAAATTTATTCAGATTTTGTTTTTCCGCCACAATTTTGTTATTTTCTCACCAAAGAGGTGCTCAAAAAAAGAAAAACACGAATTGAATTATTAAAACACGTTGTTTTTTTTTGTGAAATTCACACGCGATTTTCTATTTTTCCTTTTTTTGTTTTTCCTGTGGATTTTGTTGTTAAAAAATAAACAAAAAATTCTTCCATTACAGCGGCTAACAAAGTGTGGAGAAAATAGCAAAACCTGGCATAAATAAATTAAAAATTTTGCCATAGTCATTACGGGGAACAAATAGAGAAGTTTTGTTTAACCACAAACAACAAAAGAAAGCAGTAAAAGAAGAGAGAATAATTCTAAAAAATAAACACAAAAATAACTAAAGTTGGGATAGGATAGGACACAATGACAGTAGTATTACATCGAAGCCGATGAGCATGAGATAACTCGCTTAGACTCCAGCTGAAGTACTCAATTTAAGCAGCTTTAAGACGTAGTCTAGTATGTAGTGTGTTGGCATACTAGACAAGAACCCATGGTTCAAATCTCATCTCAGATAGGGTATTGTGATGATAATGTCTGGGTTTCCTAAAGGTTTTGGGGAGTTGGTTTTGATTTCTGGCATGTGCATACTTAGCTGGCCAGCTGAAGAAAATTTGCGATCAGCCTGGAATCTAGATTTTTGAAAATGTTTTACAAGGACTTCAGCAGAACTTCTAGTCCCCGAGAGGCATGCTGAAGTCAGAAAATACCTTCTCTGTCATTGTTGGGTATCTAAGATAAAGATTTCTTTGGTCCAAAGGCAATTTGTTAAGCTTCTCACATTGAGAAGGCTATCAGGATAGTTGGGTAATGTTAGTCAGCGTCCGAATTAAGGCTTTTAGGACTAAAACAAGGGCTTGCTAACCTACTATATCTGAAGTTGAGAATTTTTTTCCTGTGTCTTTAACTCTTTTTTCTTCTTTCCCATTTACTTTGACTGTGACACGAGCCTATCTTTGATCCTTTCCTTTGTTTCTCTTTCCCTTGGATATCTTCAAGTGCATGGGTGGAAGTGGGCTTCTTCGCATGACTACATAATTGGCCACTACAACTCTTCAGTCAAGATTATGAACCTAGTTTTTGACACCACTCATGTTGTGTGCGTTAATTTTATACATGAGTGTCAGGTCCTACAGCTTAAAGGCGTCTTGCTTTACATATTTTCCTGTCTATACGTCTATTAGACGTAACAGTAGCAGATAGTGTCTCTATCTCTGTCTAGAAATACTATTTAAAGTCTTCGATATTTTTTTTTCGCAATCAACAGTGTTCCTCAGTGCCTCCCTCACGGTTTACTTATGATCAAAAAATAACCTGTCCATATAAGCTTGTATTTCCATGGTTGGTATTTAGTTGGCAATGCAGTCTTCAATTATCCAACATTTGTCTTCAATTCTAGAAAGAAAAAACCCAAAATAATGAGCTCTTAGAAGACTAATTAATATGAGTTCCTTATCCAATATTTTTGCTTTAACAAGTTCCAATAAAAACTTAATGTAACGCCATTTTTTTCCATTTTTTATTGCAACTTAAAGCCGAAAATGACAAGAAGAATTAAAGAGGTTTGCCATTGGAATTCATTCATTATAATGCCATGCCACTTACCAGTCATGCATACAATAAACTAATGATTCCCCAGGAAAACAATGGAACGACGGCGAAATCCAAAAGAGAACAAAAACGAGAAAGCAAGAACGCGAACGAGAGTAAGAGAAATTAATGTTGATAAGCCAAATTTATCATTGCCTTAAGCAGAGAGAGAGAGAGAGCGGGAGAGAGAGATAGAGAGAAAGAGAGAGCAAAAGAGATGGAAATTATTCAAACGAAACGAAATAAAATCTTTCAAACATTGGCAAGCCCAGCAACAAACACTAGAAAAAAAAATGAAGAGAGAAAGAGAGAGAGAGAAAGGGAGAGAAAAGGAAGGAGACAGGAAAATATTCACAATAATCACCGAGCGGATTCCAATGAAAATAACCGCGACGAGAAGTGTAGCTTTTTTTTTTGTTTTTGCCAGCAAAAGCCTTTTTTATTTAAAATATTTCAATGAAAACCAAAACGATGACAAAGACTGGCTTGAAGTAACAAAATTTAATATTTAATAACGTAGGATGGCTGATAAGGATTGTGGTTTTATTTTGCAGAAGACTATTGCTCCTATTTTCTTACAAATTCCAAGTCAAAGATGCTCTTTTTAAACTCAAAAGTGGACACAAATAAGTATCAATGAGGCATATCACTTACGAGGTTAAGCCTTCAATATAATTCAAGTTTAATATCCCGAATTAGTGCGTGTGTTTACATAGTTTGAGACCTCTACGTATAGTTTATTGAAGGGGTCTATCACAATTCTGCTTCTCTACCATATTCATGCATTGGACTGAAAAATTAACAGGATTGATTATCAAAGACTGGATAAGTCTCAGAATCAGAGAGCCCACTATCTGCCAATAGCCCTCTCCAAGAAATACTTCAGAATATCTCTTTTAACGAACCTATACAAGACACTAAGCGATAAGACACAGTCTGGTCGAATTCGATTCGACATGGGTGAACAGATCCCGTTTTTTGCCCTTCATAAGCTATGAAAGAGTTACTTCACCGTTTCCTAAACGGTTTACTGTTATAAAGTTACATTGTTTCAATGCTTTAGACATGCTTGCTATGCTGCTTGCTTCATTTACAAAAAGGTTGCTGCACTCCTAAGCAAATTATTCTTGTCTCTCCCTGGTTTCCTTTTCTAACTTAATCGGAATCATTTACACTTCTCTCCCTTTAGACGTGCTTAAATGATAACAACTCAAGCATGACACATAAAAAAATGACTGATAGGAGGAACACCAACTGCAACAAAAACAAAAAAAAATGAGAGAGAGAAACAATAAATCCTATGAGAAACAGAGAAGAAAAAATTGGTTTTTTATTGAAACAAAAAGACACAAACGTTGTGTTAAAAATGTAGAATGGAGTGATTATTAAGCAAGGGACCGAAGGGAATGGAGAAAGAGAAACAAAAAGAACCAGCCACTCAACTATAAAGACAGGCATAAGCATAAGCAAAATGCAACAGCCAACAGTTGCTATAGTATTGGTCCTTTGGTAGCTGGTAGCAATGTTGCAACATCAACATCAACATCAACAAACGTTTATGAAATGAAACTGCTTGATTACATGCCAACCAACATAAAGAATTTATAATAAAAACAATAATAATGTACTCTCTCACCCCGGCCTCTCTCTCTCTCTTTCTCTCTCTCTCTCTCTCTCTCTCTCTTTCTCTCACACTCTATTTTTCTTTCTTTTTTTTCTCGCTCTTTGGATTCATTGCGTGCGTGTGTAAGTTACGTAAGTTACATGCAAGAAAAAATCATAAACTTGCCATGCAAGCAAGTCTCTTTGTATGTGTAAGAGAGTGTTGTATTGTATTGTAAAGAATATAGGCCATAAACACACACACACACTTACATACACCAGTTACAGAAATTTGCATTTTGAACGCATTTTATGCAAAAGTTTTTCACTTTTTTTCTTCTTATTTCTCTCTCTCTCTCTCTCTCTCTCTCTCTCTCTCTTTCATGCTTGTGCATGTAAGAAATGCATGTGTATGTGTAAGTGCATGTGTCTCAGTTATGAAAACGTTGCATTTGCCTGATGACCGGAAATTAATTTCGGTCACCACATATCGTGTTACGATTTCCTATCGTTATAGACATTTCTGTGGTCGATTTTATGCCAATAAATGCGAAGACAAACTAACACTGTAAGTGCGTGTATATTTGTATCTCCCCCTCTATGTATTGGAATATTTATGTTCTGTGTGTGTGTGGCAATAATAGTTTAACTTGGCATAGCCACGTTGTGGTAAATTGATGACGATGATGTTGTTGATAATGTCAGTGATTATGACGTTATGTTGTTGCATTGATTGTCCTGTTCTGCTGTCCTGCTGCTGTCCTCATAATCATTTTATTACATTAGAAACAGTGTTGCAACGATGTGTTGTAAGTGTTTGTTGTTCTTCGTATGCTTTGTAAGTTGAATTCTTCGGTTTTATTAAGGTTTTAAAGCAAATAAAACTGAAGGCATTTATTGGCAAGCTTTGGCGGCGGATGGTATAGTCAGGTTACACTAAGAGTACTGGCCTTATGTTCAATGGAAACCTGATTAATGTTTTGATAAGTTGTAACGAGGTTCGATTTTTTTTTACCCTCAACATTCATATGTGAAAGGGCATAGACATGGAAAGGAAATTCTTTCACAAAGAGACAGCAAAGCAAAATTAATTGAATTCGAAATGGAAGAGATGAGTCTGGCAGCATTTGCTTGTGTCCAATACATACTGACCTTTCCCTGTAGATTAATTAACAGGTACGCCTGTATCCGCTCCTTAAATATTCGACTTTAACTGCTCATTGAAGTCGTCATAGTCTAGTAGGTAGTGTGACATTATTAGACGTCAAAACGAAATCTCAAAAAATTTGTCATTCGGAGTCGACTTTAAACTGTAGGTCCCTGCCACTCATGTATAAAAGTAACACACACAACATAAGTGGTGTGAGAAACTATGTCCATAATCCTGGCTGAAGCGTTGTAATAGCCAATCATGTTATGTATGTAGCTGCTCATGATCAATTTCCTATTGACTTTTATTTAAAAAAATTCAACATAAAACTTCAACTTTACAGAAAAGAAAAAAAAAAGAGAAAAAAAACATAAAAAAGTGTGAAAATTTTATCTGCTTGCCACACACACATGTAAATGTAAACTTGGCTTAAGGTTATCTCATGTAAATCCAAGCAAAAGTTTATGCAACAAATGTCCTGTCAGTCTGTAGCCTTTAACAATGACAAAAAACAAATGAAATAGACAGAGAGAGAGAGATTGAGAGAGAGAAAGGGAGAGAAAAAATCAAGCCAATTATTTACAATTGCAGCAAATAAACACGAAAACAAATACAACAACAAAAACTTTTTCCAACCTCCGCAATTCCCTCCTTTTAGTGTTGCATGCAAATGTTAGGTGTTAGGCGGTAGAGAGCGATTTGCACTTCGAAACAATTTTTGCAAAAAAAAAAATTTGGTTTTTTATTGTAGAGTTCTGCACTTTCGAAATTTGTTGTTCTCTTCCTCGATTACCCTGGTGTAATAGACGTTGCTGTTGTATTGTTAAAACGCGAAATTTTTATTGTTGCACAGTGGTATGCATGGCTTGAAAAATAAACAAAGAAATTGTTCTCGTAAGAGAAGTTTGCATTAAAGCAGGTAGGCATTGGCATTGACTGCTGCTCTTTAAAAGCTTCTTCGTTTTCTTTTTAGGCTACCTAACGGGAGACCTAAAATGTTTCTTCACATTGAAAAAAAAGGTTTCGAATCGATTCGCAATGATTCGATGAGAGACAAAACCATAGGATTTCAGGTTTTTGTCAGAATTTCATTTATACGTTGTAGGTTCCAAGCATTTGGTATTTCGTTCTATTCCCCGCAGAATATTGGGTTTGAAAAGGCAGTCTGCTTGGTCCTAACTTGCTGGCAACAAACTAGCCGGTGAACTGGTGAGTAATGAGTCTGCAAGAGTGTTTGTGAGCATAAGAGAAAAATAATTTTTTTTTAAATTTTCCTGCTTTCGTTCCACTGTGCCTTCCCACTAAACTTATCAAGTTTCCATTTTTTTAAATTTTTATGTGTGGGTTTGAAAAAAAAATTATTTTAAAGGAATCCAAATACTTGTAAAACTCTCATGTAACTTTTACTGGCACTAAAGCCCTTTTTTTTTACAAAAAAAGGAGGGTGGTTTGAGAAGTGTTGCAACTTTTTTTACAATTAATGTAAACTTTTGTTGCCACCCTTGCATATGTAGGTGCATATGTAATACACAATATGGACAAAAAAAAAGGGTGGAAGGGGGGAGGGGGGGTGGTAGAATTCTTATGCATTTAATATGTGTGTGATGGATAACAATACAATGCCAACTTCAGGGTCTAAGCTAATTGACTTGGGAACATGAACACATGTTGCACTCAGCACACTGCTACACTCTACTGCTCTGCTTGGCTTTGCCATGCTTGTCACCCAACTCAACTCTTTGTTTAGCTTTGCCTGTGTGTCCTTTATTCCATCAAACTCTCTCGTTCTCTCTCTCTCTCTCTCTGTCCTTCTGCTGAACCATATGCCTGTACTGTAACTATTATTTTGTCTTTTTTTTGTTGTTTTTTTCAAAAAAATTTTTTTTATTTTTTTTTCCACTGCAACAATAACAATGTGGCTCTGATAACAATGAAAATAACACGGCAGAGTTATAGCAGAGTGCCTGGGCCAACCAATACGCATATGTATGTGAGGAGGAGCATTTTTTTAAAAAAGTTTTTTTTTCTCTGTTTTAAAACAAATTTTTTTTAATTGAAAACGAATGTTTAAATGCCTAAAATTAACAGCAAATTATTGTGAAAAACTATTTTAAAAACAAATGGAATTAATGTTGACATTTCCATCTCTTTTAAGCAAATGACACGAGAATTTATTTGACATTTCGGGTATAAAAATAAATTATTATTGATTTAATCTACAAATAAATAACACAATAATATTTCAATAATAATATTGCTTTTGTATTTATTTACCGTTAGCCTTGATATTTAAAATTGAATTTATTTTAAAATTTTTCTTACGAAGGCGTATGATTAATATTAATAGGAGGTTATTTCAATAGACATGTCTAGTGTTGCTTGTAACTTGGGTCCAATAAAATCGATTGGAAAACTTTTGATAGCATTGGAAAGGTAAGACTTTAAGCTAAAATAACTTTATGGATGATTTTGCCTCTACTGGACTCAGTGTTGTTTGAAAGCTTGTCAAAACTAAACACGAGTTTATTTTCTTTAGACATGATATCTATTGCTTGAAACTCAGGTTCAATAAAACCGATTAGAAAACTTTTGATAGCATTGGATAGGTAAGACTTTAAGCTAAAATAACTCTATGGATGATTTTGTCTCTACTGGCCTATGTGTTGTTTGAAAGCTTGTCAAAAATAAACATAAGTAGGCGAATATGTTAGCCAAGCTATTGAAAAATGTAGTTAAAATCTTAGTTCTCATAATGTAGAGTGGCCACTGCAACTAAATTTTTATTTCACAGATTTACTTCTACTCGAAGTTGCCGTAGTCTGTGACTTAGACATCGCGAGCAAAACGACCCTTAAAAAATATTTCTTTCAGTGACATTCTGTCAGCCGTCTTAGGGAAAACCTCCAAATGTAAATAAGAAGTTCTTCAAAGTTGGCGAATTATTTAAAAGGATTAGGTTTAAATAATTATCTTACACAACCCCCTCCCCCCTCTATTTATTCAACATCATAATTGTTTAAACAAATTTTAATTTTCTTGTTGTCGGTTTTTATATTTCTTATGCATAAAAATTTGAACTTCTTTTAGAAAATTTTATTATTCCAAGAAACAAAATTAAGTTCTCATTTATTCCATAAGATAGCGTATAGTGTAGGCTTTCCAATCCGCCTTAATTTGATAAAATTGCTGCAAAATTAACAAAGTTATGAAGGCTTTTACGAAGACATTCCTGAATTAATATTAATCATACGCCACATGTTGTCATGGGTTTTTTTTAAAATAAAACTCACTTGAGCACATGTAACGGTAATGCCACAGACATAACTTACGGGGTTTTTTTTTACCTTGTTGGAATTATTAGCTTTGAATGCTTTGCAACCTGAATTTAGTGGTTGTTTCTTCAAGTATGGAAGGAATTGAAATTAGTTTCTCTAGTACGGCTGAGCTGTATCTTCCAATCTAAATAGATATGGAGGCAGAATGTTCCTGTAACAGCTTGAAATGTTAACTTCTCCCTATCTGTAACCAGATCATTACTAAAACATGGAAACCTAAATCCTTTACCCTGGCT
>QOCX01000017.1:995345-1006779 GCA_005959815.1 Sarcophaga bullata | reverse complement strand
GCCGATATGTTTCCATTATACGCCGCTTTATCTGTAATATATATAATACAGGCCTGACTATATTTAGAACACTTGGAGTTTTTGTTTTATAAGTCTTGCCCATTCCATGCTTAGTAAGTTGATTTTGACGATCCTTAAAGCGTAGTTTTGACCATTTGCAGCCAGTTTTTGTCGCCGTAGTCTAGTAGGTAGTGTGTTGGCCACGATTCAAACCCCCAGTTCAGATATTAAAACGAAAATATGAAAAAAGAAATATTTCTTCGTCGAGTTCCTCTACAGTTAGGATTTGTGCAAAAACTCTGAGAGTAAAAATGAAATTGCAATGAAAAGTTCCTCAAAAATCTATCGTTCGGTGTCGACTTTCAACTGTAGTTCCCGCCTCTCATGTATAAAATTAACACACACAGCATCAGTGGTGTCAGAAGCTAGGTCGTAATCCATGACCAATTAAACGATCCATATTCGTAAGTGGCAAACCTTTAACTCCATAGAAGTGAAAGACATTTAGATGAAAGATATTTGAGAAAAGTATTTGAGAGACTTAACCGATACTTACTTCTAATTTCCATAATTTACAAAATATTTCAACAATTAAATTTAATTCGTATTTTTTTTTTGTATTTTTTTCATCAATAAAATTTATTTTTTATTTTTTTTTCAATTTTATTTTATTTTAAATTTTCATTAAGTTTTGTTTTTTATTTGTTTTTTCTTTTTAATTTTTTTTTTAATATTTTCATCAATAATTCGTTTAATTGCAGTTTTTTTTTTCAGTTGCTTTCTTTCTTTTTTAAAGGTAATTTTAGTTAAATTTTCTTTTTAAATATTTTTTTTGTTTGTTTATTTTTGTATTATTTTTTTAATTTTATTTTCCATTTTATTAATAATTTTTTGCTTAATTTAATTTTAATTTTAACTAAATTTTATTATTTTATTCAATTATTTCTCTAACAGTTTTTTTTTAATTTAAGTTTAATTTAAATTTTTTTTTTTAATAATTTTTAATTTTTCTTTTTAATTTTTTATATTATTTTTTATATACAACGTTTAGCTTTGCTAATATTTTTTTTTTAGTTTTAAAAATTTTCTTTTTTCTTTTTTTTTTTTTTGTTTATTTAATCAATTTTAAATCTTCTTCTTTTTTTGTTTTTTCTATTTTTACAATTAAATTTAAAGCTAAAAATGTTTTTATTTTTAAATTGTTTTTAATTTATTTTTTCTCTTTCAGAAAATTTTCAAAAGGCAATTGATTGCCTCTTTAAGAGAAAGTGAATTAAAAAAAGAGTTTAAATTTATAGAAGGAAATTTCAAAAGAGTTTTCTTTTTAGTAAAAAAAAATAACAAAAAAAATTTAGAAACAATAAGAGCACATATCAACTATAAACAATTGAAGAATACTACATAATGCTCGTATAGGAAGTTTACATTGCATGTGCACTGCATTATCATGGGAAATAAGATGCTAAGGCATTACATGGAAAAGTTTCATGCTTACACCATAGTTTACTAAGCGGATCGTCAGAGACTACTGGCGTCAGAAAGAATTGTCTGCACTAAGTAAGGAAACATACCAAACTGGTTATTACAATCCTTCAGTCAGGATTATGGACCTAGTTTATCACATCACGTATGTTGTGTGTGCTGATTTTATACATGAGTGACGACAGATTTTTTTGAGAAACTTTACATGGAAATTTTATTTACTTTCAGAATTTTTTTGTTTGCCAGAAATCTATTTTTTCATTTTGATGTCTTACCGAGGCCTCAAATCTAATAAGCCAACACACTAGCTACTAGACTATGGCGATATCATTGAATTAATTCAAGACATTAATGTTGTAAAGATCTTAATGGAAAGAGTTTTTTTTTTTGAAATTTGAGAGATTCTATATATAACCCTGGGTGCACAACAATAGTTGTTGTTGTTTAACAAACGTTTTTCTCTCAGTGTAATGTAGAAATTTTAATTTTTTTTTTAATTTTATTTATAACAGGCATTCCTGATTCTACTAACAGTTTAATTATTTACAAATATTTAGTTTTATTATTTAATTTTTTTTTAATATTCGTATTAATTTAATTATTTTTGTTTTCAACATTCTATCATTTTGGTTTTATGGTTGTTACAACTAAAAAAATTTCATTATCATATCATATAATTATTATAACCATTTAATTACATTGCTAACTCTTACACTAACACTTAAACATTAACATCATTAATTACTCTATTATTTTATAATTATCAATTAATTAAATTAATAATTAATTATTAATTTTAATTTTAATTTTGTTTTCTTTTACCGTTTTTCTTCATTTTTCTTTTTTTTTTTTTATAATAATTTTTCGTTTAAAAAGTCTTTTATTTCATAGGAATTTATTTTTGTGAGTGTATGTTTTTCAGATTTTCTTTTTAAATACATTTTAAAGGTGATTTGAAGTGAAAAATTTTTAAGTGTTTCTTTATTTATTTTTCTGAGTGTAATGTTTTTAATTATTTGTTGTTGTTGTTGTTATATCTATAGTATGTTGTATAGGTATTTGTTTTTGTTTGTATTTTAATAATTAACAATTTTAATTCAATGTGCGTTGCTCGTTTTTCCTTTGTTTTTGTTGTTGTTTTTTTTCAAAATTAAAAAAAAAGAAAATTAAAATGAAATAAAAATTCAATTTTATTTACAGTGTTCGTATGGCTAGATAGTATTGTAGTCCTTGATGTTGCCTATGATATTGATGATAATGATGATTATTGGTATGATAATGCCGTTTGTTGTAGTACATAATGAAGTTGTTTGATTGAGTGAATAAAAGTCATTTAATTTCCGTAATTTTTTTCATGTTTTATTTTTGGTTTTTGGTTTTTTTTTTTTTTGTTCGCATGTTTATGGCTGCCAATAGGCTGTAGAAAATATAGTTCACATGTAGAATTTTTTTTTTTTTTAGTTTTTTTTTCTTTTCAATTGTTTTTTTTTTTAATTTATTGTAATCGTTATTATTATTATAATTATTATTACATACATATTATTATTATAATTATTATAATAAGTTTAGTAAATGCTTTTTATTTTAGAACATTGAAACATTTTCTCTTTTTTATTGATTATAAAAAAATTCTTTTTTTTGTTTTTATTTCAAGTTGAATTATATTTTTTCCAGATTAAGAGTTCAATAAACCAGAGAATTTCAAAAAAATAAAAAAAAATTAAAACTCTTTTTAAAGATTAGAAAAACATGAAACAAATAAAAATTTGGAAAAAATATTTTTGTTATGGAGCTACTATTCCGACAATTTTGAAGCGCACATATACAATGAGCATCAAAAGAAACTGTCCATAGAAAGAAATATATATTAATAAATTACCGTTAGTTTTATTTTAAAATTGCTTCATTGACAGTTTTTAAAATTGAAACAAAAAAATAAAAACAAAATATTGAAAAAATTTTTTGGGCATGAATTTTATCCATAGCGTGCAGTTTCTTTCGACGCCTACTGTACTTGTACTAAAAATATAATTTCGTATTGCTCCTTAAGTTTTTAAGGACTCAAAGAAAATAAAAGAAATTGTGTTCGAATTCGTGTTTCAGCATTAATATTTCTATTAATTTCAGACAGTTGTCTACATGATCCATCCAATTACTTTTCCCTCTACGAACACTTAGATCAACTGCGATATAAACGGTTTTGCTTGCAGAGTTATGTAATACAGGGATTACATGACCAGAGATTGTTTCACCTGCATAAGACGCATACACATGAGATAACAATAATTGTCCTGAGGCTACAATGAACTGCATTCCTAATTCATAATCGTCCATGGCATTAAACTTTGAAGCTGATGGCTCATAATGGCCAATTTTGTACTTGAATTTGAACCTTCAAATCCTATATAAAGCCTTAATCATGTAACAATAAAATTGAGCACTTGTTTATAAGTCGACTGTGACTGAAAGCAATCGACTTTCAATTCTGATTATTAAACAATATTTGCTTAATCGTAGGTTACGTGTACAAATCAAGTTGTTGCATATTGTTTTCGAATAAAATGGGAGAGACAGGAGTGAAAATAACCCTGAAAGCATTGTTTCCGCTAATTAACAGCGTTTTGGCTTTACGACAACTGATATTTTTTGGCCAGCAAGATTGTCATTATGCTGTCTAGCATACAATTTTAATATGAGAATATTAGGAACCAGACGATGAGTTTTTTTGTTCATTACATGGAGAAGCTTCTATAAATATAGTCAACGGAAACTAATTTAAATCTAATGCTTGACCAGAGTATTTCCCAGTTTCATGAATAAATTGAAAGGCCATATTTATGGAATCCAAGGTGAATATCATGAATAGTCGTAACACAAGTTCAATGGGAAACAAATGGAAACAATAATGCCTAGTTAATCAACAAACCAAAGAAACATTTTTTTAAAATTCTCAGTGTTTTTTGTTTATTTTTGTATCAATTTTATATAGAGTTACCTAGTTTTCTTACGATAAGAATTTCTTTTTAACAACTTTAACCACGACACTATGCTACAAAGAATAGAAAGTACATTTGAAAGCTTGTCACCTCAAATAAAGTTCATAGAATATGAAAGTCTTTTCACAAAACGCTTGTAACCTATTGTATTTGTTTAAAAGGTAGAAACAATTTTTTAAAATAAAAAAAAAAAATTATGAACAAAGTAAAATGCAATACAATACATAGCTCTCTTTTCTCTATGAACTGTTTTACTTTAAAATTTCTTATTTTTAAGTAAATTTCTCTTCTCTTTCGTAGCACAGTGTAATTAATGTTTCTAATTATTTTTTAATACTTTTTTTTGTTTTTTTTTTTGCTTAAATTATTGGTTTTTCTTTTTAATTTTTAACTAAAAACACATTTATTAGGTTGGGTATATAGAGGGAGAGGGGTATACATTATAAACTAATTATTTACAACACAATCATTTTATCTAAAAGAAAGGACATTTAAAGTCATTTGGTTTTATTTGATTTCTTTGGTATTAAATTTAATGATTTTCAATTTTTTTTTCTTAATTTTTTCTTTTTTTCTTTAACTATTTACATACACGTTACGATAAACTATCATAAATTAATTAATTAATTAAACCACATTTTAATAAAATTTTAAATAACAAACGAGCTTTGAAAATGGACAAGCTTACAGAGAAGAAAAGGTTAAGTTTTTACACACACACACACACGTAAGTGAACTCATGGTTCAAATCTTAGCTCAGGCATTTAGATAGAAACGACATACGAAAAATATGCCTTTTACCGACTTTCTTTCAGCAGAGGTATGACTGGGCGTGCAATAGAATTGTCATGAAAAGTTTCTCAAATTGGTGCTGTTGAATCGACGTTAACCTGCGCACAATATGACTGTTTTGAGAAGCGTTTATTAACATACATGCATACATACATACATACATACATACATAATTGGTCACCACAACCCTTCAGGCAGGATTATGGACCTAGTTTCTCACACCACTTATGTTGTATGTGCTAATTTTATACATGAGTGGCGGGACCTACAGTCTAAAGTAGATTCCGATTGACAGATTCTTTTAAAAGTCTTATCATGGCCATTTTATTTACTCCGCTGAGAGAAATTTGCTGGAGATGAAATATTTTTCTCCATCATTTTCGTTTTGAGGTCCTGAACTGCGCGGTTTGAACGTGGCTTTCTTACTCTATAAGGCAACACCACTCCATAGATTTCACATGCCCTGAAAACTCCAGTTTTTGTCTTCAGTAATGCAGCGAAATCATTTTGTATTTTTCATTTTTAAAGGGTGGCAAATGCTACCCTATTCGATTTGGTGCTATAATGATTAACCTGAGCCTAACCCCATGCGAGGTAACACTTAAGCCGTTCTTCTTTGTAGCCTTAATATTACTGTGGATTAAAAAGCAATCTCCCTATCAAATGTCTCGGTAACAATGCTTGAAGGCGACTGAGACTCATTTTAAGAACAAAAACTTCACCAACCGACCACTTATAAAGAGAAGACAACCTTTTCACCACGTCTTCCTTTCGTTTAAAAAAAACTTCACCATCAATAACTCAATGATGGAGTTAATACCAATAAAATGAAAAGGCCAAAATTTATTTATTTACACGTCACCACAAAATACGTCTTCGCTACAACCCAGTCTACCCCTTTCTCCCCTGTTTTCAATATTCCTGCTTCTTCTCTCTTCTTCTTCTATTTAATTTTAATTTTAATTTTTTTTTCTTTCACCACTCTATTTCCGCTCGAGTGATCTCTCCTTCTTTTTCTACTCTCTTCTCATCTTCTGTTGCATTCTGTGTTTTTCTTTTAATAACTCTTATCTACACGTTACAACACAAATTCCCCTCACACTTATTCATTTCATGTTCTCTTTCATCTTAGATTCGTTTTCTTCACAATTCAATTTTCATTTTTAATCTCTCTTTTCTTAGAAACATTTTTCATTCGCGCTCTTTTTTGAATTTCACTTCTTTCATACTTGTTTTTAATTCCTTTCTCTTTTTCATTTAGTTTCATCACATTTTTTCAATTTTTTTTAAATTAATTTACTGTCTAAAACTAAAAACTTTAACCCATTCTCATTTCTCTACCACGCCGCCTCTCCACATCCTAATTCCCAGAACCTCTTCCTTATCCCACCGTAAAGGAAGATTGCGACCACCTCCTCCTTCTCATCCGTGTCGATGATCCGGCTGTGTCATGCCCCTAAAACACAGAAAAAACGCAACCACAGAAACAAACAGGAAAATCAATTTTTTAGATTCTCTTTTCTGTTCTCAAATACACTTTATACGCCGCGTTCTTCTTTTTTTTTCAATAATTTCCTCCTTTTTAAACCAAATAGGACAACACAAGACATATATACACGCTCGACCGGCACCAGTTACCAAGTTCGAGTTACCAGGCGTGTTACGTATACACTCCCTGCTTACGAGTACTTCTCTGCATTATTATAACAAGTCACACTACAGACCCCAGGCCTCGTTAAATATAGAAAAGAACGCGTCCTCGATTCCGTTCCGAACAAGCGACATTTTCCAGCAGGTGGCTCAACCGACTCCGGATCCAGCGGAAGACCTGAATTAAACAAGCCACTTTTAACGGCGCATACAATTCTCTCGCTGTTATAGTGCCAAGGTACTACTGCCATGCAAGAGGTAACGATGGGAAATGGGAACGAACTTCTCTTCTACGGCCAGAGTGGAGTGAGTACTTTTAGGACAGAGATCTCAGCAATCCGCCATCAGACTAAGTAGCAGTCTGGCTTTTCAACGCGACCCCCCGCCACTCGATCATTGTAGAGTCCAACCACGCACCTGTCTATTCATTCCGACCGAATGCGCACCGCAGCGTCCTCAATATGTCTACCTGCCAGAGCTCAACCGTGAATATCAGCAATTCCCTCCATCTACAACGCTCTAGTCGAGATTACAAACCTACGTTCCGCCAAAACCAGTTCATGCGTGTGTAGCATCCTAAATCTCTTTAAACAGCAGGGCAGGAACCCGACAGTTTACAAGTCGATTCCGCAACGACAGATGTTAATTTACAGCCACCAGTTTGTCTGCCAGAAATCTGCTGACACTCCAGTGTGTCTTATTTAACATGCTCAGAATCAGGGTTTTACCCTGCGGTCTCTCACCAAATGTTCCGAAATCCTGCATTAGTTCACGGACAACAGGTCTTGAGAGTAAACTCTATGTTGTAGGTTTCACCTAAAATGCCTTGATAACGTCCGACCATCTGCTTTATAAACGAAAGTTCGACCATATTTCTGACTGCTCACCCGATCTCATCATGCCGTCACACACGCGCTCTCGCTGCTCGCAATTGCTGGCACCGACTTTTCTTACTTCTCCCTGTAAGATTGCTAAATGGGGGGGGGTGCTTCAAAAAACGTTTCAAAACAACCAACAGAATCCCTTGAAAAAATTAAGCGCAAATAACTCTGGAAACGCCGCTATTGATTTGTACGAACCCCCCTACGCCCTGCCTCAGGTTAGAAAATCTGCCCTGTGGATAGGCTGTTCAGCGGGGCGTACTCATAAGATCTGTCTCTTTGCTAGGCAGAGGTTGTCATGTACCTCAACTGTAATATCGTTCTCATCTGACCCACAACAGTGGCGTTAATGCATAAGGTAGCAGTAAGCATGGTTAGGAAAAGCTCCATATATGGCTTCCACTTATGAGCAACCTTGTTTTGTGCAAAAATCTTTTACTGTCTTTAACAAGGACAACACTGTTGCCTGGAAACTAAACCCGCAAACGATTTGAAGATAGGAAGGCTCTGGACGTGAGTACTCCTCTCACACCCAACACGCTCACACTTGAGCTGATACTGCTCCATTGGCATACACGATACAAATCTACCGAACTTATAGACAGAACATTGGTAGCACAGGGGCTCGGACCATAAACCAATAACACAGCGGTTCTTTTTCTTTATAACAAAATATTCTTGATAACGCAATGCTAATTTTTTTTCTCCTTCTATCTGTTAGTGATTCAATCTCACTTCTAAATTAACTTTTTCAAAGCTGTGTCGCCTGTAGGTGTGTGTGTTAAATTTTGCTGCCTTCGGGAACCAAACACAAGAGATCGCCTAATACCAGTTAAAGCGAATGGAAAAATTTTATCAAAATTATCTACCGTTCCACAAATATTGCCAAAATTTCTAAAAAAAAATTAAATAAAAAAAACAACAACAAAAACTACGAAAAGAAAATTACAATTCTTAATGAATCCAACTTGTTTGAATTAAAACAAAAAATAATGCAATTTTGAAAATTATTTTATATTTTGGAGATTGACACTACGCTCTGGACGAGCTTTCAAACACTCACTGGCCCCGCATGGGTGACATTTTCAAAGCGAATATTAGTATTCGGCTTCACTGAGGGGCGAAAATTTACCAATTAATTCCAGAGGCTTTAAGAGTTGAAAATTTCAGAATAAATCACATCCCGACTTAACTCGTACGGCAAGCTTGCGTTCCTAACCCAATCAACCTGGCCCCTTAATATTTCCAAACCCTAAATCCCTCGAGAATATTTTTGTGAATTAAAGGAAAATTAAAGACGTGATGATAAGGAGCTCACTCCTACCAAGAGCATAAAATAGTGCCTACAAGTGCAACAACTTTGGCGGCACAACGAGTTTCTAACTTCCTCTTGGCTCTCTGTATAAGCAGTCCACTTGCCCCTAACTTCGTAACCTGTTTATAGACCCACCCTCTTCATGCGAAAATTCTATTCGTGGTTAGTAAATAAGGCTCGCGTCACACGCAGCACTAGATCGCACTACTCGATCGACACGAGTTGGCTGTTTTCATCTGCCTAATGCTGCTGTTGTCGTTACTGTTGTTGCGTGGCTTAATTGTGTTATCAAAGCCGCCTGGTTGCAACACCAAATCCGAAATCCTTTTATTGTTATCCCCCGACACGCACACTCACTCGCACCTGTTGATCGCTCATCCTCTTAGCTGCCTCCACGCGCTCTGTTCGCTTGTGTATCAGAGTTGTGTGCGTTGTTAAAGTCGGTGCAGTTGCTTTTGGTTGTTTTTAAATTTTTAACTCTTGATAATGATAATGCTTGTTGTCTCGGTGTTGGTGTTCGTCTGCCGATAAATCTCACACAACCAGCTGAACTTCGCGCTCTTCGCGTTTGTACGCGCATTTTTTCTCATTACAAACAAACAACAAAATTGTGTTGTTTAGGGGCAGGCAGGCAACTTTTACGGGTGATCGCTCACGCGTCTAGGTTTGCTAATCAACATGTAGCACACGCGACAGGCGCTCACTCGAATCTCATTCTGCTCTGCAAATTCCTGTCTTTCTCAACCTGCCTCTACATCACGCACTCACCTCACAACGATGTCTCGCTCTCGCATCCGCTCACCGCTCTTCACTCGAACGTGCTCGCGCTACCGTCCTCTGTTCGCTGCAACACCTCACTCGCACTCGATGAGTTGTTGACCTTCCTCTCTCACATGCCACACAACAAATATCTTTCGCTGCCACTACCAACTTTGACAACTACACCTGACTGATGAACAATATCAGAATACCCAGTACGCCCTCACAATGTCCTTCCTTCTTATTCAACTTCCACCACTCTGAAACTCTCTCATGATGCACCCCGCGTACTCGTATTGCTACGTCGTCGCGCTACTCTCACATCTGTGTTATTCGCCACACTCGTCTCGCACGCGACGCGCGCGCTTCAGATGTGAGGCACAGCTCTCGCTCTGCGATGCATGTACGGATATGAGGTACTAGCATCAGATGCTGACTGGGCGGCGGGTAACTGTTGTTGTTATATGTTGCATATGTTGTGTATATTACACTACTCGCAGCTTGAGGCGGCTGCACAGCCATATTGCGCTTCTGCGGTTTTCATTTGGTGGATTCCACGCTCCGCTAAACGTTGAACGCAGCTAAACGGATCTTTCTCTTTCTGCAAAATAATCGAAAGAAAAAAAAATAAAAAATTGTTGCTTCATTTAAAATAGAAGAATCGTGTCTGCCCGTTTTCCAAGTAATTTTGACATACAAACTGAACAGCGACACCCATTCTTGCTGGAAAAGTGTTCTCTCTTTAAAATTCTTTTTAAAAACTCTGTTCACCGCCTTCAGTAAGATGGTACATGGAGAAGGTTCAATAATTACCTGCAGCTATCAGTCGTTGTAATTCTTTCATTTTCATCGGTTACCAGTTTTGCGTAGCGTTCCTCCATTCTTCTTTTTCGACTATGCTGATCGGATTCCAACTCATTTCGTTCGCCTTAATCCTTAGGATGGCGTACTTCACTTCAATAACCTTAAAGGAACAATTAAAAGAAGATTCGGCGAGTCTCCATTACTTCTTGCCTTTAAACAATTAAAGTTTTTGAAATTCCCTAGTCACTTACTTTGGCACAATACTCAGCAAAATGCTAGGAACAACAAATAATCACAGCCAATGCCACAAAAGCAACATGAAGCAATCCTGCCTGAGCGGCAATAACCATACCAACTGGTCAGGCTCTACCAAACACAATACCCAACCACATTGTAAATTACTCATGCCACATAGGTGAATCGTAATTTGCTTCCTTTAATCGCAACCGCGCTTTCATAGGAGAAACAAGCAAAAGACCATAATTAAGGCCCTTTGGATAACCATAAACAGCGCCTATAAACAAAAATAAAACAAAATAATATTTCTCATTTTCAATTAAATTCACTCATGACTTACCTATACCACAATGGAATCTTTTCACCTTTCACAGTGCTCCAACTCTGGACGTATTTCTAATATCATCCGGTCGTCGATACTGCGGATCCTTTCTAAGGGAAATGTTTCTAAAATCCTTCTGTAAAGGATCAAGATACCCTTGCCAGGCTACTAATAATCTTACCTTAAATCTACCCGG
>QOCX01000017.1:963475-995320 GCA_005959815.1 Sarcophaga bullata | reverse complement strand
GGGGTTTGAACCGTGGCTTTATATCTAGTAAGGCAACACACTCCCCACTAGATTACATGCTGAAAATCAGTTTTATGTCTTCAGTATGAGCGAAATCATTTTGTATTTTTCATTTTTAAAGGGTGGCAAATGCTACCCCTATTCGTATTTGGTGCTATAATGATAACCTGAGCCTAACCCCATGCGAGGTAACACTTAAGCCGTTCTTCTTTGTAGCCTGTAAATATTATGTGTGATTAAAAGCAATTCCTATAATGTCTGTAACAATGCTTGAAGGCGATGAGACTCATTTTAAAACAAAAATTCAAACAGAAACTTAATAAAGAGAAACAATTTTAATCTTCCTTTCGTTTAAAAAAAACTTCAATAATAATAATGATGATATAATATAAATAAAAGAAATTATTTTATTTAAGGTAAAATATTTGTACAAAAGTTAGCTTCTTTTTTCAATATCTTCTTCTTCTTCTTCTTCTTCTATTTAATTTTAAATTTTAATTTTTTTAACATTCTATTTTGAGTATTTCCTTCTTTCTTCTCCTACTTCTTTATCTTCTTTGCAATTTGTTTTTTTTTAATAATTTATCTACACTTAAACACTAAATTTATCTATTCATTTATTTTTTTAATTTTTTAATTAATTTAATTTTTAATTTTTTTTTAGAAATTTTCTCATTCGTTTTTTGAAATTAAATTTTTTTCTATTTTTTAATTTTTTTTTATTATTTTAATTTTTTTAATTTTTTTAAATTAATTATTCTAAAAACTAAAATTTAATTTCATTTCTTACCAGGATTAATTAATTAAAACTTACTTATCACGTAAAGGACAATGACACGTTTTTTCATGTGTGATGATCGTGTGTATCTAGAAAAAGAAAAAGAAAAAGAAAAAAAGAAAATCAAATTTTTTAATTTCTTTTTTTAAATAATTTTACGGTTTTTTTTTTAATAATTTTTTTTTAAAAAAATAGGACAACACAAGACATATATAAGCTGAGGACAAGTTACAAGTTCGAGTTAAGGCGTTTACGTATAATCTTTAGAGTACTTTTGCATTACAAGTAAACCTAAGGCCTGTTAATATAGAAACGAATCCTGATTCTGAAAGAGACATTTAAAGTGGTAATCCGGATCCAGGGAAATTAATTTCCAAGCCACTTTTAAGGCCATAAATTTTCTGTTAAGTGAGGTATACTCCATGAAAGGTAAGATGGAAATGGGGAAGACACTTCTTAGGCCAGAGTGATGAGTATTTCTAGGACAAGAGATCTCAGCAATGCCTCAGACTAAGTAGCAGTTGGCTTTCAATCGATCATTGTAGAGTCAAAGAATGTTTATTGAGAATTGAGAGCGTCTCAATATGTTATGAGGTCAATGAATTATCAGAATTTCATTACAACGCTCTAGTCGAGATTACAACCTAGTTCCGCACACCACTTATGTTGTAAGTCCTATTTTTAAACAGCAGTGGAGGAACCCACAGTTTAAAGTCGATTCCGAACGACAGATTTAATTTACAGCCAGAGTTTTTGCCAGAAATCTGCTGGACATCAGTGTGTTTATTAAATGCTAGACTGGGTTTACTGGGTTCTCACAATGTTCGAAATTTTATTAGGACAACAGGTTTGAGAGTAACTCTATGTTGATAGGTTCACTATGTTGATAACGTCCGACCTGTTTATAAACGAAAGTTGAATATTTCTGATGCTCTACCATTCATTAGCTAAAGGTTTCAGTGCTCGCATTGTGGCAGATTTTTTTACTTCTCCCTGTAAGATTGCTAATGTAATACGAATCCTTGAAAAAATTAAGGCAAATAACTCTGGAAAGCTATGATTTGTACGAATAAGCTGCTCATTAGAAAATCTGCCCTGTGGATAGGCTGTTCAGTACTCATAAGACTTGTTCTTTGCTAGCAGGTTGTCATTACTAACTGTAATATCGTTTATTGACCCACAACAGTGGCGTTAATGATAAGGTAACAGTAAGCATGGTTAGGGAAAAGCTCCATATATGGGTTCCACTTATGAGAACTTTTTTGTGCAAAAATCTTTACTGTCTTTAACAGGAAACACTGTTGCCATGAAATAAACGCAAACCATTTGGAAGATAGGAAGGTTGGAGTGGTAGCTTTGACACCAAAGCTCAATTGAGCATGCATAGCTGTCCATTGCCATACCACGATACCAAATGCTACCGAACTTATAGAAGAAATTGGTCAGCACAGGGGCTGGACACATAAACCAATAACACAGGGTCTCCTTTTTTCTTTATAACAAATATTTAGGGGGGGTGGGTCGATAAACGCAATGCTAATTTTTTTTTCTTCATTGTAGTGATTATTCTTTAAATTAATTTTTAAGTGTGTGTGGTGTGTGTGTGTTAAATTGTTGTGCCTTCGGGACAAACACAAGAGTGCTAAACAGTTAAAGCGAATGGAAAATTTTATTTCAAAAATTATTCACCGATTCCCACAAATATTGCCAAAATTTCTAAAAAAATTTAAATAAAAAAACAACAACAAAAATAGAAAAGAAATTAAATTTTTAATGAAATCCAATTGTTAATTAAAAAAAAATAAATGAATTATTGAAAATTATTTTATATTTTGGAGATTGCAATACCGCTCTGGACAGAGTTTTCAAAACTACTGGCCCCCCATTTTTCAAAGCGAATATTAGTATTCGGTTACTGAGGGCGAAATACCAATTAATTCCAGAGGTTTAAGGAGTTGAAATTTCCAGAATATCACATCCGACTTAACTCGTACGGCAAGCTTGCGTTCCTAACCCAATCAACTGCCCCTTAAATATTTCCAAACCCTAAATCTCGAGAATATTTTTGATTTATAAAGGAAAATTAAAGACTGATGATAAGGAGCTCACTCCTACCAGAGCATAAAATAGTGCCTACAAGTGCAACAACTTTGGCGGCACACAGTTTCTAACATTCCTTTGGCTCTCTGTATAAGCAGCCACTTGCCCCTAACTTCGGTAACCTGTTTATAGAAAATTATGCGAAAAATTCTATTCGTTTAGTAATATAAGGATGGTAACGACGATGATGATGATGATGATGACAGAGTTGCTGTTTTCATTGCTAATGCTGCTGTTGTCGTTACTGTTGTTGTGGTTAATTGTGTATAGAGCCGCCTGGTTGCAACACAAATCGAAATCCTTTTATTGTTATCGATAGCAAATACTGATGTTGATGTCATTTTATGCTTCAGGTTGCTTGTTGTGTATCAGAGTTGTGTGGTTGTAAAGTCGTGACAGTTGTTTTGTTGGTTTTTAAATTTTACTCTTGATAATGATAATGTTGTTGTTGGTGTTGGTGTTGTTGCAGATAAATTACAAGCTGAATTGCTTTCGTTTGTAGCGATTTTTCTCATTAAAACAACAACAAATTGTGTTGTTAGGGGCAGGCAGGCAACTTTTACCGGGTGATGTCAAGGTTTAGGTTGCTAATGCAACATGTAGAGCGAAGGAGTCTCCATTATTTGTTGAAAATTTGTTTTTAATGTTACTGATGCTAACGATGTTGTTGATGTCGATGTTGATGCAGGTGTTGGTCGTGTTTGGTGGCAATAATGATGATGAGTTGTTGCCCTTTTTAAATGCAAAAAAAAAAATATCTTGCCTGCCACTAACAATTTGACAATAATGATGATGAAAATAATTCAGATACGTACGCCCTACAATTCCCTTCTTCTTACCTTATTACCGCACTTGACATATTCATGCCGCTACTCGTATTGCTACGTGTGGTACTTACCTTGTGTTATTGCTAATGTTGCGGCGGGTGTTAGATGTGAGGACGTTGTTGCAGATGCATGTACCGATAATGAGGTACTAGTGGCTGCTGTGGCGGCGGGTAATTGTTGTTGTTGTTGCATATGTTGTGTATTATTACTACTCGCAGTTGAGGCTGGCATGCCACAGCCATTGGCTTCTGCGGTTTTCATTTGTGATTCACGCTCCGCTAAACGTTGACGCAGTAAACGGATCTTTTCCTCTTTCTGCAAAATAATCGAAAGAAAAAAAAAATAAAAATTGTTGTTCATTTAAAATGAAGAATGTGTCTGCCGTTTTAAGTAATTTTGAGATAAAATGAACAGGACACCATTTGCTGAAAGTGTTCTCTTTAAAATTCTTTTAAAAATTGTTCACGCCTTCAAGTAGATGGTATGGAGAAGGTTTCAATAATTACCTGAGCTATCAGTCGTTGTAATTCTTCATTTTCGGTTACCAGCTTTTGGTAGCGTTCCTCATCTTCTTTCGATATGCCTGAATCGGGATTATATTTCGATTCAGCCTTATCCTTAGGATGGCGTATTACTTCAATAACCTTAAAGGAACAATTAAAAGAAGATTGAGTCTCATTATTCTGCTTTAAAAATTAGTTTTTGAATTCCCTAGTCACTTACCTTTGGCACAAATATCAGCAACATGCTTAGGAAACAACAAAATATCACAGCCAATGCCACAAAAGCAAATGAAGCATCCTGCTGAGAGGCAATAACCATACCAACTGGTGCGGTTATCAAACACAATACCACCACATTGTAAATACTCATGCCCACATAGCGTGAATCGTTAATTTGCTTTACTTTAATCGAACGCGTTTCATAGGCCAGAAACAAGCCAAAAACCAATATTAAGCCTTTGTAACCATAAACCAGGCCTATAAACAAAAATAAAACAAAATAAGATTTCTATTTTCAATTAAATTATCATGACTTACCTAACCACATGGAATTCTTTTCACTTTCACAGTGCTCCAACTCTGGACGTATTTTAATATCATCGGTCGTCGATATGGGATCTTCTAAGGGAAATGTTTCTAAAATCCTTTGTAAAGGATCAAATATTTGCCAGGCTAATAATATTATTAAATCTACCGATAGTAGACCCGTTACCATCGTATATAATTTCCAAGGTTCAACTTTTTTCTGCCACATAAAAATCAGAAAATGTAGAAAAAGAAATAAAAAACGAAAATTTGTGAAAGAATTTTTTTTTTTAATTTCACTTTCAAGAAGATTTTGTTAGCAAGTGAAAGATTTGTTAAAGCAAAGCAAAGTTTGTGTTAAAAATCTAGATTTACAAGCTTTCGTTTAAGACCTTAATTAGGGAAAACACTTAAGCATTGTAGAAGTTATAGGATTTTTAATAAAACAACCCACGAATTAATATCAATCATACGCCCTCATATAGAAAAAAAAAATCAAAATTTTTCATTAAAAATTCGTATAGAAATTTAGCCGCTCCATATCCTTGCAAAACACAAGCATTCGGACTAGAAAGTAAGACCAACTGTGTGGAATTACTAAGAGTCTAGGCTGGTTTACTTGGACCATAGGCCATATAATGCTTTTAAAATATTTACTTTCGTATTTCAATTGCAAAATGAATCTCTTAAACTAATTTAAATGCAACTCTGCTCGGTGACCTCTTTATCTCTGTGTATCCATATAAACTTTGTGTATATGTATGAGTGTATGTGTGTATTTTATTTGTCCATTAAGCTTCTCTTAATTAATCTGTGTGTGTATGTGTGTGTGTGTATCTGCCTGGGTATCTTATTTTTATTGACAATTTGTGTTCATTTTTAGTCATTAATCTTGTTCTTGTTCTTGTTCTTCTACTTGTTTTTGTTATTGCTGCTGTTGTATGATGTTTTCGTATTTTATTTTTAAAATCTCTTGCAGCTGGTTGTCATAAATTTTTTATGTTTTTTAACACAGAAACACACACACACCCGCACACAATATTTTTAATCGATTTTATTTGTTCGCCAAATGAAATGTTTTTTTTCGTAATTTTTTTAATTTCATTTCCATCTCTCTGGCATTCATTTGAACTCATTTTTCTTGTTATCTGTCATGTTAATAATGCTGCTGTTGCTGCAGCTACTACTGCTGTTGCTAGTTTAACGAAAAATCTTTGGAAGAAAATGTAAAACATTTTGGAAAAGCTGGGAGCATCAGATCAGATCATTCATATTGTGAAAAGGGTGAACTTTTCATAAGTTCTAGAAGTTGACAAGCCCGAAAAAGGAGCAACTCAAAAGAGTAAAGCTAGAATAAGCCATGTATTCACGGAACGTACGTTTGTTTTTAGCATTTGAAAAGCAGTGAATTACACAGCAGATCAGATCATTCATATTGTGAAAAGGGTGATCTTTTCATAAGTTCTAGAAGTTGCCAAACCAGAAAAAAGAGCAACTCAAAAGGGTAAAGCTAGAATTAGCCATTCATTCACGGAACGTATGTTTGTTTTTGGCTTCGTTTGAAAAGCAATCAGAACCAATATCGAACCTTAATGTATTTTTTTAAGATTCTGAGATTTTGAGCCTTCACAAAAGGGGGCTATACAAGCACATGCTGCACAAAATTATAGACTAAACTAGCCTGTCATATTAAAATCAAAAACATTCACAGCTAGATGTGTAGACCACCACATTTTTGTATCACAAGCTGTTTTATTGTGTTCTCCCATTTCCAATTACATTGTCACTTTTATTGCTACATCCTTTTAATTGCATGAACAGGTTCATGTCATGTCATGTCGTAATGCATGTGTTCATGTATTAAATCATCATTATTGGCTGGTTGGACATTTCGTTTCGGACATTATCAGTTCATTTATTTCCCAAAACTGTCACTGTCAATATGTAAGTGAAAGTAATTGCGTATGTTAAATGCTCTCTGAGAGAGCGTACAAAGTATATGTCAATTGCATTATAAACTTAATTGTTAAATTAAAAATTAAGAGAAATTTAATAAAACAATTAAAAAAAAAGATTCTTCCAAGAAGGACAATCGTCTTTCAAGGATTAAAAAGAAATTTTTTTTATTTTTTTTTTTTCAAAGGTTTTTGAGTTGCCATTTGAAGACTGTTTTTTTACAGATTTTCTTACAAAGACGGCCAACAATCAATCTCAAATGTAAGTTAGTTAGTGTCCAGTGCTCTTTTTTTTTACTCTACGGCGTGTTTGAAAAGCAGAAATTTTGTGCTTTTATTTGCCACAGAGAGCAATACTTTAGAGAGAGGGGAATATGAATATGAATTTCACTTACTTGTGGCTGCTGCTTATAATATTTACTCACTTTTGGATCTCTTTTCGCTTTTGTCGTAAAACGATGGACACGCCAAACTTTACTAAACATGGCACCATAAGCTAAAGTAAAACCGGTGGATAATAGCCAGGCTCTAGCCTGACAGATCTGGAAAGTAATGAAAAGAAAGGAGATGGTTTTTTAAAAAGATGTCACGTATGCTGCAAATCACGAAGTTAAGGAAATTCTACTTACTTTTGGATATTCTTCTGGATCAACAAAACGTCCATCCATACCCAATAATATGACGGATGTTAAACAGATGATAACACCAAATAACATTATCGTATTACATACAGGATGTGATGATTGTATAACTCTGAAATAGAAAATCAAAATTAAATTAACATTCCTTTGAATTGAAAACAACCGTAATTCTCAGGGGAGTTCTAAACAATTAAAATTATTATTTTCCTAATATTCCCCACAACTTTTACTCTGGTCAGTAGTTCTAAAGGGTCCATGCTAGAGATTGCTTGGCGGCTGCTGTTAGGATTCTTGATACATGCAATGTCTGTAATTGCTTTGTGAAGTTTGTTGTGAAAGGGAATAGAGGCCTGCTTACCCCAACGTAATATTATCTCACACATTGTTATTTAAAATAGTTGGAGGAGTTACACCGATGTGGCCTTAAAGGTTTGGTAGTGAAGTTCATTTGGCCATTGTGATACAGGGCTTTAAATCGCTTACAACTTCCTTGAGGTGAAATCAGGCCTAAACTTTAGGGCCTTGGTCGTGAGGTTTCAATATTTATCCTTGCAAACTGGATTTGATGTTTTTGTTTCAAAAAACCGAATTTGAATTTTCTGAATCTTAATGGGAACTTACCTTACCCCAAAACTTTACCCCAAAGGGTATAGTAATAGGAGTTATTTGGACGCACAAAACTCTTCTTGAAAAATATAATGGAGAGAAAGAGCTTTTGCCTGCATTGGAAGGACCAAATCAAGGAAATAGTTTGGCATGAAGATATCCAAGAAACAGATGAGCCTGGCAGAATGGGTTAAGGCAGGCGGTAATGCCTTAATGCCCTTGTTAATGGCCAATTAAGTAAGTAGTTAGGTAATGTTTTATAGTCCTCTCTGGCAATCTTTATTAAAGTTATGAACCAATAGCAGAGACCAGAACCAGTGAAGAACATACAACTTTTGGGATGCCTTTAATTTTACTTGCATTGTTTTACCATTTTTGACATTGCATGTAAACAATTGAAAAGTCTTTACAAAACATTTCAGAATTTAATTTAAAATTTTTGATGTGTTAATCAAACAATCATGCGTAAAAAATCATGTGTAAAGAATTAAAAACTACAAAATTTCTGCTTTCTTTAGAAAGTCACAATTAATGTTAATCATACGTCATGTAGGCTGGCTTACAATTTTAAACAAACCTTACAGATTGAAATAATTATGAATTGAATAACACAAGAATACTATGGTTTTTTTTATGTCCATTTTATATTTTAGTTTTCTTTATCAAGAAATTTAATTAAAAAAATATGTTTGCCTTTCATAAACTAAATAACCAGCCATAAAACATTTGTTGTTGAAAAGATTTCCTAACAATGATGCCCAGCGCTTCGTTTCTTATTGTCTTCAGAGAGAGAGAGAGAGAGAAAGAGAGAGAGAGAGAAATTTTGAGACAAAATTTGTACAAAAGTCAACCACCAAACTAAAGGAAGACAAAGCAAAGTAAATCAAATCAGAGGCAAGGCAAAGGAATCTTTTTAAGGAATAATCATGAAGTTAAAACGCAAAGAAAGACGAACAAAAAAGTGAACAATAGGCTTAGGAAGGAGGAAAAGAAAAAAAAGGACAAATGGCTTCCTAAAACTATGCTTTAGTTTTTTGCCTTTTTTTATGAAAAAAACCAAAACATGGCCTTAACAATACAAAGGACCAGACTAAGAAGACAAATGGCTGTGGCGTAGTAAGATGCAGACATTATTACAGGACAGGATACAACAATTCTAAGAATATTTGGAGACAAAAAAAAACCAACAAAAAACTTATAATAATAATGCCTGGCCAAGAAGCAACGAAGAAAGCCAAAGCTAAAATCCAAACTCATAAGCTAATGTCTTAGCAAGAATGTAAAACTTAAATCAAGATTTTGCTTCCGTTCGTTGGTTATGGCCCCTTAAACTTATTTCTCTGCTTTATTTACCACCCACGGTAATATTGTAAATATTTTAAGAAGAACACTTTATTTTATAAATGCCGGCAAATAAGGCTGAACAAATTTCCAACAGGATATTTAAAACCATTGTCACTAGCTTGTCCATTAGTAGCAAGGGGAAAAATGCAGTTGAAGTGTACATACAGCAAATGCCATCAACTGGTATTTTTCAACAACAAAATTTTCAAAATAAACATTCAAAATATTCTTCAAAAGACAATGCCCACTTCAGAGGTTTTTGCATTTGCATTTGTTTTTTAACGTGCCCCACAACTGCTTTGCCCAAAACCACTAAATAAAAGGGGGCCGGGCAATATTTATTTGCAACACTGAATGCCTTAATAAGCCCCTACTAAATGAGACAAAACTTATTCAAACTGATCCCTTTCCACTGCTGGTTATGTTGAACACAACAATTTTAATTAAAATTCTAGGAAATAAAAAAAAAGTAAAAACTGATTTTGAGGTTAATTTTCTGCAAAACAGCTGAATGTTTCCAAAAGCCAATGACCTTTCTTTTAATTCTGAAGAACTTGGCTTTCAAATCCATTTTACTTATTGAAAATATCTGAATTACAACCAGAGTTATAAACAAATTAACAAAATAATACAGAATTAATATTAATCATACGCCAGAGTTTACAAAAAAATACTACGCCAGATATACCACGTCTGATAGCTGTGGACTGGAAGAAGTTAAGGGAGTTCGTACGAGATACAGAACTTCTATAGTAAGTGCGGTGAGCACACTATAGATTAGCTGTACGCCAGTAAGTATGAAAAAGGAGAAGAGACCTTGATTGGTCTCTTCTACTTAAACCTACCCATTTACAGCTGGGGTAACAGTAACAGTAAGCTACAAGTCCTGATTGTAAAGTGAAAAGAAAGGCTTCTTTTAAATAAAATTTAAAAGTGGTTTCTAAAACTTAAAACAAAAAAAAAAAAACGTTGTAAGTGAGCTTCTGGCTTGAAATACAAAATTTTTTAATCCATTCTTTGTTGGCATCTCAAAGTTACTTTTATAAACAATGGCTTCTGCTATTTTCTCTCTCTCTCTCTCTCTCTCTTCCTCGTTTTTTATATAGAAATTTGCCGCATTTTTAACCACAATTTTCTTTTTAAACAACAGCACAAGAAAAATTGCTTTTATTTCCCACTAAAAGCATTCAGAATCAAACAAAAAACCGGCAAGAAAAACTTGGCTTTTGTTTTTTTTTTTTTATAGTTTTTCTCGTATAGTTTTCCAAGGCAAATATCTAAACGCGTAAAAATAAAAAAAAAGTTCACGCTGCTTAAAGAATAAAACCGAAAACCACATGCTTAAACAATCACGCAGAAGAAAAAGAAGAAGATTTTACTGCCACTTAAAATATTCTTTTGCCACAAAATAATTTCAAACTGACAACAACAACAACAACAGCAAAACTAAATCAAAAAGAAAAGCAAAATTTTGTTATAAAAACTATGCTTAAGATACGCTAACAAGATAAAAAACGCCAAAGAAAAATTACTGAAGAAAACATGCCATGAATAAGATTAAGGCCAAGCAATTTATATAAAAAAAAAAAGAAACGATAAAGAATATGTTGCAGCACAAACAGGAGAACATTTTCTTAACTATGAGACCATAATCAATAACTTTCATAGCCCACCAAATAAGCCTTAAATCAGCTTTCATTTGAAATCAATTTCACTAAAATCGCTTTAAAATTCTTGAAGTTGCAGCCTCACATGTAAATTGAATCACAATTAATGTTAATCATACGCCTTCGTAAAAAAAAATAAATTTTCTTGTAATAAAATCTCTTAAAATTGCGATTTTTGTAAATACATGTCCACGAAATTCAATTAAAATTTCCTTTTAAAATAGACATTTCAATGGAAATTTGCCATTTGCCTGGTCCACATTTGCAATTTCCTTCTGCTTTCGTTTTTATCACTTGGAAAATGAACATCAAAGAATTTTTGTTTCACATACTTTTAGGTGATTTACAGGCAGAAATTTCTTTTCAAAGGTTTGCTCATATTACCATATTTGCTTGACAAAATTTATGTACCATTAACAGGTTCCTTTTTACTGAGGGGGGTGTAGACTAGGGAAAGAGAGGGTTTTAGGGTAAGTTCCACAAAAAGAGAGTCCAACGTAGAGGAACTTTTTTGTAGAATTAGTTGGAATATTGGAAATTTGAACAGAAAAGTGAAATCTGAAATGTAAAATCAATTGAAGGGTTTTGTTTATCAAAAAAAAAAAAAAAAAATATTGTTTACAAAAGAGTACCAAAAAAGTACTTTTTAAAAAATAAGTACTCTTTGCGAAAAAAAATACTACGAAATAAAGTACCAAATACCCTTTACTGTCTTCAAAAATGTAATTAAAAATAAGGAACTAAAAACTTTTGTAATACCCTACGCTTTTATCTTAAAAAAGTTACTTTTGTATCTCCAAAAAAGTTCCTTTTTATGTTCCAAAAAGTAACTCTTTGTCTTAAAAAAGTACCTTTTGTATTTTTCAAAAAAGTACCTTTTTATCTTCAAAAAGGTCTGACTTTTTGTCTCCAAAAAAAGTATTTTTAACGTCCAAAAAGTGTCTTTTTTATCTTCAAAACGGTTCAAAACAGTGCATCTGGCAATAAAATGTCCAGTAATGGCTCCAAAAGTTTCATTGAGCATGCTTCCGTGAGCCAGATTTGCTGCCTTATTTTGTCTCTATCGAAAGCAATCTATTACTACTCAATTCTATCAAATCCATGCCTATAGAATCTCAATTGAACTCTTAGGATAGAGAATTCATTCGAAAGCCAGTTCATAGACTCAGATAACACTCCTTGATTCATCTCCGATTTGAATACTGGGACGCTCTGAGATTTCACTGTGGGTATGATTTTCATAGAAAATAGTACCTTTTCTTATTTCTCTTCCGGTGAGGTACTATATTTTCGAAAATAGTACCAAAATTATATTTTCTAAAAATAAAATTTTTTCCCGTTTATCTTTACCCGATTTTACGCTAAAAAGTACTTTTAATCACAAATAGTACCTTTTCCCTTATTTGTTCTACAATTTGACTGCCTTACCCACTACCAATAAATACTTGGAAACACTTTCGCATTTTTGTGCCACAATCTTTTTTTTTACCTGCAGAAAAAGTCTGCCACCAATATCCCCTTCCACTGATAACTACAATAAAAGTGTTTCTAAATACAAAAACAACAACAACAACAAAAATATTGTTTTGTTATACTAAAACTACAATAAGGACAACAACTACAACAACAATAGAATTTATTTTCTATGGTTAATGCTGGTTACACGGTCCGTCCATGCTTGGATCTTGAATAACCCAGCAGGCAGGTAATGTTTTGTATTTTTGTGGCAACTAAAGCTTGTGGAGAAACAAATTTTGTTGAAAGGAAGCAGAGCGTATGCAGAAATACAACAACAGACTGCAGCATCAGGTAAATGACGCATTCGAAAAATCAAACAAATGCACACACACATACACACAGACCCATACATATGTATGTTATGTCTGTCGGTAAATAAACCGAGGCAAAAAACAAAAATACAGAAAAACCTTCACAGACACTAAAATGGTAAAGAAATACTGCAGGGTTTAAATAAAGGCATATACGTGGAGTGTAACATAAGGATTTGAGATTAAACAGCACGTGGTTATGAAGCAGTAGAAAATAAAGCGATGGCTCTATACAGTACCTATCTATGGGTGCTTATGAGACACAAAATTTCCATACAAAGCCTTACAAAGACCCTCTTTAGCATGTAGCCCATGTTTGAACTACATTTCACATAAATAGTGGTCCTACTGCCAGCCTTTAAATTGAGGTGGATTGCTGAGAACAAATTCACAATCCAGTCTGGAGAATGCACTTTTGCCATAATACTGTCACATTAGACGGAAGGAAACATGTGGCAGCTTGTTAAGTGGCAAGCAGAGTAATTATCTGTACTGATACCGAACAACATTCTGAAGAATGTCAGGGCAACACATGGTATGGCCGCAGATCGGAATGAACTTTAACTTTAAAGACTTTTCAGACTATAAAACTACGGGCCTGGCCATGTTATCAGCAGTTAAATAGGTTCCATCTGCAGCGTTACTTAATGAGTGAAAAATTCACCTTTTGGACGGTTCAAACAAGGACAAGCCACGGGCACTCATAAAAAGCCTGTTGTGCACAGGAAGTAGTTTTGAAAAGACTAGAAGCATTACGAACGCAGTCAGAGACTGTTCATCATGCCATTGTACGCACTGCGTGAAAATATCACTTCTGTTAGAGCAAATGTTGATGAAAAATTTCTCTCACAGCCCTCGTGTTGATTATAAATTACCAGCAGACATATAAAAAGAAAAAACAAAAACAACAAAATTGTGTTTTTTTTTGCAAAGGTGCGTTTAACACACACATACCCCTTTCACATAAAATCTTGTCCCCACTTTGTGAGGATGCATAGAAGAAAATCTTTTTTTTTTTTTTTTTTGAAGCCCCTCAGGTAAAATAAAAGAGAATTCCATCACCAACATATCACATGCAACAACAACAGCAACAATAACATCAACTACAATGGCAGCATTAGTTCAAAACGGTAAAACGTAACGGCATACTATGATGCTATACGCTCTGTGCGAACGTGCAAATAGTCGTTTATGGGCAGATGAAATAAAATGAATGAACGACGAATGAATGACGAATTGTATGAGACTGGAAAGAATGCCAAAGTGAATGAATGCAGAGCGGCATGAAGCGTTTGTGTTTTGAATGCCATGAAGAAATATTTATTGTTGCCATTGCCAACAACAAAACGAATTTAAAACAAAAAAAAAAAAATGAAAATTTTCGTTGAATAATGAATGAATGAATGAATGAATAATGTATGTGTGTGTGTGTGTGTATGAATGGGAATGAACGAATGAATGAATGCATGTTTGGTTTTACGCTTGAGAGCAACAAAAAAAAGAAAAAAAATTGAAGGTAAATTATTACAATATCCAGCAACAAAGGAGGGAAAAAATTAATAAAAAAAAATTAAAAAATTTTTCTCTTCTTCTTCGTGGGAAAACAAAAAGCATAGAACGTATCAGGGTGGGAAGGAGACAGAGAAACAAATACGCATGGCGACGTACATTAAGCAAAACGCATAAATAAATATTAGTTTTTAACTCATTTGTTTATGTTTTCCTTCATACGAGCATGGCAAGATGGACAGGCATGAGGTGAAATGCAGTTACACCGTGTTCTGTGCTCTGTGCACAGTGTAGCTACTTTTAGTTTCATTTGAATTATGTTGTGATGCTGGCTGACTACAAATCTGTTGCAGTTTTCTAGACCGTGCATGACATGTATGCCACAAATTTATTTCGTTGTTTTCCTTTCCTTTATTTTGCGAAAGAGAAGGAAAACATTTTTATGGCAACAATAATGCATTATTTCTGCTTCTTCTTCTTCTTCTTCTATTTGTTTTCTTTGTTTTTCTAAAACAAAACCCACCAAAAAAACAAAACTTAAAAACCTACAACAAACAACAATACTGGCAACGGAAAGCGTTTATTTCTCCCTTAAAGAAAAAAAATAAAGAAAAAAAAAAATAGAAAAGAAAAGAAAAAAGATGCCACAAATTCTTTTAAAACTATTTTCCTGCTTAAAACTATTCTTTTAATATTTCTTTTTTTAACCACCAAAGCATATGAACAAAAAAGTATGTTTCTTAGCCTAAGGTTTTATTTAAGTTTTCTGAAAAAAAAAAAACTAATCTTCCTTCCTTTTCCTTTCCGTTGAAATATAATTTTTTTTCTTTTGTTTTCTGGTTAAATGCTTACTAAATTTGTTTCTGTTACGACTTACCTTCTATGTTTATTCCAAATATTAAAAATGATGAGAGCTAAGGCTACAATTATGCCACAACAAGATATTGTACACATACAGACAAATAATGGCAGCGATACGGTACGTAAGACACGACGAACAATTGTACGATCTTGAGGAACCTAAAATGGTGAAAACAGAAATAAATTAGTTTTAAATTAAAAAAAAAAAACGTACACAAATTTGGAAAAATAAAAGCTACCTTAAAAAGTACCAAAAAAATTTATTTTAAAAAGTACTTTTTCATTGCTATTTTCTAAAGTTGCAAAAAAGTTTGAAATAAAAAAACAAAGAAAAAATTTAATAACAAAAGTACCTAAAAAATTACAAAAAAAAATTTATTTAAAATAGTACTTTTTAATTGTTATTTTTTAAAGTTCCAAATAAGTTTGAATTTAAAAAAACAAAGAAAAAATTTAATAACAAAAGTACCTTAAAAAGTACCAAAAAATGTATATAAAAAAGTACTTTTTATTTGCTATTTTTTTAAAGTTCCAAATAAGTTTCATTTGTCTCAAAATAAATACCTTTGCGCTAAAGTACCTTTCGCTTTAAAAAAATAATACTTTTCTGGAAAAGTACCAATTATAAAGGAATTTTCCTGGTTAAAAAAAAGTTTCATTTGTTTGCTGTTTTACAAAAACAAGTTTTAGTTCTTAGAAAATTTTTTCTTAGAAATGTTTTCCAAACAAATTATTTTCCTCTTAAAAAAAAGTACTTTTAAGAAAGTATTTTTAAAAAAAGTACTTTTAATAAAGTACTTTAAATAAAAGTACTTTAAATAAAAGTACTTTTTTAAAAGTATTTTTTTTGAAAAGTACTTTCTTAAAAGTTTTGGTTTTAAAAAATTTTGAAAAAAAAGTACCAAAAAAAAAGTACTTACCTTTCCACCAATCCATCGTTCCATATTCAACCAGGTTAGATTATCCAATTGGGTATCATAGTAACCCAGTTTCTCATATTTTCCATTTATCATCTGCTCAATTTGTGTTAAAGCAATACGATCTCCCTGAGAGCTGAATGCCACAACACCCTGTATTATTAGACAGGAAACATAAAAAAGAGAGAACAAAGGAAACAAGAAAGAGAGAGAGAGAGAGAGAGGTAAATTGATTTATTATATAAAAAAGAAATCCCATAAAGAAATCATATGAAAAGCAAATGTTAGAGTTTAAACTCAAAAAGTAGAAGCAAAAAGAACAAAAACTGGAGAGTAACGACTCAAGAAAGTACTCTACATGGCAGAGTTGTAAGAAAAATCCGAAATATCCCTTCGTATTCTTCTTGGTATAGGGTACCGTTTGCTCTGATTAGAGCAGCTTTATTGATAAAAACAACATGGCTTGTGTGACCTTTTTTGTTCGTCTTTAAACGCAGTGCCAAAATTTTTTTTACACAATTTTTGCCTTTTTACACTCCCTACACATGTATTTAGAGCTGGCTGGTTGGCTTTTTTGTTCTGTCCATATGTACCCATAAATCTCATAAAACTATCCAATAAAGCACAATACTTTTCTACCCCCCAAGCACTGCTCTCACAGCTCTCTCATAATCATTTTGCACTTCTTTTTCGTTGGTTGGTTTGGTCGATTTGCCTTTAACCGACTTGGCAGAATATCATAATTTTTGTTGGCCAAAATTCTTATAGCATTTAGGCCAACAACAACAACCATGCTAAATGTAATATAAACTCTAGCTAACGGTATTTTAAGCCAGGCATTACGTATAAAATAAAGATTTAAAAGCGGAAGTAATTACGGCCAAAGAAAAACTTATCGAAACGAATGTATGTAAAGAAAGTAAACGAAAGGAATTCTAAGAGTGTAATAAAATACTATTTTACATAATATTTACAGACATTTGGGGTAGAGAATGGCACAAGAAATTAATTTTAAACAACCTGAAATCTGAAATTGCTGAAGACAAACTTTGGAATTAGAAAATTCTTAGGTAAACAATAAACTCTACATTATTTACACAGAGGTAAAGGTTTTTTTGTCATGTATCAGAATAGCCGAGAGTAGCTTTAGGTCAAAAAATGACCTTGTTAGAGGGTACTGTAGATCGAAAGGTACTCGATCAGAATAGGGATGGCAGAGAATCATCGAAGCATGTACTCTTCATAGGTATTTTAGGCAGGAAGCTTTTCCTATAGACTCCGAAATGTATGTTGGAGTACATGAAAGTCACAAGATTGTTTGAAATTGATGCTAGTAGAATAGAATATATGGTTCTAGTCTGTACTACCAACAATATTAATAATACGACTTTTGATCTGCTTTAATTTTACTGAATTGTTTACCCATTTTTGACATTCTATGTAAACAATTGAAAATTTTCTACATTCCTTTGGTAAACATTATTTGTAATAATTTATCCATTTTAGACATTACATGTAAACAAAGAAAAAAAAATTTTTATATTGCTTTAGTAAACATTTTTGTTAATTGTTTACCCATTTTTGACATTGCATGTAAACAATTGAAAATTCTTTACATTTCTTAAGAAAACATTTTCAGAACTTAATTTAAAATTTTCAATGTGTTGATTTCAAATCAAACAACTCAAGTGTAAATAATTAAAAAGTTTTCCAAAGAAGAGAAAAAGAAAAACAAATCCTATGCTTGAAAATTTTCCATTTAAGGTTTTGTCTCTCCTGACATTTCCAACTGAATAATTCATGAAAATTTATTTTCTTTTTAATATCACTGGCAATAACAACAACGGCAACAACAACTAGGCATAAATTTGAAATATTCGTGCAAATATTTTCAACAATTTATGGAAATTTATTTATTTATTAGACGAGTAAAGAATAGAAATTTTACAATTAAATTGTTGTTGTTGTTTTTGTTGTTGTTGGAAAGGAAAATTAAACAGAAAAATTAAAAATTTTCTGCATTTAATTTGTGAAAGTCAGTGAAGATAAAACCCTAACCAGAGAGGTTTATTAACAACAATTTATCAAATTCAGACAAAAACACTCTTATGTATACATTCATATACCCATATATACAGATACATACATATGTATGTAATGTAAACAATTAGCTGTACGAGTAGAATATAATACAAGTGGGGTAATTTAGAAACTCATAAGTCAAGTGTTTATGACAGGCATAAACAATTAAGACAGGACAGGTCCTTAGAATATCAGAATGATTATCAGCAGGAGTGTAAAGAAATTCAAAACAAAAAAATCAAATGAAACGTATAAGAAAGACAAGGAAGGGGAAAATGAAAGCAACTACACAACACAGGAAGGAAGTTTGGCAGGAAGAGAGTGAAAGGAAGACAGGCAGGATGTAAAGCTTAAAGTGTAGAATATTACACTGAAAGGAATGCTTGAGGATTTCTGTGTAAATATTCTTGCTCTTCTTTGGTGCTTGTTGGTGCACTTACCGAAACTCCTAAAAATTGTGTTGAATTCATGGCGGCATAGATTTCATCAGCGATTTCTTTGTCGTTGTATGTAAATTCCTTTAAAGATTTGTTACGTTGTTTCAGTCTCTCCATGGTTTTATTAAATGCTAACGCTACACTCCATACAGCATCATAGGCTAATGGTGCCTCCTGATAGCCCTCAGGATAACGATCATGATGGATATCGTAGCCTTCTTCTATAAGGGCATGATTTAAACGTTGTCTGCAACATTGAAATGAAATAATAAGAAACGTTTAGGAAGTGTTCGGATTTCAAACTATTCACGATGCCTTTCAACAAATTCTTTTAAAATACGAATGAATTCCTTACCTAAACTCCTCTGCTGTCATGCCCGATATGGTGGTTTGATTGTTTTGATTCCACATTAAAGCTTCGGTGGTCAAATGACCTTCAGCTGCTAAACGCATCTGTTCTACTGTGCAAGTGATGCCCTCATTTTCTAAATTCACTTCATACCAGTTGTCCTCATACCAGCCTGCAATGAAAGCGAAAAGATTAATTAATTTGCCTTCAAAAAAAACAAAAAAAGGAAATTAAAAATGAATTTTTTTTACTATGTAAACGTGTTTTTTTTTTCTTCTTGTTTTTGGTCAAAAGCCTAACCCTGACCTGCTTTAAATGCCCAGCAAAAATAGTTAAAGTTTTCGTTGCAAATCAAATTTAAATCATTTGCATTTTTTTTCTCTTTCCATTTATTCTTCTTCGCTTTTTGCGCATTTTTTTTTTTTTTATGTCAACTTTATTTGTTTAAATTTTTTTTTTGCCCTTTGTATTCTCCTCTCTCCCCTACGACTAGTTTCGCCAATTTGCTTGTGGTATTTTCTGTAATTATTGCAGCATTTTTCTTCTTTTTTTTCATTTCTTCGGTAGCATTGAACGGTGATTTATTCATTCCAATTGGTTGCATAATTACTGAGTTTCACTTCTCTTCTCTTTTCTTTCTCCCTTTCTGTCTCTCTCTCTCTCTCTCACTCTCGGTGTGTTTATATGACATTTTAAATGTCATTTGCTGTGATAATGTTCAAGCAATTGAAATGAATTAATTTTGCTTAAGGGATTGGAGGGTAATTATTCCAAAGACAACAGCAACGTTTTGTGTACAAAAAAAGGAAAAAAATCTGGTTTTTGAAAATGTACCCAAAAAAAGTACTTTTTTTCTATGTGAAAACTTAAATTCTATCGTTTGCCTTTCCTTCCTTTCCTTTAAAATTAAAACAGGAATCTAGAGCATATCATCAGCTCCTAAAGCTCTTTTTAAAAGACTTTTCAAAGTATTTTTTAAAGGACTTTTCAAAGTACTTTTTAAAGGACTTTTCAAAGTACTTTTTAAAGGACTTTTCAAAGTACTTTTTAAAGGACTTTTCGAAGTACTTTTTAAAGGACTTTTCAAAGTACTTTTTAAAGGACTTTTCAAAGTACTTTTTAAAGGACTTTTCGGAGTACTTTTTAAAGAACTTTTCAAAGTACCTTTTAAAGGTCTTTCCAAAGTACATTTTAAAGGACTTTTAACAGTACTTTTTGAAATGCCTCTTTAAGGTACGTCTTTAAAGTACGTCTTAAAAGGCTTTTTAAAGTAACTTTTTATAGCATGATTTTAAGGCACTTTTTTAAAGTACTTTTTAAGGTACAATTTTAAAGCACTCTTTAATGTACTTTTTAAAATAACTTTTTGAGTTACGTTTTTAAAGTACGTCTTAAAATACTTTTTAAGTACTTTTCTAAGTACTTTTTAAGGTAAATTTTTAAGGTACTTTTTTAAAATATTTTTTAAATAGATTTTAAAGTACTTTTCCTAGTTTTTTCCAAGTTTTTCAAAGTACTTTTCAAAATATTTTTTGAAATACTTTTTTTGAGATATGTTTTGAAAGTGCTTTCGTAAAGTACTTTTTCAAAATTCATTTAAGGTACTTTTTCCATTTTTTTCCATGTTTTTTTTTTTATTAAAAATTTAATTTTCCCTCAATGCCTTTGAAAATATTTACGACAAGGATTTTCTTTTTATTGTAAAGTTCTGCAAACAAATGTTCTTTGAGGGTCCTTTTGCCCCTAAATGTATTGCTTTAAGGACAACATGGGAATGCTGTAAACAGGCATAGGAAAATGAAGTGAAATTAGTTCTTTCCATCGGCGTATTAATGACGAGTAAAGTTTTCTTTGGCAATAGTTTTGCATCTTGATTTACTTTCAATTCCCTTTCAGTGTTTGTTTTCGATACTATTTTCGTTTTTTTTTTTGTTGTTTTTTGTTCTCTTTGTTGTTGTTGTTTGTAGAGCTTTTAAGTCGAAATAAAATACTTTCGACTTAAATTAACCTCCACAATTAAAAGTTTGCAATCATTTTAATAAGGAGGGCAGGAGGAACAATTTAAATTCGGAGTTCATTTAAAGAATTTTGGGGAATGTGGAGGAGAGTGAGTGAAGAAAATAGGTTTTTGAAAAGATAAGAAAGTTTAAAGATTTAAATTCAGTTTTTTTTTTAACAATTTAAAGAGAGAAATCCTACAATTTTATTTGTATTTCCTTCTGTTAAGTTTTTCTATTTCCTTTGTTTTAATGCCTTATTAAGTTTAATAATTTTTCTTCTTCATCTTTTTCTCTCTACGTTCCTTTCTCTTCTTACAAAATACTGTAATTCCGCGGTAATAGCTCCTTACAATTTAAAGCAATTAGTGAACATTAATGCCAAGAAAAAACTACTTTTTTCCCTCTTACAGTCTGCGGAAAAAAGGCGTGAATTATTCAAGTATTCTGCGGAAGGGGGTGTGCATAAGGAAAAGGCAGAAAGCAAATGAAAATTTTAAGCCAGTTTAAGAAAATATTTCTTAAAATGCAATTAATGAGCTTGAAAGGCGTGCACATAAAATGGCATAAGGGAAGGAAGAAAATCCTTCTGCCCAATGCAAACGATTGAAAAGAAGGGGGAAGAAGGCTTGAAGCAAAATTTTTCAATTTGAGTTTAGCAACCTAGACGGGTTATACAACACGGCCGCACTATAATAGCTTAACGCGATGCCTGTATCTTGCTCAGTTGTCGTTACTATTCGGTGGTTATATTTTGTCGATGACTTGCATTCTGTGAGTAAATTTATTCGATAACTGCATTTTGACTGGCATTTTCTAAAAGTAAATATCGAACACTTGTCCAGTTGGTCGATAACATGCCATTTTCTACAGAAAATTTAATCGCAATATTTGGCATTTTTTTCGATAAACTTACATTTTCTACATTAAATTTATCGATAACCTGCCATTATTCTACTGACTTGCCATATCTTCTATGACACGCATGCGTCAGTGAAATTCATCGAAAACTTTTCAAATATGTCGATGACTTGCATTTTCAAAACGTAAATTATCGATAAAATTTAGATGTTAGAAATGGTAAGTTATCGGAAAAAGCAAAATAATTCGATAAAAACGTTTCTTAGAAAATGGCATGTTATCGACAACTGGAAGTGTTCGATATTTACTTTAGAAAATGCAGTCAAATGCAAGTATCGATAAATTTACTACAGGAAAATGCAAGTCATCGACAAAATATAACCACGAATAGTAACGACAACTGGAGCAAGATAAGGCATGGCGTTAGCTATATATAGTGCAGCGTGTTGTATAACCGTCTAGGGTTGCCTTAAACGTACATTTTAATTCACCGCATTTGTTCATTTGTCGGCTGTTCTTTTTTCATTTTTAAGAATTTTGATTAGTTGTTTACGCTCTCAACTTTTCAAAAAGCACAACAACTTTAACTGCAAGTTGAGAGGAGGAAGAGAAAAAAGAAAAAAAAAAAGTAAAGGGAAAGCATTCAATTCCAGTAACTTTTTTGGCAGTTTCGATTGACAATGTTTTGCTTACAGAAATACAGCAGCAGATAGGAGCAACAACGAAAAAAAATCGTTCAAATTGTTTCTCTCCACGATAACCAAACAATAACACAAACAAAGGATAATACAGGTGAGAGACTAAACTTAGGGGCTTATTTTACTGAAAGCCTTGCGTTTCCTTTTTTTTTACTTTTCGCTAGGGAAAGGATATCTTATTGTCCTTTCAGTTATTCTTTTTTTCTGTTCTGTTCTGTTGTGTGTGTGTGATCTTCCGTGGTATTGTTTCCTCCACTTGAAAATTTATTTTTTTCTCTCTCTTTTGTTGGAGATAAGGAAGACAGAGCGTAGAGGAGGATGTGTATGTACGTGTTTAGATTTTTTGTTTTTTTGTTGCATCCAGTTGTTGTTGATTTAAAATATTTGAATGTTGTTGACACTCCAGAAACAATTTTTTTTTATGATATTTTTCTCCTTACAAAATAATATTCTTGAAATATTTTCGAAATATTTATGAAATAGAAATGAAACCTTAAGGCATATGGCTCTGTTCCTGAACATATTTTATGACAAGATTGTTTTAAATTTCTTAAAATATATAGGGGAGAAAAACTTTAAAATAAGCTGCTGCAATTGGCCCAGAAATCTGCCTAACTGCAAGCAATCAACTGCAGTAGGTAAAGGTAGTAAAGCTAGAGCAACATTACGTACGATTACCAACAGTGTGAATGAGCCCAGACAAATTAAAGGCAGAATAACTAACACATTTGCTTTGGGAAAGTTATAAAGATGTGGCCAAGACAGAGTATATGCAGAATTATGTGACAACACTAGCAGCAACACGTACCAACCAGGAACCTCTGACATCGCAATATAATAGATGTTAGAGTGGATACCTCGAGTCTGCGGTAGTTGCTGTAATTAAAGGATGTTTAAAGGGGACTGGATAAACTAGGGCAGAGCAATTGTACATGGACTGACATGAAAATGACAAACAGCAAACCACATAAGCTGGGAATGCTTTCTCAATTAGTTTCGAGAGGAGGCTAATAGAACGTTTTATTTACGCAGTGTTTCTGTATTTAGGAAGCCGTATCCAGCGAAGAAAAATCTCGAAAATTATCGGAATATTAAGGGCACTTCCCTTGCCACAACTAGAGTTATCGCTTCCTTCAGTTGAACACATAGGATTTCATTCATTTAGGCTGGAGTCCGGGGCAGGTACAACTGATTTGAACCACAGGCTCTCAATCTAATTAACCAACACACTACCACTACTACTAGACTACGGCGAATACTGCTATTAAAAGAGGCAAGGTTTTCTTGGTTTTTTATAAATTTTTTGGGTTTCCGGCCTGTTCTTCATCTCTCTTTTCACTTACTTAATTGTTCATTACAATTATTCAGTCAGGATTACGACCTAGTTTCTCACACCACTTATGTTGTGTGTGTTAATTTTTGCGGGATCTAAAGTCCACATCTGAAAGTCTGATGTTTGGAAAACTTTTCATGGCAATTTTCATTTACCTTTGGATTTTTGCAGAAATCTGCTGAGAGGAAGTCGCCCGAAGAAATATTTTTTTCACATTTTCGTTTGAATGTCTGCATAGGCCTGCTTGGCTATACTTCCACGTCCCATTCTCCCTTCTAAGCACAGGTTATATTGTACAAAAAATCTAAAACACGTACATACACATCCTCCCCTCACGCTCTGTCTCCTTATCTCCAACAAAAGAGAGAGAAAAAAATAAATTTTCAAGTGGAGGATAACAATACCACGGAAGATACACAACACAACAGAACAGAACAGAAAAAAAGAATAACTGAAAAGGACAATAAGATATCCTTTCCCTAGCGAAAAGTAAAAAAAAGGAAACGCAAGGGCTTTCAGTAAATAAGCCCCCTAAGTTAGTCTCTCACCCTGTATTATCCTTTGTTTGTGGTATTGTTTGGTTATCGTGGAGAGAAACAATTTGAACGATTTTTTCGTTGTTGCTCCTACTGCCTGCTGCTATTTCTGTAAGCAAAACATGTACAACGAAACTGCCAAAAAGTTACTGGAATTGAATGCTTTTCCCTTTACTTTTTTCTTTTCTTTTTTCTCTCTCTCTCAACTTGCAGTTAAAGTTGTTGTGCTTTTTGAAAAGTTGAGAGCGTAAACAACTAATGCAAAATTCTTAAGAAATGAAAAAGAACAGCCGGACAAATGAACAATGCGGTGAATTAAAATGTACGTTTAAGTGCAAGCCTGAGACGGTTATCAACACCCTGCCAACTATATGCTAACGCCATGCCTTATCTTGCTCAGTTGTCGTTACTATTCGTGGTTATATTTTGTCGATGACTTGCATTTTCTGTAGTAAATTTATCGATAACTTGCATTTGACTGGCATTTTTCTAAGTAATATCGAACACTTCCAGTTGTCGATAACATGCATTTTCTACAGAGAATTTATCCGAATATTTGCCTTTTTCGATAACTTACATTTTCTACATTAAATTTATCGATAACCTTGCATTTTCTACTGACTTGCATATCTCTATGACACGCATTTCCTACAGTAAAATTCATCGAAAACTTTTCAAATATGTCGATGACTTGCATTTTCAAAAATAAATTTATCGATAACTTCCAGTGAGGCAACATGCTTATGCCAAAACTTAGTTTACCTTGAGCTTTTGAAAACCAAATTACCGAACGGATTTATTGCTCAAATGTGCTTTCACAAACTATCGAAAAACGAATCAACTGCTGCAGCCAATGTAGATGCGGTCACTTAATGCCTTAAAATATTCAAAACATATCCCTTAAAATTTAAGCACCTTCCTGCCACGAATATAAAATTTGTCCGCCTTCTATTACGACCCCAGTGGCACTCGTTTCTTCATTGCTTTGCTCTCAGGAAGTTGGTTAAACTTTTCCTTGTGCAAATTTCTTATTTCCTGGTTACATTCAGGTGTGAACAACTGCAATAAGAAAAACGTTAACAATTCTTAACGGGCACAGGTAATTTTCTCTTCCACCAGTACGTATTGGAATACAAGAACAACAGAATAGAACACCACGACAACACAGAAAAGGTGATTTTCATCAACTTTAACCTCAATTTCCTGTTCTGTTTCGTGTTTTTTTTCTTTTGTTTGTTTTCTTTTTTCTTTTTCTTTTTCTTTTTCAAACGGTATTCTTGCCTTGTGTTTCACTTTGTATTTGTTTTTGTTTTAGTGTTTATTTTCCTTCTTCTTCTTCTTCTGCTTTGTTTTTTTTGTGTGTGTGTGTTTCAAACCTATTCCATTACATTTCCTTAAAACAATAACAATTGTAAAGTCATTTCGTTTTTAATGGAGTGCCATAAATTTTACTAAAGAATGGCAAACACACTGCAATTGTAATTGTATAGGTGAGTGCATTTCGCTATATATGTGTGTGTGTGTGCATGTGTAAGGCACCTGATGGTTTTGAATGAATGATAGTTACTATGTATCAATAATAGTGATTACTTTACTGGCTACAACTTGTCTACTAAGAGACAATTGTTCCTGTTTTGGGTATTGGGGAAGACGAAGTGTTTCAAAACTAATAATTTATTGCTCCTGGTTGTTACTTGTTACTGGCCACATCAGTCACTTAACAATTTGTTTTCTTTTTAAACAAATTTTAAGTAAATTATTCTGTTGGTTATCATTCCCTTAATGTTGTTAGACAGTAACACTAATAGTGGAGGGGGTATGTGACTAAAACCTGATCGTAAATATTGCCGGCTTTTAAATATCCTCTGTTTTGTGAGTATAAGCATATGCAACAATTGGGTATCTTTCCCCAAAGTCTATCTAAAAAAATGGCTATAAATGTTGCGGTTTTTTTAACTGCAATTGTTGTTACTTTTTTGCTGGTTTTTCTTTTGTAGTTGTTGTTGCTGTTGTTGTACGAATAAAAAGCGATTAATTTTTCACTTTTAAAAGCCTGCCATTAAACAATTGTGAAGTGTTTGTTTAACGTTTTTTCTTCCTTTTTATTTTTAATTTTTTTATTGCGGCCACTTAATTGAGAGAGAGAGAGAGAGAGAGAGAGAGCAAGAGAGAAAGGCGTTCAGAATTACAGGCTGCTTGTTTTTAAATCCAAAACTAATGAAGTCTGTTAATGGTTTTTTAAATACGAAAAATTTGTTTGGCGTTTAAAAGCTTTTTTTTAATAGAAGTCCTCATAGTCAGGTAGATAATGTGCCAGCCCGTGGTTTAGCCCATGTCTCTGACATCTCGAACAAAACGAAATTTGCAAAAGAAATTTCTTTCGGCGTTATTGAAATAAGTAAAGCTCACTAAATTGTTATACGCTTTTATGTGGACTCAAGAATATTGCAACCATATGAGCTGCTCAAGCTCTTCCCTACTTCCTCTTCTTTTTTTATCCCCCCTTTTATCCACTCATCTTAAGGACATTTCTGTACAATGGGCCAACATGACCTACGGTTACTGTACACGTCCTCTGACCTAACCTAACCTACCTCAAGCTCGATACGTGTATTCTGTGAGGACGAGAATGAATTTTCTGAACACATACTTGGAAATTATACGGCGTTAATTCATCACATGGACCATATCAAGTACTTGACAAAGGATTATTCTCAGTGGCATCGAACAACAAGACAATAGGATTGAAGGAAACATTAAAATGATGCCCTAGGTAGATTGAAGAAGATTGAAGTCACAATAGTCTTGTGCCTCCACAGAAGGGAATAGTAATCAGTAAGCTTTACTTACTTAAGTGGTCATTATAACCCTTTAGTCAGGATTACAACCTAACTGTGAGTGTCAATTCGGGCCCATTAGGTGTCAGGACCTACAGTTTAAAGCCGGCACCGACTCTTGAGAACCTTTTCATGGCAATTTTATTTTATTTTCACTTAGAATTTTTGTCTGAAATATTCTGGGAAGTATGCTAATAAGCCAACACCATCACAACTAGTCTCTGATAACTTCTGTCAGCTAACGCTGGCCAATATTTAACAATAAAAGCTTAAAAGTTATCGATTTTTTTTTTTGTTAAAAGCCCCTTAAATTCCATAAATTTCTATAAAAATTTCCTTCCTCTTTTATTTTTATGATTTTGCTTGTGAGGAATTTATTCTTCTTCCTTCACATATCCTTTAATATCATGTGTTTGGTTCTTCTATCCTTAAAGAGACAGTAATTGTACATCATTCAAGTCATATTAGGCTCCACAAGTGAAGGCAATATTTTTTGAAAATAAAAGTCGAGTAGAGAAAAAGGCTTTTAACCAAATTACTATTTACTTGACTTAAATTAAAGTGTGGTGGGCATAAAATAACGAAATGGCTCATAATCACTGGGTTCCTTTTGATATGAAAACCACCGACTCCGACAGCCAACACTGACACCCTGGCTGACGGTGTCAGCCAACTCTATAAACAAAATTAAGCAAAAAAAGTTAACTTAAGGAAATCAACTAAAATTACAGGCTTTTAGAGAAACTTGCAACCCAAAAAACCCCACTTTAATATGCTTGAGTTGAACAAAGAAAAAAAACAAAAAAAAAAAGAGAAACGCGCTCCTTACTTAAGTGGAATTTAAACCAACAGGATACACTGTTTATAGCCAAAACATATTCACTTTTCGAACACACATATGCTCGTTCACAAACACTCGCTTGTACATTTCCAGTTATACACTCGTACTCACTCTTTCTTTCTCTCTCTCTCTCTCTCTCTCTCTCTCTCTCTCTCTCTGTAGACTCTTTAGACCCTTTAGGCCCTTTTAGTCAGCCAAACAGTTGTAGTCACTCTATCTTAACACTCATGTTCTTCAACGAACATTTTCTAGTTCCCAGTAAAAGTACGTGAAAGAGAAAATGTGAGAGTGAGTGAATGAGTCAGTGAGTGAGTCGATGAAATGAAATTATTGCTGACGACTTTTCAAGTTGAATTTGCGTTTCAATGTTGAAGCGAGCGTTACAATGTTTTCGCAAATTCCCTTCTGTTCGTTAAGCTTAACCAGGCAATCCAAACGAACGACTAGAACCCGGTATTTCCACTAAAAAACAAAAAAAGAAAACAAAAAAAAAACAGAAACAGAAACAACAACAATTACATCGACAACAGCAACAACAACTTTGTTAAGGAATAAATTATGTGAAGTTTAGTTAGGAAAAGTTAAAATTGGAGTGCTACTTGCGCGCTACTGCTAAGGCCAGCAATTGTAACAACTATTTGCACAGTGGAACGGAAGCTGAGAGAAAATGGTTCTTCTCAAAATCCATGACATAAGTTGGAGCTCCTATTAGCAGGGAAATAGATCAGAGAATTGCTTCCAGTGCAGTGGACAAGTCCAGCATAGAATTTCTACAACCAATAGAGCTGTGAACTCGTAAAGGTATTAGAGATATGGATGATAGGTTAATCCATAGCCATTCAGATAAGAACACGTCAAATAAAGTGATGCCCCAGTGACAGGGATGTCTCCAACATCCACTTTAAGTAGTCAATAGTCATGCCTTTCAGTTTCGGCCAGTTTATAGCGTCTACTACTTGATTCATTGGCAGCTTAGAGTCTGTCAGCAGCCAATAAATATGTTTGCCTCGTAGGCATTCTAATAGTTCATCTGCTGCTTCATCAACTAAAGTATTACCCATGAAGCGACTCTATGCTTGACAGCTGGGTTAATTCGTGCCTTTTCTTCTCCGACATAGAGCTGCGCATGTGCCCAATAGCTGAAGAAAAGTCTTCTGCTCTTTCTCGTCTCTACAGCTCCTGCATTTGGCAAGTGTACAAAACCACTAAGTCTTGCATGATTGCCCATAACGGAATGCCCAGTAATGATGTCAGTGACCACACCGAGCATGATCCTTTGGAGTTCAAGTGGACTCTTCGTACGTTTTCTATCCAGCTTCAGCCAAATTTTCTGTACCGTGCTGCCTGTATTCAAAGCCGCCCATCTAGCATTGATGGAATCCATGAATGCATTGTAAAGCTTGCAAAGGGTTTTCTCAGATAGAAAATTCAGATAGAAAATTCTTTAAATGAGAATTTTAATCAGGATTACAATCTAGCTTCTCACACCACCCATGTAGAGTGTGTTTATTTTATCTACGAAGGGCGCAGATTCCTAACAACAGTTTTTGCGAGAGGATTGCTAAGAGGAAGCCCCTGAATAAATATATTTTTCATTTCGTTTTGTTCGAGATGTCTGAGCTAGGATTCGGATAACGGGCTTGCCTCTAAAGAGCCAACACACTACCTACTAGATTACGGCAAAGCCGCTACACTGGAGGGCTATGAAAAGGACGCGTATTTGAAAACCAACCTTCTTTGTCAAGCTATTGCCCAAAATACCACTCTAAATATAATTATAATTTATATAAACGACATGACATATGACGTAATTTGTCACAAGGCATTACAATGGCAACAAAAACGTATTTGACCCACTGTTTGCATCTCTATTTCCATTTTATTTATACTAAATCGTGGCTCTCTGTGGCTCTCTGTGGTACTTCACCAGCAACTTGCGGCAGCCGACAGCAGCAATAGTAATAAGGCCTGGCACACTCACGGAACTCACAGAACGAACAGAAGAAGAAGAAGCAGTACGAAAAGGTTAATTTAAATTTTTATGGGAAAAACGTGCGAAACGTGACCAATTGAAGGAACTAAACTTTCAATTCAAATACTCGCATACAACCAAACACACATACAAACAAACACAACAATGTGAGAATTTTATATCCAATTTAGACTTTCATCCTGGGCTGAAATCTTTATAAAAATCTCTCCAAAATGCAATAAAAACAACGAAAGAGAGAACGGACGCAGGAAGGAAAAAAACTTTTTTTTTTACAAACAGATTTCAACGCTTTACTTTATTTTGCTTCCTTCTCTATCGTTTGCTCTCTGTCTCTTTCTCTCTCTCTGAATGAAGAATAAATAGCTGCTGCCTTGGAACACATATTTATTATGGAACTCATATGGTGGCATGGCGTTCGGTATTTAAACTTAAAATATGTTCTACAATGTGGCAACACATTACATTTGTATAAAAAGAGAGGGTTATACAGCGTAGCACGTTTTGAAATAAGTCCGGCATTAAATCTCGAAAATGAACACACAAAAAAAAAAGAGGGAAAGGAGGATTTCAAAGAGAAAAAATATTGCATTCGCCAACTCAATTTGAAATGCAAATTTTTCGCTTCAAAAGTAAATCCCAACACTTAATTCAATTGAATTCAAAAAGGCAATGCGAAAAAATATGAAAATCTACAAGAAAATTAATAGCAGGAGTGAATAAGTCGTACTTACCTATGAAAAACCATACATAGGCCCGTCCATACAATTGTTGTTTGTACATTTCGCATAAAACGCGACGAGCTGCCACCACATAGAATAGGCCCACTATAATGCGAGCATCTTGTCGGCGTAGATTACGTACCGCATCGGTTGGATCGGATAAAAATGATTGTCTAGTAACGATTTCAATTCCTGCCTCCATGCAGCGCTCCTCTAAGTCTTCAACGGTCTGAAAGAGACATAAGATATGAAACAAAAAAAAGATTAAAAAATTTTCACCTTAAATTTCCCTTATTTATAAGAAAAGTACTTTTGGTACTAATTTTTAAAGGTACTAAATTAAATTAGTACATATTTAAAACTAAACTCAGTTCAAAGAAGATTAAAGAAAAGTATCAAAAATAAAAATCCCTTTATTTATAAGAAAAGTACCTTAGGTACTAATTTTAAAGCTACCAAATTGAATCCATACAAATTTCAAATAAATTCAGTTCAAAAATGAGCAAGAAAAGTACCAAAAATAAAAATCCCTTTTTTTTTTAATAAAAAAAAGTACTTTTTTTAATAATAAATTCTGTAAAGTTACCAAAATAAAATGCAATACAATTAAAAATAGGTAAAGAAAAGTACTAAATGTTTATAAGAAAAGTACCTTTTAATAACTAATTTCATAAAGGTACCAAAATAAAAAGGAATAAAATTCAAAATAGGTAAAGAAAAGTACTTAAAATAGCAAAATAAGTGAAAAAATAAATTGTTTTTCTTCCTTTTTCCCCTTTTTTTATAAGAAAAGTACTTCAGGTACTAATTTCAAAAGGTACTAAATAATAATCATATGTGAACACAGTTACATCACAAGGTTACTTTTGAAAATAATTTGGGACATCCATTGCGGTTGAAGAGATCTGATCTGGTGTAGAGCACTTCGTTAAAGAATGTGTAGGCCTTACGCTGACCAACTTCTTTCCTAGTTTAGTGGGGCTCGATTAGAGTATATGGTATGGGTTTACTTGTGCCATCATAACGGGCCGATATGCTTGATCAAGTGAGCTACCTACCTCGTACAAATAGTACCAAAAAGTACCAAACATATTAAATGT